>OX465295.1:244923736-245452125 GCA_949987735.1 Leucophora obtusa
TAAACACGACTTTGTTAATAAAAAATGTTCCGCAATGGCAACGCTGATTTATACAGGCGAAAAATAAATAAGTATGAGAAAGACAACTGCATGTTAAATTCTATAGTGCAGGGTTGCAGTTTTAGACGTTTGACATGCAAATGTAATATTAATTTTTGTGAATCCCCGCGTACTGAAGTAAAATTGTCAAATTGAAAATTTGATCATAAATTTGATATTCGTGAAGAAGTGAAAAAGAAAAAATAAGAAATTAAAAACAAATTGAAATTTTAAAAAATTTAAAATAAAAGATAAAGTTAACAAAACTGCAAAAAAGCAAATAGCTAAAAAAAACAAAAAAACTTAAATTGATAAAAGACAAAAAACTTTAAAACAAATTGAAATTTAAAAAAATTTATAAAAAAATAAAGATAAGAATGAAGAAAAGACATCCTCAAAATTGTCTTTCGAAAGAAAAAAGGACTTTTGAGTCCGAAATAAAAAAATATAAAAGTTTAGTGATGAGTGATAGTAGTGAAAGTGTTGAAGGAAGGGAAGTGATAGTTTCTGATGCAGGACCATCCACATCAGCAGGTTTTGTAGGGGGTGAATTTATGTTACGTGTGTCAGAAAGTGATAGCTCCGAATCTGCGTCAGGTGATTTATTCAACCCAGAAGTTTCGGTTTTGGGAAGTGAGAGTGTTGAAGCTGAAGCAGGATCCGTTTTTGAAGAAGAAAGTTATTGTTTCAGAGGCAATTTAGGTAGCAAACAAAAATGTGAGGAGCTAAAATCGTGGGCAGTTAGAAATAAAATTTCACAAAATGCGTTAGAAGATTTACTACGTACTTTGAAAAGAATAGGAGTGGAAGATTTACCATTGTCAGCTAAAACTGTTTTAAGCACGAGTAGGGAGAAGATAAATATTGCAAACATTCCTGTAGGAGAGTTTTTATACATAGGTATTCAGAAATATTTTTCTTCGCATTCCTTTGATTACTTGGATGGACAAGAGGAAGTTTTCAATTGATGTCGGCATCAATGGCCTTAAACTTTTTAAGAGTTCCAATAGAGTTCTGTGGCCCATTCTTGGAGTAGTTGTTGGTTTTGCGCAGGTTAGTCCCTTTTTGATCGCTTGTTTCTCCGGATTTAAGAAGCCAAAATGTTTAAATAGTTTTATGAGTGATTTTTGCGCTGAAGTGAAGGTTCTTCAAGAAAGTGGTGTTAAAGTAGGCTCCAAACAGAAGCTATTGCGTTTTAAAATTCGTTCGTTTGCTTGCGATTCTCCAGCAAGGGCTTTTGTCACAGGTGTTGTGTCCCATAATAGTAAAAATGGTTGCCCAAAATGTTGTCAAGAAGGAACATATAAGGAGAGAAGAGTTTGTTTTTCTAAAGAAGTCGGTATTTTAAGAACGGATTCAACATTTTGTTCCAGATTAAGTCCTTCTCATCATATAGAAGAGTTTAAGGTCAAAAGAAGCATTTTGGAGGAAACAGGTTTTGAAATGGTTTCGCAGTTTCCTTTAGATTGTATGCACTTAGTCGACTTGGGAGTTACAAAGAAGTTGTTGAGGCTTTTAATTCATAAAGGGAATATTGGAAATATTAACAAAAATCTAAGTTTTGTCGCTGAATACGTTCCATCGGAGTTTTGCCGTACCCCAAGAAGTCTGGATGAGTTACATAATTGGAAGTCGACGGAATTTAGGCAGTTTTTGCTCTATACTGGCATTTTTATTCTAAAGGATACTATAAGTAATGACCAGTTTTATCATTTTTTGTTGCTGCATTGTGGTATTAGGCTTTTATCGAGTGATAGATTACGCAGAGAAGAGGTAGATATTTCTCAAAAAGTTTTAGAGGGCTTCGTTCATAATTTCGGTATATTATACGGCGATGAGCTAGTAAGTTTTAACGTACATGGGCTGTTGCATTTAGCGGATTGCGTTAGACAATATGGGCCATTGGATTGTTTTTCAGCATACAGGTTTGAGAATTATATGCAGCACATCAAGAAAATTGTTAAGAAGCCGAACAAGATTTTGCAACAGTTGTTTCTCAGGCTCGATGAACGGAAGGGGCTCAAACAAGGCACAAGGAACGTTTCTAAATTAGGCAAGTTTACTTTAAATCCTAAAAAAGAGAAAGATAGTTTTTGCTATTGTGAAAAACTCGGACCCATAAAAATTCTTAGCGTAGCAAATTCTTCAAAATCAGAAGAATTTGTTTGCCAAGTTTTTCAAGTGCGTGAAAATTACTTCGAAGAGCCCTTTCAGTCCTTAAATGACCTCGGCATTGTCGTTGCTAGCGACTTAGATAATGAAATGATAGAAGTTAGACGGGAAGATATACTCTTTAAGTATTTTTGTGTTCCAAAAGGCAACAAATTTCTTCTTATACCTCTCCTGCACAATCTTTTTCACGAGTTTAATTACTAATTCACTCTACTTAAACTTAATAATAATATAATAATAATAATAATAATAATAAATAATAATAATAATGATAATAATAATAATAATGATAATAATAATAATAACAATAATAATAATAATAATAATAATAATAATAATAATAATAATAATAATAATAATAATAATGATAATAATAATAATAATAATAATAATAATAATAATAATAATAATAATAATAATAATAATAATAATAATAATAATAATAATAATAATAATAATAATAATGATAATAATAATAATAATAACAATAATAATAATGATAATAATAATTTACGGTCTTATTTATAAAAAATATTCTATGTTTATTAAGAGCTTATTGGCAACTTTCTATATAATAGTCAAATAAACCTTTAATAAACAAAATATATTTTTTATAAATAAGGCAGATATTATATAATAAAAATTTGCATTATTATTTAATAATAACAGCAATCGTTATACATGGATATTTCACAAGACATTTTTGAAGAAGCTATTGAGCTTTCCCAGCGTATAGAAGGTAAGGAAAAAATACTTCTATTAAAATGTATATTCATTGTTAATGTAAACCTATATTCATTATTCCCATTTTTAGCCAATCAATCTGCAATACGACGAACAACGTATTCCATTCCAAAGGAGCCAGAAAAAAACGAAGGTTAATTAAATTTATTAATGAAATTAACAAGCCGTACTTGATCGAACATTATTGATTTTATTTTAGGAATCCTTCCGACTTTGGGAAAAATTTTGAAAGGGCAGGCGGCCATTTTGGAAGGTCAGAAAGACCTCAGAGATCGACTCAAAAAAGTCGAAGAGAATGTAAGTATAATGTTATGACTATTCAATACAATCTCTTTTTTTGTATTAATCGTATTTCCTTATATTAAAGCAAAGCAATATATTGGCAAACCAACAATTTCTGAGCAACGGGCAGAACGTTCTGGCCACCAACCAGGAAAGTATTGCTCGAAACTTAGAGCTTTGCAAGACAAATGTAAGTACATATACATATCATTTCCACTTTCCCTTTTTAAATATATTTCTAAACTTTTTTACAGCATTTCTCGAAAGCTGAGTTTATGGCTCAAAATAAAATCCTTATGGAATGTAAGGTATCCATAAGGAAGGTAGAGCAGTCGGTGTGCCGCATGACGGGAGAAACAGTCGACCATTCCCTTAACGAAGTCGCCTCAATGCTTCCATTAAAAACGTTGGAAGAAGTTACTACTTTTGAGGAAAAAATTCAATCTCCGGACTTCGCAATGGCAGTAGTAAGCATCTTAAATTTAAAATTAAATACATACATATGTAAAAATTTCAATTTAACTCTTCTTACAGAACACGTTTATGTTTAAAGCGAAGGGAATGGCAGAAGACGTTAGTGAGGTCATCCGTAGCCTCATGACGGATGAACTTATGGACAAGTTTAATTGGGAAGGGCGGTGGGAGAAGAAAGCGCTGGGGAATTTGACACTCTTCAATAAGCTTTTAAGAGGTATGTAACCATTTTGGCCTACCAATGAATTAATTATTATGTATACACTTGTTTAATTTTACTTTTTAAATTTCAGATGTCTTTCCTCAGCAATCATCCATAGAATTTGAGAGGGGTTTAAGGAAGGCAGTGGAGAAAAGCCACCACAGGCAAAAACAAAAAATGTATGCAAAAAAAAATAAACAACAAAAATAATTTCTTAAGTTTTTTTTAATTTGTTAATTTTATTTACCATTATATTAATTTTGAATTCAATTTTTTTTTCCATTTTTTATTTTCTTTTTTAATGTACTAAAAATATTAATTTTTGATTAAATTTTTAAAATGTTTATTTTAATAATTAAAAACAACAATATTTTTCTTATAAATGATGTACCAGTCAGGTATGACTGGTTTATACATCAGTACTGATTAGTCAGCTATGACGATACTTACATCAGCACTGATTAGTCAGCTATGACGATATTTACATCAGCACTGACTAGACAGCTATGACGTTGTTTACATCAGTATTGACTAATCAGCTATGACGATACTTACATCAGCACTGATTAATCACCTATGACGATATTTACATCAGCACTGACTAGACAGCTATGACGATGTTTACATCAGTATTGACTAATCAGCTATGACGATGTTTATATCATTACTGATTAGTTAAATACTGTGGAGTGAGCAGTTCAGATATATATTTTCCTAGTTCATGAAGTTCACTAGTATGAGAGAGAAACAAAATCACACGTACACGAATGTTTACATCAGTTTTTTCATATTGCCCTTAACAAAATGATAGAAACTTCTGATGTATATACCCATCAGCAATGTCAATCAGATGATGCATCAAATGACTGTCATTGTTCTTGTAGGGTATAAATGTCATTAATACTATCAATGGTAATCGGTTTATCGGCCTTGTTCACTTTAACATACACAATTCCACGCATCGAATAAACAGATGATAGTTTTTTATCTTTCCAGAGTTTAATAGCTTCAATGTAGATTTTAAAGTTCCTAGGAGTTAAATTTTCTTTCACGGTAAATGGAGTTTCCGAAGCAAATCCAATATCGTTTAATGTCAATGGACCGTTTTGCATTCGTGATAGAATTGAAATCGATTTCAATAAATTGTTTTTATCAAATGGTGTACCAAGTCTCACGTTAATTGCTGGATCTGCGTTATTGATCCCGGCTTTGGTTTTTCTTAAACGAAAGATAGATTTTACCACGGGACGTTTAATGTTCACTGTTGCGCACAGATTATCAAAAATTTGGATTATATTATCATTTTCATACATCGGTACACCGTTAATTCGTATGTCGCATGCCACAGCTGCATTTTCATGCTTATGAATTTCTTTCTTGAGATCCACTATTTCTTTTTTTAAACCAAAAACTTCAGTCGCAACAGATTCTAATTCACACATTCTTTCTTTAACATCATTTATTTCAATTTTAAAATCTTGAATTGATTTTTCAAATTTTTCCATTGTTTTATTTATTTTTGATTCCATTAAATTTAAAAGACGATCTTCACAATCACGGAAAATATTTCCAATAAGTGTTTCTAATTTATCTGTTAAGTCATTACTTAACTTAGCAAACCGTTTTTCAATTGTTGTAATCGTTTTAAACGGCGATTGTATATTAGTTAAACGGGGTGCTTTGGCAATACTTTCAACAATAGAATTTTGTAAAACGTCTCTTAAGCATTTATTCGTTGAACTGCTACCACATGGTTCTTCTGGTTCATAATTATCATGAATTGTATCTACATCAATATTTTTTTGAGTAGTTGTTTTTTTATTTTAGGTTTCATGTTTTCCAATTATTTTTTTTTTTTTCTACCTTAGTTTAGTTTATGTTTAATAACACTGTGAGACAAATGGTAGGGGTCTGTGATCGGGAAGGGTTCAAACTACCGGGGAAAGTTATATCGGTAAAAAAGAAGTTATACGTGTCCCGGCGTTTCGCTGGGTCACCGCTAGGAATTGAGATATATCGATTTGACCTTTGGTGGTCTTTTTTTTGACATAACTCGAGAACCACTAGTCCGATTTTGCTCAAACAATTTTAAAAAAATTAAAAATTACAATTCCTTTAATCTGTTCATATAACGTTTTTCTATATACTCAACAATTTTGCCGGTAAAAATAAATGTATGAAGAAAAAAATATTTTTTGCCTAAAATATTAAAAAAAAGTAATAAACAAAAGGTTATTGATTTTTATGGTAGCGGTAACAAACATATATTTTTACCGGTAAAACTGTTGAGTATATAGAAAAACGTTATATGAACAGATTAAAGGAATTGTAATTTTTAATTTTTTTAAAATTGTTTGAGCAAAATCGGACTAGTGGTTCTCGAGTTATGTAAAAAAAAAGATATATCTCGATTCCTAGGGGTGACCCAGCGAAACGCCGGGACACGTATAACTTGTTTTTGACCGATATAACATTTCCCGTTGGTTTCATCCCATCCCGATTTTGACTGTCGCATAGTGTAATTGATTACAATTTACTTATTTTCAAAATATATGCTATAATTTTGCACAGCGGTGTCGTTTTTTAAATTTAAAGGTCCGATATTAAAGTTCCACAAAAAACAAACAAAATAAGATCCACAAAAAAAAAGCTTTTATATTATTATTTAATACAAAGGAGTTACTTTTCTCAATAGAGCATAGAGAACAACTACACTAATAGAAAAAAGTCCGTAAAAAATTTAGTAAAAACTACTAAAAATTAGTTAAAAATGATGCTGCAGAAAAAAACTGCTAAATTAGCAGATTATTTTTGCTATATATTAGTAATATAGGAACAGCAAAACTAAAACTGTTAAATATACAGAATTTCAGTTATATATGAGCTAAATTTTTGTAAATGGAGATTAGCAAATTAACCTGCTAAAATCAGCAAAAAATTTTGCTAAATAATTAGTAGCCTAAAAAATCACCAAAAAATTTAAAATATTCGAAGTTTTTTTTTCGATTTTTTTTTTAAATCCAATAAAAATCGAGCCTTTTGAAAACAGCAGTTTACAATTTTTTAGCAAATATTTCTGCTGATTTTAGCAGAATAGACTGCTATTTGCATTCAACTAAATTTAGCTTAAAAATAGCAAAAATTTTGTAGATTTAACAGTTTATTTTTGCTATTTTTAGTCTACAAATATTTAGCAAAATTTTCTGCAGATTTTACAGTACAATTTGCTATTTTCAATTAACTAAAAGTTAGCCTAAATATAACTAAAATTCTGTAAATTTTGCAGTTTTAATTTTGCTGTTCTCATTTTACTAGTATTTAGTAAAAAAATCTGCTAATTTTAGCAGTTTTTTCTGCAGCATCATTTTTAACTAATTTTTAGTAACTTTTTCTGCTATTTTTACGGATTTATTTCTATGAGTGTACTGAGCTTAAATTAACAAATGAGCGTAATTATTGCACTTTATCTATTTGTTTTTAAAGTGTGTTCATATATTTTAGTTGTAATTGTTTTCTTCTTTTTTTCTTTTTGTTTGTTTATAAAAACTAAATTAGCTTTTGTTTATATAATTTGATACGTATTTTTTTACATTTACTGCACGGCTTGTTGTATAAACTTTAAGCTTTTATTGTTTAGGATTTTATTTTTTCAGTTTTCCCACTAAAAAAATGTAATTATCTCAGAGCTTCTTTTAACACGTCTGTATATTCATAGTTTTGTTACTTGATTTTAACATTGAAATTATATTTTAATACTTTTTAGACAAATTTTATATTTATTTGTGCGGTTTCCTTGTTGGATATTAGTTTAAAAAACTCCCAGCAAAAAAAACTTGGATGTAATGCTTTACAAACTACTTCTTCCACTGCTTCACAAGTATCTGTTAGTGTATTTTTACTGCTTTTTTAGATGTTATTCTGAACAACATCAACAAATCACTTCTTTCATTGCTTCTAAAGTATCCGTTAGTATATTTTTACAGCTTTTTTAGAATTACTTCTGAACAACATTCAAAAAATCACTTAAGTATTGCTTCTAAAGAGTAATTGTTCTAAAAGTGATCGTAAAAAGTGATCTTCGTACCATTTGGCATTTCCAAACAGCCCTCTGTTCGCGGGATCGATTCCCGGCCGGACCAATATTGTTTTATTTTTTTTTTCATTTTTTCTTACTCTATTTTTTTATATTATTTTTTATTATGGTTCCAACGCGAAATGAAAGTAAAATTCCAGAGGATTTTGCAAAGTTAGCTCGGTTTCTTATTTTATGACCTGTTGAAATATCTGTCTGGCGCGAAAGCCCAAAAATGTTGCGCATTTTTAGAGTAGGAGCTCTCTCGCGTTCAGGAATAAGTTAAATTTCAACTGCTCTTTTCGGTCTTTTATTTTATTCGGAATTATCAAACAAACCACTGACATAATATAATCTTATACTGATAGAAAAATCCTGAAAAAATAGCACAAAAAGGTACTCAAAATTAGTTAAAAGGGGCCCTGCAAAGAAAGCTTTTGAAATTAGTAAAGACTTTTTGCTAAATATTAGTAAGATAAGTACAGCAAATATGCAACTGTTTTAGTAATATTTGAGTTAAATTTCATTTAATTGAATTGCAAATTTACCTTGGTAATATTGGGTAAAAAAATATTGCTGAATATTAGTAGAAAAAAGCAGTAAAGAAATTGTTATATATTCAAAAGTTAATAGTGGTATTAATCTAACTGCATTTATGACATCGTAAACCGTGTATTTTTGTAATCGCGTATATTTGTAATTTTACCTGTTTATTTGAATGAACGCACCTTTTAAAACTATTCACATTTCAATTTTGCATTTAGCCACTTTTTTGATATTTTCATAAATTAAATAAATGCAGTTTTTAAATTTGTATCATTTAAAAACAAATAAAACAGAAAATAAAAGACAACAAACAAAATAATTTTTTTTTGACAATGTTCAACCTTGAACAATATATTCTTAGAAGGTGGTTCTATGGTTATAAATATCTTTCCATAGACAGCTGCTAAGATAATAGAATATAAATGATTAAATATACATTGTTCAACCTTGAACAATAGATTCTTAGAAAGTGGTTCTATGGTTATAAATATCTTTCCACAGACAGCTGCTAAGATAATATAATATAAGTGATTAAATATACATTAGTATGACACATTTTAGTGCATTTTATCTGGAGACGAACACAATGCGTTAGTTATGCTACCAATGCATTTAGTGTTCGAGCAGGTAGATAGGGAAAGGTTGAGACAAGAATGTTATTTATGCTTACCTTTCCTTATCTATAAATGGAATTAGAAATTAAATAGTTTTTAAGTAAAATATGTTAGTATATAAGTAGGAATAAATTTGTAAATAAAGTGAGTTCAACACAAACCTCAAACGGTGCAAGACATCTTCTCTTCATTTTAATCATTTTGGTGACCCCGTGCATTTTTATAAATATAAATGCTTTGAGCACGATTGCTCAAAGCAATGTCTCGAATTTGGAGATTAGAAAAACGGTGATGGGATTAAGGGAGAGGTTTTGCGGGTTTGAGGAGGATTTCGAGAAGAATGACAGGGAACTCCGTCCTCCTTCCTCGACATTAGCACGAAATGCGTACTTCAAGACAAATTTCGTAGCCGAGGTGAGAGAAGCTATGAAAAATTTCAATAGCTTATATTCTCAATTGAAGCATAAATTTGCTCAGGAGGATGTAGTGTATGTGAATGCGCCAGATTCAAGGGACAGGACTGCGACGAAAAATCAGGAAAAGGATCCAACTGCTCCAGAATTCTCGACAGGGGATAATGGTGCTAGGAAAAGTTCGCCTTCATACGCCAGGAAACTTCAAGATAGGGGACTGGTGCGGCAATTTCAGTATATTTTGGACGATTTTGAATCTAAAATCATTGGATTCAGCTCTAAGGATGTTTCAAAGGACATTCTTAAGGAAAAGTTTAGGGTATTGGAAAATATGTTCATACAATATGTGGGCATATTTTCTGACGATGAATTGACGGGGATATTTTATTCTCTGAGGGATAGGTATCAGGGAATACGTGGTATAGATAGCGATATCAAATCCCTCCCGTTTAGGCTACCGTCTATAGATATTCCCATATTTAGTGGCCGGTTTACTGAATGGGATACGTTTAGGGAGCTATTTGAGCAGCTGATAATTGATCAGCCAATCTCAAATACACGAAAAATGTGTATGCTAAAGGCTAAATTATCAGGAGAGGCAGCTCGGAAAATTTCGAAGCTGCCCTCTAAGCATGAAAATTTTGAAACTGCTTGGAAAATTTTGGAAGACCATAAAATTATCATAAAGGATTTTCCAGAAGTAATAAAAGGCGCACTTGCTTAACAGAATTTGTGGTCAGATTAACGTTTAATTTACATGTAAGTACTTTATGGGCAGTTTTGACAACAAAATCGGTTACAGGTAGAATTGAGCATAAAATTATCATAAAGGATTTTCCAGAAGTAATAAAAGGCGCACTTGCTTAACAGAATTTGTAGTCAGATTAACGTTTAATTTACATGTAAGTACTTTATGGGCAGTTTTGACAACAAAATCGGTTACAGGTAGAATTGAAATTACCATTTCATTCTTATTACCTCGTCCATATATAGACCATATATAACGCAACAGTTTTTGTGAATGCATTAAGTCGTTGTGAAGAACTCGAAGTGTGAAGTGCTAATTTGAGATAAAAAAAATATTTAAAAAAAAATCATTCCAAATCAAGAAGTTTACAATGAATCCACCATCCTCTACACCGCAAGATGAAGCAATAACAACATCAACAACTATCGAAAACCCAATGAGTCATATACCCAGGCATGATGTTACTGTTTTTGGTGTGTCTACTGATTTGACTGATCTTAATTTACCAACCCATCTGGATATCTTGAGATATTATTTTTACTTGAGCGAACAAAAAAAGTTGTCCTATAAAGCATTCACTATTCAAGTACAAGATAAGTTGATTGGAATTTGGGAAAAACTTGGTATGGAAATAATGCTGAAAAAAAGTGTATGTAATAAATTGAATAGATTGCTTGACAAATATCAAGAGCAAATCAAGAGAAGAAACAAACCCCAACAATTTACAGAGTATGTAAAATCTCTGGAAACAATTTTTTTCATTGGAACATGTAAATGCGATTTGAAGGCAGCTCCATGTGCATGCGGTTTGGTTCCCGAACGCCTCAAAGAGTTTATGCACGATCAACATAATCAGAGAAGTCTAACAATGGATGGATTTGCGATGGAAATTGAAGAGCAAGGAGCAACGTCTATGTCATCAATGCCAACATACCAAGATCCCGATGATTCAACATACGCACCGCCACCGGTTCCAGAAGATTTGGATATAAGCACAAGTTCACAATACACACAGAGATACGATTGTTTTAACTTTGCCTTGGTATGTGACAGATTTGGCGTGCCTGATAGAGTAGCATCAGCAATGGGAACAGCTCTTTTCCAAGATTTTAAAATGAAAGATATCCATGGCAAACCTCTCATCATGGATAAATCGAAAGTTCGCCGAGAAAAAGAGAAATGCAGACAAGAAGTGCTTCGCAAACGGTTAGATGATACCAATTTGTTAGCATTTTCATTCGATGGCAGAAAAGATGATACTTTAACGAGAGATACAATTGATGAGAAATATCATACTAGAATGGTAAAAGAACCTCATCTTGTTATTTTGAGAGAACCGAATTCTGAATTGATTGGTTACGTAAGACTGGAACATGAAACCGCTGAATACAAAACAACCAAATTAAATGATTTTTTCAACGATAAAAATATATCACTGGATGCATTAATTGGCATATGCACTGACGGTGAGCCAACAAACACAGGCCCAAACGGTGGAATTATACGACGATTCGAATTGCTGTTAAAAAGACCATTGCATTGGTTTGTTTGCCTTCTACACTTCAACGAACTTCCGTTTCGGCATTTGTTTGAAGCTTTGGATAAATCAACCAGCACTGGACCAAGATCGGCAACCGGAAAATTGAGCCGTCAAATCGAAACTTGTGAAACTCTTCCGGTAAGTTATTGCTATCACTCATTTATTATAATTGTCAACCGTTTTTAATTGTTTTATTTTTATATATTTTCAGGTGGTGGACGGCTTTCAGAAAATTGAGTTGAAAAATATGCCCCCTGCTCCAGAAAAAATTGAATTTTCCACCGATTCCAAGTACTTATACGACATGGCCCATGCAATTTCTAGCGGCGTGGTTTCAGTGATCTGGCAAACATCAAACCAGGGAAAATTGTACATTCTCGGTGGCTCACCAAGGCCGCTAGACTATTACGATTATATGTGACAACGGAAAATCCAGATGCAAATTTAAGAATACTGGTTGAATTTATAATTACATGTTATGTGCCAATGTACTTCAATATCAAGTATTACAGCTCTGTCGTGTACGGTAGTATATTATTTTTCAAATTCATTAGTTGGTCAAGATTTCTAGAACCTCGTTTACGCAAAATTGTCAATAAAGTAATTACAGATAATTCATATTATGCGCATTCGGAAAATATCTTGTTATCAATGTTGTTTGATGAAAGCAAAGAAAAGCGCGACTGTGCTATCAAGATAATTCTACGCTATCGAACCGATGTTGACGACCCAACGGGACTTAGAGCTTATAAAAAACCAGATATAAACTTTTATTGCACAAGTTACACGGAAATGATCAATATGAATGACATAAATGACGTATTTGAACCACCATTCACGCGAAGCATTCCATACGATACTTTGAAAGAATATTTAAATCAAGATGATCCACCGTTTAATGATCCAAAAATTCCATCACACATACAAGAAACAGAACGACACGTTCAATTGCTAGCTAGCGTTTCCAAACGAGTTATACCGGAAAATGTAGAGGCTGTTATGGCGACGACATTAGAGAGCCGTGCGAAATTGCCCAGACTTGAAAGCAAAAAAGACTTCAAACAGTAATTTTTTATTTTTTCTTTTCTATTACTAAGTTAAATTAATTTTTTCATTTACATATGTTCTGACTAAATAAATTTCTAAGGAGAAAAAATAAATAAAATAATAAAAATAAATAAAATAAATAAAAAATAATAAAATAAAGTGCCAAAAATGGTGATTTTTTAAAATGTTTGTATGGGGAACCCCCCAGGGGAGTTCCAGGGGGTGTGCCACTGGCATGGGTGGATCGGCCCTCCAAAGTTAGTGGGGGTCGGTCATACATTTGGACTCGATTAAGGCACTCTAAATGGGTCAAAGTGTGATTTTTCAAAACTTGACCCTACGGGACAAAAGTCAACAGTTGGGGGGTAGTAGAATTCGTTTTAGAGGTATGGTTCCTTCGGCAAAGTTTCTTATTTTGAAAGAAATAGAATACGATTTTCCCTGAGCCATGGGCGATTTTTTTGCCTCCCCACAAATCGACCCGGCCTAGTGTACAGGCTTTGAGTGCGATGAAAATCGAAGCAGAAGAAATGCATCATGCATTTTTATGTTTCGTTCTTCAAAGAAAATTGGATGAACGTCTACGAATTCAATTTGAGCAGCATTTGGGAAAGTCGCGAGATCTACCAAAATTGGATAATCTCTTAGATTTTTTAAACCAAATGAATTATTCCTTGGAAGCAAGTCAACAGTTCACAAGATGTGACAAGAATATGGCAAATCTTTCAGGAAGTGTTCAGAAAACTTGGGAGGTGAGCCGAAATGTTGCAAGTCCTCCCAGATATGGAGCTCAGGAGGCATGTCAGATGACAGATCCCTCAGGAAATGCGGACAAAATAAAATGTCCCCTGAAATGTTCAGTTGGGCATTTATTACATAGGTGTTCAAAATTTAGAAGCCTTCCTATCAAAGAGAAGTGGGATAAGGTAACGGAACACAAAGTATGTTCCAAATGTTTGATTCCGGGTCATGGAAAAAATAATTGTACGACTGCAATTATTTGCGAAAATTGTCATGGCGATCATAATACACTTCTGCATAGGGAGAAGCTACCTCCGAAAACTGTTATTGTTAATAGTGACGAGGATGATGAAGCGCTTCTATCCACAGCAATAGTGGAAGTAAAGAATAATGATAATGAATGAGTTAATTGCCGGATCTTATTAGATGGTGGATCCCAGGTAAATATAATCTCCAAGGGATTTAAGGATAAATTAAAGTTGGAAGGTCAACAAGTAAATAGAAAATTCGAAGGTTTAGAAAGGAAAAAGTCTTCATCCAAGGAAAAAGTAGGTATTATTCTAAGATCGAAAACATCAGAGTACAGGACTTTCCTAAATGCCTTGGTTATGGACAACTTTGTGTCAAATGTACCTGGTACAAGAATGATGGTAGGAGATTTTCCACAAAATGTCACATTAGCTGATCCTAAATATAATATTCCGAAGGGAATTGATTTATTACTTTCAAACCAGTTTGTATTTGATCTCATATGCGATGGTAAAATACATGATGAAAGGACCAACACTAAATTACAGAATACAAAATTAGGCTGGGTTGCATATAGCATGACGAAAGTAGATGAATCCAGACCAGAACCAGATATTGTCACAACAGTTCTGACATCGGATGAAGAACTTTTGCGAAAATTTTGGGAAATTGAGGAGGTCCCACAGATTAACAAGTTAACAGTCGTAGAGAAAGTTTGTGAAAAACTTTTTGATCAAAGTGTAAAATTGAAATTGGATGGAAAATTTCAGGTTGCATTACCTTTCAAGAGTGAGCCGGGCGTATTAGGGAATTCGGGCCTAGTGGCTAAGAGAAGATTCTTCGTTCTTGAAAGAAAATTAGAGAAAAATCAAGATCTGAAAATTCGGTATCATGATTTTTTGAAACAATATTTGGAAATGGGCCATATGGAACTTATGACCAACGGGTCATTTTTGAATGGTGGGTATTATTTACCTCATCATTGTGTTTTACGCCCGGAAAGCACTTCCACAAAATTGAGGGTAGTATTTGATGCGTCATGCAAAACCACGTCAAATGTATCATTGAATGAAATTTTTTATGTCAGGTCAATTGATAGCGGTGGAAATATTATTACAAAATTAGAAGCATCAAAATCAAGGGTGGGTCCGATTAGGATAATTACATTGCCAAGATTAGAGCTGTGTGCCAGTGTATTATTAATAGATCTAATTAAAGTAGTTGTAGAGAGTTTAAAGATTGATTTTGATAACATATTCTTCTATTGTTTTAAGTTGGATTAAATTGGATCCTGCTACGTTGCAAGTATTTGTCTCAAATAGAGTAAGTGCTATTCAAACGAACAGTGATGTCTCTCAATGGAGACATGTAGGATCAGAAGAAAAGCCTGCGGATCTTATATCGAGAGGATTGTTAGGCAAGGAAATGATTGAGAATCCATTTTGGTTTGAAGGTCCTAAATTTTTAAAGGAGAAAATACTTAAATTATCATCATTTAATTTAGTAAATGAGATTCCCGAACAGAGAAAATGCAGAAAGATTTTATTAGTGCAAAAGGAACAAACTGTGTGATAAAATTAACCATAGGAATAGTTTTAAATTTTTACAGAATGTAATTGCTTACGTTCTTAAATTTATTAACATTGCTAGAAAAGGGAATAGGAAATCATTCATATGGTATAAAAAAGACGCACTAACACTTATTGTTCAAGAGATCCAAAATTATCATTTCAGCAGCGAAATCAGGATATTAGAGTCAAAAAAGACGTTAAGTAAATCGTCAAATTTAACAAATCTATGTTCAATATTAGATGGAGATAATATTATTAGAGTAGGAGGCAGATTGGAAAATAGTAGCTTGTCATACGAAGCTAAACATCCAATTCTCCTTCCCTTCAAGGATGAGATCGTAGGACTAATTATAAACCAGTTGCATAGGGAACATTTGCACGTAGGTCCTCAGGGGTTGCTGGCAATAGTGAGGCAACAGTTTTGGCCATTGCGAGGCCGGCAGTTAGTAAAAAAGGTGATTAATAAATGCTATAGATGTTTTAGAATACAGCCAAGAAATCTGCATCAACTAATGGGAAATTTACCCGAAGATAGAGTTATTAGAACTCGACCATTTCTAAATATTGGTATTGATTTTCTAGGGCCAATTACAATTCATTGCAAAATACGCGGGGGAAGACGGACAAGTCTTATGTGTGTGTGTTTGTATGCTTCACCACCAAAGCGGTCCATTTAGAGGTAGTCTCAGATTTGACTTCGGCTGCATTCATAGGAGCACTGAAAAGGTTTGTAGCATGTGGGAGGATTATGGGAAGCATGCGTGAAGTCCGTAAAGAAGCATTTTTACCGGGTGACAGAAGGGATAATGACTTACGAAGAACTATGCACACTAATGACTCAAATAGAATCAATACTGAACTCTCGTCCACTAACTCCGTTATCAGATGATCCAAACGATTTCAAAGTTTTAACACCAGGACATTTTTTAGTTGGCGAAACTTTTACAACATTTGTGGACGCTTCTAGTAATAAGTGTTACCATGGGTTAAGGGAGCACTGGAAAGCTGTGCAATCTAATTCCGAAGAATTTTGGAAACGTTGGTCGGCTGAATATCTGTCCGAATTACAAAAGAGGTACAAATGGAATAAACCATTTGAAAACATTAAGCCAGGAACATTAGTTCTGCTAAAAGACGACAACACTCCTCCTTTAAGCTGGAGGCGGGGGAGGTTCATCCGAACTATAATGGGTTCGGATGGGTTATGGAGAATGGTGGACGTAAGGACCAGCAATGGAGAAACTAAAAGGTCGATCCATAATGTTTGTCCTTTTCCCACCCAGGAAAATGAAGTATTGGACAAACCATCCAATTGCTTAAATTCTACACAAAATACAGATGAAACAGAAAGTATGGTCAATCCGACTTTACAAGATAAAAAATATAAAAGAGTGGACAAACCATCTTTAATTAACAATATAAGTAGAATTGATAAAAAACAAAAATATGAATAATAAGAGTTCGCGACTGTTGGGCTTACAAAAACTGCGTGGAACGTGGTGGTACATGTCAACATAACGGAGTATGCAGCAGCTATGGTAAGCCTAGACGAAGCCATGACCTTATTAGCAAAGGTGAAGTTGAAGCAACAGGAAATCTACAATGCGTTTGCCGTAAAAAGTATAGAAACTGTTTATGAAAGGGTGCGAAGCAAGCATGAGATAATATTGTCAGTAACCTCTACAAAAAGAGCAAGGAGATCTGCGTTACCATTTATGGGCGGTGTTTTGCACTCATTGTTTGGCCTAATGGATGAAGAGCATGCGGAAATCTTATCAAATAGAATAAAAACCAATGAACGTAAGAATGACTACTTGCTAAACATTATAAAAAATCAATCATCACTCCAAGATATGATGAGGGAAATAATAAAAGAGCGAAGCAAATCGGTGTTCAAAAACATGAAAACACTGAGCGGTTCGATTCTTGTGCTGGAGAAGGCTGTCAACGAGTTAAAAGATAAAGATACGCTGATTGAATCGGTAACAAATATGCTGACGTCACTTGAATCATTTGAAGAAATCCAAGATGGTATAATAGGAGCATTATTAAGTTCCAAAAACAATTTGCTCATAGAAATACTGCCAATTAAGAAATTTAAAGCACAAATCAAGACGATCACATCGAGCCTAAAATCAAATCTTAGGCTTCCAAGTGAAAATCCTGTAGAACTTGTAAAAATCTCACAAATTTCTGCAGGAACCACCGACGAGTTCATCATCTTGAACATTCGTATTCCTTTAATTAATACCGAATTATTTCAAGCATATGAGATGTATTCATATCCAATGGTCCATGAAGGATTCTCTGTAAAACTTCAGGCAAGCAGCAAATACTTTTTGATTGACAAAAGAAAGACGATATACTATAGCTTAGATGAGAACAACTTAAGTCAATGTCAAAAGGTGAAGGACATCATGATATGCCATCAGATTTACCCTGTCTATAATACGAGAGGCACAACTAGTTGTGAAGTAAATTTGTTTTTGAAGGCAAGAACGATTCCGGAAGAGTGTGAAATAGCCATAAAAAGATTTCAAAATTTCTGGCAACAAACGCACTCTTTAAATACGTTCATATTTTCTCTATTCGAAAAAACCCCGGCAGATATTAAATGCAATGGAAAAACGCACAACGTGGTTCTCCAAGGTTCCGGTATATTAAAGTTGCACCCGGATTGCTATTTTGAGTCGGCAGAAGTTAATTTATGGACCTCTGATGTCTACAGTGCAGAGGTGAATTATGTATTTCCAAGTTACAATCTATCAGCTTTTATGCCAACACTACAACACCTAAAATTAAATGCTGATATAGAAATATATAAAATACCTGCCATTCCTAAATCAACAGCGATATTTGGTTTCCCTACACAACTGGATGTACATCATCTCACCCACTACGGAATACGCATGTCAACCATCATCATTATAGTCATCATCATCATCGCCTTGTTTTGGATTTTAAAGAAATTATGTCAGATGTCAGCCAGATATTTGCCTGCGACAGTTGCGCTACCTCGCTTGGTTTAGGGTAGTTTTTATATAGGTAATTTCGATTTGGTCTTTTTGTTTTGAAAGACTAGGATCTTTCAAGGCCGGCAGAATGTTCAACCTTGAACAATATATTCTTAGAAGGTGGTTCTATGGTTATAAATATCTTTCCATAGACAGCTGCTAAGATAATAGAATATAAGTGATTAAATATACATTGTTCAACCTTGAACAATAGATTCTTAGAAAGTGGTTCTATGGTTATAAATATCTTTTCATAGACAGCTGCTAAGATAATAGAATATATGTGATTAAATATACATTAGTATGACACATTTTAGTGCATTTTACCTGTAGACGAACACAATGCATTAGTTATGCTACCAATGCATTTAGTGTTCGAGCAGGTAGATAGGGAAAGGTTGAGACAAGAATGTTATGCTTACCTTTCCTTATCTATAAATGGAATTAGAAATTAAATAGTTTTTAAGTAAAATATGTTAGTATATAAGTAGGAATAAATTTGTAAATAAAGTGAGTTCAACACAAACCTCAAACGGTGCAAGACATCTTCTCTTCATTTTAATCAGACAATATTAAAATGTGTGTATAAATACGAAAAAGTTTACGCATAAAAATGTAAGCGTATATTTACGAGGGCTCGTATACTAGTTTTGACATTAATCGAGTACACTTACAACATATACACAGTATACGAGGCGTAAGTACTTTAAATGAATACCTTTAATTTGTTTAAATTTAATTGAGTTGAATACAAATAATGAACTCTCCTGCTACAATAAACAGAAATATTTGATAGAAAATTGTAGACTGCTTTCTGCAGTGTAGATTTTATTCGCATTAAGAAAATCAAAAAAAAAAACTAAAAATTTAAAATTCTTTGTGATGGTTTTGTAGACTAATTTCTATTAAATTTTTTGCTGATTTTAGCAGGGTAAATTTTCATTTTCGATTAACTAAAATATAGCTGAAGTTTTGTAAATTTAACAGATTTTTTCTTGCTGTTTGTATCTTTCTAATGTTTAGCAAACAGATTCTGCTGGATTCAGCTGTTTTTTCAGCAAGAATTTTTAAAGACTTTTGTATTAGTGTATGAACAACTAAAAAATTTCTCGAATGAACGGGTGAACTAGAAGAACACACTTGTTGAAAAACAAAATTGATTGAAATGAATTGTGAACTATAATGCCCAATTTTAGTCAATTTTATTCTGATTGTTTGTACAAAATGTTTTATTTTGCGTGAAAATTTCCGGGTTTCCTCAAATTTTTACTCACTATTTCTATTTTACTTAGGCCTGGTATCTTATGTGATATTAAACAATGATTAAGAAGAAAATCATTGTTTAGCACTTAATTACAGTAACTCATCAAATTTTAATCTCTGATTTTACTCTAAAATTTAATTACAGACATTTCTGTGATTAAGACCTTAAACATAGATTTTCCACCCTACAAATCATGTTAGTATTAACATTTTTTTCTAATGTTGGTAACTTTTGAAAAAGTTTTACGTAGATCACTTAATTTGTAAATAAACACCGTACAACAACATCTTTATGTGCCATCTAAATAATGAACATCTTTAGTAACTTGCACATATATCTTCTCTAAAAAAACCAATTGGAATTAAGAAAATATTTGGGGGAAATTTTAATAATATGACACAATATTGGATTGGGCTCGAGCCAGGTATCAGATTAGGTATTTGATTAGGTATCAGATCAGGTGTTTTAAAATTTCTATTTAATAAATATAGTTTGAAATAAACAATATTTTGTTGTTTTTCTTTTTCATTGTTTCTTTATTTATTTTTTCCATTTTATTTACTTATCATCTAAATCACTTAATGCTACTCTACAATATTTTTATTTGAAGGTGATGATGTTGATGGTGATGATTGAGGATTGTTTATTCTAGAATGTCCCCACGCATATGTATCAACATTATTATGTCTAACAAATCGCTTATCATCTAAATAACTTAATGATAATTTACTAATATGTTGAGTATATATTTGATGAACCTTAGATCTAAATACATACATAGAGCCATACTACAATTTTTTTCCAATAAACATTTTCTGAAATCAATAATTGTTAATCTATTAGTTACACATTTTTTAACTCCTTTAATTTTTTTAATTTCTTTCTCCTCTCCATCAATTTTAATCGAATACATTTTAGCTCTTAAACCAATAAATTCCATAATTATTTTACCATTGCACTCATCTTTCATCATACCCAATACCTTTTTGTTTATAAGGGGAAAATTAAAATCATTTTGAATCGGATATGCAGATGTATCGAAATGTGTATTAAGATCATTTCGAATATCATCCTACAAGTCATCTGTTTTAATATCATAATTAAATGAATCGGTATCCATATAATTTAGACTAATATTTTCCTTATATTTAGATTTCATATAATCATAATGGAAATCATACATTTTCCATTTTGAAATCTCTAAAACTGAAAAACCAATATAAATTGGTTTATTATATTCAGTTTTCATTCCTCCCATTTCAATTGCAATCATTTCATCATGAATCTTCAACAAACTATTAAAATTGGGTTTAGCTATAAGAGCTCTAGCCCCAACCTCTTACCTCTTTTCTCCCATGCACACACTATTTTAATATCTTTTCTTTTATCAACATTTTCCATAGTCTTATCATATACGGCATTATTTAGTAATTTGAAAAAATTTTGTTCAAATGAATTTTTAGCTAATGTCCTATGACGATTATTCACATCTATGTACTTCTTTAACCAATCCGATTGTTTGAATTTAAAAACTCTATGAATTTTCTTTAAAACAAGACCATTTTTAAGACATTGTTTAAGATTTTGATAGTATATTACATATTTTGTTTTAGCATTTAAATCCGTTATTAATTTAGGTTGTTTCATACTCTCAATTTTTTTTATTTTCTGCACAAAATGGTAAGTCATTGTGTCGATCGTGTAGTGTTGATGGATAGTCTAAATCTACTTCCAATATATAACCTACTGATGAATCATCTTCTATATCATTAACATTGAAATCTTCAAAGTTCCCAACCCATTCAAAATCACCACACGGAAGATATTGTGACATGGCATAACCATATAATTGTTGTCGCAATAACTTTTTTTGCACAATTTTAATTTTTTTTGTTGTAACGGAGTTTACATTTTTGCAAGCAAAAGATATAACAAAAAAAATTGCGTACGAATTTTCTTCAATTTATTAGTTTTTCGTATTTGGGTTTTCAACTTGCTTTCCAATGATATATAATTTGTGTTTATCAAATTGGCGGTTTCGCGAATAAAAATACAATTCATGCCGCGAAAAAAATTTTTATTTTTTTTTAATTTTGTATTTTTGGTCCTTTTAAATTCTTTTCAAAAATATAAAAATTTTTAAAATCCAAACAGCGGTTGCGCAGTTACAAAATAATATATTAAAAACATAACATTTCACGATCAAAAAACTCTTAAATTGTGTGAAACAAATTTAATTTGTCAAACTAATGTCAGTAATGACTCGAAATATCGATTCAAAATCAATGAAATGCAAAATCAATCGTTTTTCGCTCCAGCAGCTTAGGGTAAACAACTGATAACTTTTTTTGATTTGACTCAAAATTATTAGTTGAATCGTCTTTTGACGCATAAATATTAGTTGAATCACCTCTGTTTATGGTTATTTTAAAATATTTTAAACATTTATCTACATTTGTTTGAATGAAACCTGATGCAAACAATTGTGGTTACGGAGTTTACAGTTACAGAGTTTACAATTGGTTACTTTTTTCGTTTTCTTTCAGAAACGCTTTGTCAGAATTTTTTTTCCGAAACAAAATCGCATGATGCCTACAAGGTGAATCCAAATATGACATTGTTTTTCTTACTCGTTAAATAGTTTGGTGTAAAAATTAGGAACGGAGTTTACAACATTTTTTCAAATCTTATTAAAGACATCCTTTTTCATCTCGAGAATGTTACATGCTGCAGAAAAGCTTCAAGTCTGTTATACTAGATGATTACCTACAGTCCAACGATCATTTGAGTATAAATAACATTATACTTTTCGCAATATAAATAATAGATAACTCCAAAATTCTGGTATATGCATTTTTATCAAAAATTATGACGAAAAATTGTTACAGAGTTGAAGTCGTGATAGCTAAGATATACGAAAAAGTTTGTAAAATGTATTAATTTTTATTAAAAACGGCACTTTTCCTCTTCATAAAAATTCTTACAGTTAGTGTTTAGCTTTATTGGTTATTAAAATATAAGCTATTAAAGTTAAAAAACCTTATGAGTTACTTGTTACGGAGTTTACATTTGGCCTATAAAATTGGTCACAAATTTTATGTATTAACCAAAAATTGGTCAGATTGTTATAAATTTTGTAAAACAGGTGACAATGCGCTGATATATATCGAAATATGTAACTCAAATGTATTCCATGCATTAGAAATTCGGTGGTTACACGGTTTTTATCACATTTTTTGATATCACCCATATATAAAATTCTCGTGTCACGGTGTTTGTGGTCGAACTCCTCCGAAACGGGTCGACCGATTTTTATGAAATTTTGTATGTGTATTTGGTAGGTATGAAAATAGGTTGTAAGGTATTTTTCATACCGCTAGGGGATTAGGGCGTCCCTACATATGATTTTCGTGTTGCTATGACAACCTTCGTGTTGCTATGACAACCAGGCCTTGGCGTTACTACGACAACCAGCTAATATAATCCAACCTTATCTAATCTTAATATTAATCCTTAATCCATAATCATTAATCCTTATCTTATCTTATAATATCTTATCTTACCTTATCTTATCTTATAAAATTTTCGTTTTGCTATGACAACCAAGCCTTGGCGTACTATGACAACAATGCAGCACTTATAGCATTAGCCCAATATAAAACAACCTTATTTAGCGTGTTGCTTTATTTGGAAAGGGATAAAGAGATTGGGGTGGTGAAATATGAAAGGCCTCAAATATGGCAACACTGTAATTGTGCGAGATGTTGAATTTTAGAATAGTTGTTGCGCGCCATTTGATGGTGAGTTGGCGAACTTTTGTTGAGGCTGTTTATTTCAAAGCCCTGTTATATTATTTCACTTCGGTGGGGTTAAGTGCTATGGGAATAGTGAAGGAGGATACTATATTAGGGATAGAAAAGTCATACACATTATTTTTGCAAATAGATGTTGCGGTAGCTGGGGATCGAACCCGCAACCACATGTGTAACAGTTCATCGCGCTAACCATTACACCACACCACAGCTCTCATATCGTCATCGTTATTTATTGTTAATTATTAAGTGTGTCTATTTGATTTTATTTTTACTTAAAAGTAGAAAATTTGTTTTAACCTAAGCTTCCTCTGAATAATAATTTTTGAAATTATTTATTTTTTATATAAGTTCCTAATAAGCATTCTCATCGAAGTGGGCTTTTATTTTGAAGATTTTTACATTAATAAAAAACATTGTATTTTATTTTCATAAAAATATTTAATTCCTATACAAAACAAATTACATTTTAAACTTTAAGGTACGCTAACAACGTAGCGGGCTTGCCCGATACGACAAAATTCGTTTTCGGTTTAACTGACATCCCAAAAACTAGGTCTAAGGCACGACGCTAAATTTAACGGGCTTGCCCGCTAGTAAATTATATAATTTGATTTCTTAGTAGGATCATAATCGCTAACAAATTTATTATAAGCCATTGAGTGTCGTGTGCTACATTGCACAATTCCCCCTCTAATACCACGTACAATAAAATTATACATATTAATGTCAGTCAACAATTCCAACTCTACTTCTGTTGCTTTCAACATTGCATCCCAAGATAGTCCAGTTGTTGTATAATATTGACAAGGATCTAAATTATAAATGTTTTTACAAACTTTTCGGAAATTCTCAAAAATATCGCAAAGTAAAAGAACAACTACTTTTAAATATAAAAGTAAATAATCCATGAGAGTTCTACATTTAAATACATTCCATACTTTTTCAGCATATTCGTATTCCTCTACACTACACGATTCATCAGTTAATTTATTGAAGAAGAAAGAACGAGGTGGTAATTGTGTTTCCTCGAGGCGATTCACCTCATCTAAATAATCATAGGGAAAGACTCCTTTAGGTTTCATTAATTCGAATTCATTGTCATTCAAACAAATTGATTTTATAGTTTTCAAATCATCATCAGATAAGAAACCTGTAAGTTGTTCTAAACTTGATGCCATAAAACGGCATGAATCGGGAAAACGTAACTCAATAGTATTTTTATCATTTACCGCAATTCTCTTGGATATTTTTACATATAATTCTTTATTTAAGGGTATGATGTTTATTTCACTTTCGATAGATGAAAGTTCCCTTACAAACAAATGACAATCGTATGCCGAAAGGTTGTGAAAAAATATAGGAGTGAAATTTGCAATTTGGTATTCTATATTACATTTACTATGAGCGGGCCCTCTATAGTCACCTGTTAGATGACAATGGTCAGCTACTTTATTGCCATTAGGTATAACTTTACTACAAATATGACAATTTGTATCTTCAATTTGTCTTTTCTGTTGAAGAAACGTTAAAGGTTTCATTGGTGTTACTACACTCAAATAATTATTATAAATATCTAAAACATCGTTAACTACGTTTTCGAAAAAAATTGTTGATGAATTTTCTCCACTATATATTCTATAGATATCTAAACTAGAATTGTAAGAACATTTAATGTAGTAACTATAAGCAAATGGAATATGCTTTTGTACCGAATTCACGTTGGTTGAGTTCTGAATATTAATTGATTCCAGAATACATTCGAAATCAGCATAAACTACAAACGGTACATCCAGTTGTTTTTTAAAATTCTTAAAACTAAATATAGAATCTTTTTCACTAGGCACTGTAGTTACTATTCTGTTACATTCCTCCTTATGTTTCTTTAAAGTCTCATCATTGTGAAAATGTATCAAACACATATTACATATAAATATTTTTCTACACTGTTTTGTCAATTGACTATTTATTAATCTATAATTAAATGGAGAAAAAAAGAAGGAAACATTTTTTAATTAGTATGTATTTTAATAACTATATGTATTAATATAAAAAAGAAAAAGAGTAATATACCTTGACATATTTTTTATCCAGACATAATGAAATCGTTCTTCATCCTCCAACAATATTAAATTGATGTGATTATATTTTTCTTCTTTGGAGAAATAATATGGACCCACAATATTATAATTTTCCGAATCAAACTCTTTCTCCCCTTTTTTAAAGGTTTTTTCCAGACCAAAGACATTTATACTTATATCCAGGTTGTTATCTTCAAAATGTTTTATTTGGTTAACAGATAGTGGAAAATTTTAATTTTTAAAATTCAATGATACATTATTTTCTAGTATTATAATATCATTCTGAATGTTATTTATTTTATATGATGCGCATCTTGTACTGTTATCTTCTATTGGATATAGTGCTGATATTAGTGCCCACTTAAAGCAGTATACATTAAAGGGCTGCATGAGTGCAATCGGTTTGTTGTAGTCATTAAATCACATGTTGCTAGTGTGTGTACATTACGATTTAAACCACCCTGTTACGACTAGGCAACAAATCAAAACGTAAGCGAGCTTAAGCATTAGACATGGCAACGAAAAAAACAATAAGTGATTGTTGTGACACACGATTCAATTCAATGTTTGTTTTACAATTTTTATATTATTATATAAAAAAAGTTAGTAAAAAAGTAAATTAATAATGTTAATGCATAATAAATTATAAAAACAAACAAAAATAATTTATATTAATTCTTATTAAATACAAGAAAGTTAAAAATCTCTGCGTTGTAATTGTTTTTAATATAAACAATTATAAAGCAGAGATTTTTAAGTTTTATACATACATATATTTTAATTTCATTGGTTGTTGCAAAATATTATCTGTGTACGTATTTTGTCAAACAAAGCGACATAGACCTACTCTGTTGACAGGATTTTTTTTTGTTCGACTTTCGAATTGTTATTCATAAAGCTTTTTGGCGATTTTTTTAATGTCGATGATTTTTTTAATTTTGATGATTTTGGTCTAATTTTCGACGATTTCTTTAATTTTGCCGATTTTTGTTTTTTTTTCTAAATTTTGCTATTTTCAAAATTTTGAGGGTTTTTTATAATTTTTTAAAATTTTGACAATTTTTAAATTTAAACGATTTTTTTAATTTTGGCAATTTTTAAAATTTTTAAAATTTTTAACTTGGTTGGCAAACACTAACCGTAAAATACCGTTAACGATTCGAAACCCTTTCAACGAACTATTTTTAACCCTAAAATACCACTAACGAAATAACTTAAAATACCGTTAACCTTAAAATATCCTAACGAAATAAATTAAAATACCGTTAACCCTAAAATAACTTAACGATATAACTTAAAATACCGATAACCTTAAAATAACCTAACGAAATTCTATAAAATAAAATTTACCAAATTCATTCCAAAAAAAAAACATTTAAAAAAAATCGGTGGTATAATTAAACAATATTGAAAAATAAAATTAAAAATAAATAATATAATAAAACCAATACGTAGTAGAGTTTGCTAAAAACCCTACTCAATGTTCCTTAATGTATTCGCCGCTTTAGAGCTTTTTTTTGGTATCATTAGAGTATTTCACATATTAAATAGTTGAAATATTCATTACGATCAACTAAAGAATTTTTTGGGGGTAGACATTTGTCTATTTTGGTTTTTTCATTATATATATATCAGTGGTCGTCACCAGTGATGGTATTTCAGAATTTTCGTTTGGTGCCTAAATTATGCCAAAAAAGTGCCAAAAAAAGATTTAAAAGTGCCAAAAAAAAAATTAAGCAACGTGCAAATGTTTCAAAAAATATGTTCAGCTTTTATTTCAAATATTTATGCATTTACACCCTTATTCTAAACTTTATAACAATAACAAAATTGTCACAAAACTGGTGTGAATGGAAATTATTATAATTTTGGTATTCTCAGAAAAATTGTCACAGCAAAACCTTGACAAAATTGTCATATAATAAAAACCACATAACAAACAAATATTTTTAATTGTCAACAATTTAAAATATAAAAATTTTATTTTCTTTTGAAGCATTTCAAAATTTTTCTTCATAGAAATAAAATATGAAATACCTCATTCATATTTTGAGATATTATTTTAAGATGCATCGAACCTTTTACCGATTCTGACATTCCTGCAAATTCCTCCAAAAGATTACGTATTAACATGGGATTTTTGGGGCTAAAGTTGTGCTTGATGCTAAAATTTAAAGGAAACTCCAAGTGCTTAACTAGTTCTCTCGTGTTCTGCGGTTCCTGGACATTTTTTTAATTTTCGTAATATTATCGAAAAAATCGTAATTTTTCACAAATTACAATTTTTTGATAATTTTATTTTATTTTTGGCAGAAAAAGCTTTCACCATTGTATGGTGAAATTTTTCAAATTTTTGCTTGTCAAAAAAAACTACAATACCATAACAAATTTTTGAAAAATTCCAATGACGGATAAAATAGAATCAATAAAGTTTTTCTTATTTTATCCCCATTGCTTTCATTTTTAAATATCAAAATAATGATTAAATTGTCCCCGAAGAACTGGAAGCTGGTCCAGAAAATTGTAGAAATTTTTAGTGTAGCGTTTGTTTTTTAATTTTGCTACCCGTTCTAAGTAGGCGTTGCTTTTAATGAAAAACCAGCGATATCGACCTTTTATCATATTATATAGAAATTTTCTTAAAAAGTGCCAAAATTCTATGAAGAGTGCCATGGTGCCATTGAACATTCAATAGTGCCACAAATGGCACTTTTGTGCCACTTTTACCAACAGTGGTCGTCACCCATAGCCACTAGTTGCCGATCATAATCGGCTTTTCATACGTACATAACACGAATGACAACAAAACTCTCAACTAAGAAAATAATAAATAAAAATATTCCGTCATTAGCATGATAGCTTTCAACAAAGTAGGTACGTATTTCGGTTACATACATTAGTGTTGCCAGTTTTTTCATACCTTATCCCCAATTTTCAATTTGCCATCCCAAAAAATCCCCAACTTTTATTTTCTGGAAAAATTCGTTTATTTTTTCTAAAAATTAGTGAAAAATACAATATTCGTTTATTTTTTTGCGGTAAGTTGTACACTCAGACTCAATAAATTTGTGCTTGCAACAAATTATAAAAAAGAACAAATAAATTTAAATAACAGCAAAGAAAATTTGAACCAAAATTTTTCATTTTAAATATTTAAGAATAAAAATTGTCTGATTCATCAGCTTCAGACATTTTGTTGTGCATGGTACTGCATTAAAAAGTTTTAGCATTTCAGCAGATGGATTAAACTTTTGACAATTGAGTAACTTGTAAAGTATATATTTAATTTAAGAAGAGCTTCTTATAACTCTTATTAAATTTAAATAACTTTAAAAAAATTATCAGGATTAAATTCTTAAATTCATAAAAATATGAAAAAGCAATAATATATTTTATCGCCAAATGATCCCCTAAAATTTCGTATCATCCCCAATATATCCCCAGTTCTACAAACGGAAGTTTTTATCCCCATTGATGATACAATTCCCAATTTGGGTATAAATCCCCCAAACTGGCAACACTGTTATACATAAGTTTTCAGTAACACTAAAACGATGGTGTTAATATTGTGTTGGTTGCTTAAGTTCACAATAATATGATGTGGTAATGTATTGTTGTCATCCGTACTAAACGATTCATGATGTGATTCGTCTCACTATCCATATGCTTTTTTGCCATGTTGTTTTTTTTTTTTTTTTGTACTGATTCACTCGTTATAAAAAGTAAAACCACACAACTCGTTATGGCTTGTAGGCTATCATGTGTCTTGAAATCTCATTTAAGATGAATCGTTCAGCCCTTTAGTATACATCATTGTTTTGTATATTAATACATGCTTTTTTTTTTGATATATACGATGGCAAACAAATGTACTGCGATCCCTTTATACATACATATTTATTAATGTTAACATCAAGATGTATGATTTCTATCAACGCCCATCCACTGTCACGTTCTTGAAATTCGCTCATTTTTTTCATAAGGATATCACACTTATTTGTATAATGTTGAGAAATATCATTGAAATGGTTGGATAAAGTTAAAATATGTATTTTTGTTTGATGTAATCTATCTTATTTATTTCATCGTCTTTCATCAACGTATATTGACAATGTAATTCAAAATTTAATTTGAGACTAGTATGTTTTTGTAGAAGATCTTTTAAGACGTTAATCACTTTATCCTTAAGTATTGAAAAAAATTTCAGAAATTAAATTATCTTTATTGTTGTTTTCAAACCGAAATGTATTGATACGATTTTGAAAACAAGCATTGAAGCACTTTATATTGCTGCCTTCATCTAAAATTTGTATGCAATTTTGTTTATGTTTATTTGTATGTAGATGATACGTCCATAATTTTTTATGTATATCTTCTTTGCACTCGGCACAGTATATACTTTCTTCCTTTTTTTGTTTAAGTGTTCTATTAAATGCATATGTCTGAGATATTCCTTTCTGTCCGAAAAATTAATATTTCATATTGTGCACTTAAAGGAAGATCCTTGATGATGTATTCTAATATGTCGTTTCAAATTTCTATTATGTTTGTATACATTTCCACACAAATCACAAGTAAAATAACACATTTTGTTATTATTTTTATGTTTTTTATAATGTAAGAACCAAGGTTGGTTACCGTTATCGTTATAATACCGTTTCAAATTGAATACCGTTACCGTTATCCGTACCTCTAAAAAAATTTTTAAATACCGTTATCGTTACCGATACCGTTATTTTTATGGGTAGTTACCGGTATTTTACCGGTATTTATTATTTTATATAAAAATTACGATTTTTTTATTTTTTATTTTATAATCTTGAGTGTTTTTTTTCACAAATTTATAGATAATAATTTTACTTATTAAAACTACCAGTATTGAATTTATATCTTAAAATCTGTATTTTCAGTACTTAAAATTAAAAATATGCCATGTTTTTACTTGTTATACCCTACACCACTATGTGGTCAGGGTATTATAAGTTTGTGCTGATGTTTGTAACACCAAAAAATATTGGTCCTAGACCCACCTTATAGTATACCAATCGGCTCAGAATTTTTTTTTATTTCGATTTAACGATGTCCGTCCGTCCGTCCGTCTGTCCATGCATTCTTGTGCGCGCTCTACAGGTCGCAAATATTAAGATATTATTTTATTTTATTTATTGATGAAACTTGGTATACCGACTTATGTCGGCCCAAGGACGACGCCTATTGATTTTGGTGAACATTGGTCCATGTTTAGACCTAGTGCCCATATAAGGGTCCTACCAAAATTATACTGTTTATACGCTGCAGGTCGTAAATATTAAGATATTTTGATGAAAATTGGTACACAGACCTACATTGGCCTAATAACGCAGCCTATATATTTTGGTGAACATCGGTCCATGTTTAGACCTAGTGCCCATATAAGGCACCCCCCAAAATTGGCTTGGTTACAAACTGCAGGTCGCAAATATTAAGATATTTTAATGAAATTTGGTGTGCTGACTCACATTATAGAAAATTTTGACACAAGCCCCATTTTAACCCATTCGAATTTCGGATCCAAACATTAGTTGGCTTTTAACCAGACTGGTGTAGGGTATTGTATAGTCGGCATGCCCGACTTTAACCTTTTTACTCGTTTTTATATGTTTTTAACATAATTTTTAATACCGGTACGTACCGGTATTGCTGTTTCGATAACAGTATACCGTTACCGAAATAGTCTTAAATACCGTTACCTTTACCGTTACCTAAACCAACGAAATCTGATACCGTTACCGTTACCCTTACCGTTATTCGTTTCGGTAACCAACCTTGGTAAGAACACTTTACAGATTCGTACAAGAATGAAATATTTTTCTTATAAACTTCCAAAGTTTTATCCGTTTCTTTCTCGAGTCTAATACTACGTTCACAGTACGATAGTTAAACACGTTTATGTAAAAGTTAAACATTTCAGTTCACACTTAAAAATGAAGTGTTTAAGTTAAACATCTCGAACAGCTGTTCCTTAACAATTTAAAAAAAATACAAAAATTTAATAAAATTTCCCAAAAAGTTATTTTTTCTTCGGCCGGAGTCAATAATTAATAATTTTCGGCATTATCCAATGTAATAATTGCTATAAAAAGTGAAATAACACTATCCGCCCCAGTCGGAAACAAGGTTTTTCAATTTTTAGTTAAGGGACAACTTCATGGCTGTTTTTGGATTTTTCGTTCACCGGAAGCAAAGTTTAATTAATTGTTTGTTTCATCTATCACTTTAATAAGAAAAAAGCACATTTTAATTGGTTTTTATTTAAATTTAGTTTATTTTATTCAATTTTAATTTTTTTATTTTTCTTGTTGTGTCAGAAGAAACTTGTCATTCAATACCAATTGATATCAATTTTATCGTGTTTAACAACGTGTTTAAAAATTAGACACGATAATTTAGCGTGTTTAAGGGTAGAAAAAATGTACTGTAAAACATCTCACTTAAACATGTTTAACGCTTAAACACGTCAATTCGTGTTAAACACGTATATGTGAACGCCGTATAAGAAATTGAATGTTAATATTTTTCATCATCGAAGCTATTTTACACCTTAAATTAAAAATGTACAGAAAGAAAAATGGGGTACGGATAACTTACCAAATTTCCTTAATAACAGTAATTCTTATCAACAAAAAAAAAACTACAATTAGTTAGTACTATTTCTTCAGTTTTGTTTAACTCTAACTTTAACACAAATTATGTGGTTAACTAACCACATTTTCTTAAAATGAGTAATTCTTATCAGCAAAACTATAAATATATATCACTATTTACACATTTCTTCAGTTTTAAAGAGATAATGATTCAGCATAGTTTTATAGTTATAGATGTTCAAGGTTTCTATATTGATAACGAATTATTTGCTAGGGAAGTAAGCATTTCCATAAATGATTCATAACAGATACAAAGAAGATCGTTAACAGATACAAAGCAGATCGTTAGCAGATACAAAGCAGATCGTTAACAGATACGAAGTAGATCGTTAGCAGATATAAAGCAGATTGATATTAAAAGAAATTTATAATTTCTTAAAAATATTCTCTAATGTTATTTCCGATGAGCATAAAAACAATCTCATCAGGATTCAATTACATCTGGAGTACACAAACAATTTGAAAATAAATAAAAATAAATTTGGTGAATACTATGAGGATTGTATTTGGTCAAATGAAAATGCTAAATGTGAACCAGACACCTGCAATTGTGGATCCTATAGAAGAAAAAATATAACAATAGCAGAAGAAGCTAAACAAATTATACAATTTTATTATAATACATATGTCATATCTTGTCAATATTATATATGTAAGCCTGGTAACCCTTTTAGTATTAGTAAGAAAATGAAATATGTATTACTAAGGGCTGGTATCTTATCTCCAATGCTTAGTTTACTTTAATCATTGATTTAGAAATCATTGATTAGCTCTTAAACTTACTTAAAATAATATCGGTAACTTACAAAAATTTAATCAATGATTTGTTAATTTTAGATATTTTCATTTGACAATACGAATAAGAAATAAAAGAAAATAAAAAAGTTTGGAAACTCGCGACATAAGACTTTTTTATTGAATTTTTCGCATGATACGAGGTCATACAATTTATAAAATAGATGTTGTTTTAAAAATCATCAATCGCTAAATGCCTCAAATAGGAAGTGTCTTTTTGCATGCTACATGCATATCTCAATTTTTTTTATTGGGTAAGTGTGTATAATTATAAATTTGTTTTTAGTCCAGGAAGGTGTTATTAAGAAATATTTATGAAGGACAAGAATATTTTTGATGTTTTTGATACATTCAATACAAAGTCTGTTTGTTCGATGTTGTTTTAAAGTCAGAATTTATTAGAAAACTAAGTTCAAAGGAAAAGTAAAATAACTATGCCTCTATATTATTTGTTATTCATTTAGGTAAATATATCTGGTCAAATTTAATATACACATACAGTGACATCTCCCAAAGCAGTAAATTTTTAGAAGCCGCGAAACTTAAACGCTTGATTTTCTTGATTCTATTTTTAAGATATCTTCCAACAATTTTGTGTAAAAAGCAAAAATGTTCTGAAGAGTCATGTCTGTGAAATTTTGTGTTAATTGAAAAAATTATAATTTTCTAATTTTGTGGAAAATAAAAGATATGAATCCAAAAATATTGCTCGTAGGAAAAAATATATGGCGTACATAAAAATTGTACTGCAGGAAATATTTAACTGGTCTAAACAACTACCATAGAATCTTAGCAGTATGCATAAATCTTAACCTCTGTTAACTGACTCTGTCCGACATTTCAACAATTTTTAATAGAATGTGGTAGATTAAGTTTTATGCTTTAATTTTATTAAATAGTAAAAATTGGTTCAATAAATAAGCAAAATAAGAATTTTATAAAAAACTATACTCATTAACTGCAATTTAAGATATTGCAGGAGCTCGTGAAGTCTGTCTTATATCTTTATATAGCTCATATTTTTACAGAAAATTCGAAAATTTAAATTATTTGTAATTAAAATCGGCAGACTTACAAAAATTATTGTGAGACACCTTAAACACATTTATTGGTCAAATTTTACTTCCACGAATCATGGTTTATTTGTGCTAAATAAAGATCAAAATTATGACCGATTCTAACAAACAATTCGTGCAGAATCCAATATTATGTCATATTATTAAAATTTCCCCCAAATATTTTCTTAATTCCAATTGGTATTTTTAGAGTAGATATATGTGCAAGTTACTAAAGATGTTTATTATTTAGATGGTACATAAAGATGTTGTACGGTGTTTATTTACGAATTTATTGGTCTACGTAAACCTTTTTAAAAAGTTACCAACATTAGAAAAAAATGTTAATACTAACATGAATTGTAGGGTGGAAAATCTACGTTTAAGTCTTAATCACAGAAATTTCTGTAATTAAATTTAAGCAATGTTTAGAGTAAAATCAGAGTTTAAAATTTGATGAGTTACTGTAATTAAGTGCTAAACAATGATTTTCTTCTTAATCATTGTTTAATATTACATAAGATACCAAGCCTAAGAGAATGAAATAAAGTTAGTCAGAATTAGAATACAAAGAGTATCAGACGTGTTTCAATAGTGTCGACGAGGATAAAGCAAATGTCATATAGCGAAGAAAGAAAGAATATACAAATAAAATAATCATGACTTCTGCGGGTGCTCAATTTATGTTTGAGGCATTTGACCCACATCTTACAACTTCGAAACAGTGGGTCAAAAGGTTGGAAACAGCACTGACTCTCAGTGGGGGTGAAGGGACGCAAAAGCGTAATTACTTGTTGCACTATATGGGAGCAAAAGTTTACAACACGTTATGTGACAAGGTATTACCAAAAGTGCCAGAAGAAATGACGTACAGTCAAATTACGGGGGTCTTAGAGGAGCATTTTGACCCAACTCCAAACGAAATTTTGGAAAATTATCGATTCCATGTACGTAAGCAAGCAGAAGGGGAATCATGTAGTGAATATTTAGTGCTGCTCAAGCGAATGGCGGCGACCTGTAATTTTGGTAATTACATGGAAAAGGCACTACGTAATCAATTTGTCTTTGGGTTAAAAAACCAATTGATTCAAAGCAGGTTATTAGAACAAACAGATTTGACCTTAGAAAAAGCAACAAGGTTGGCAGAAGCTGCAGAAATGGCGAAAAAAGGTGGTGTGGAGCTGAACACTAACACATACAACGCAATAAATGTAATTAAAACCTTGAATAGAAAACCTAATGAAAATAACAAAGCAAAACCTGAAAACAGTATTAAAAAAATTGTTACCGTTGTGGTAGCGCTGCCCACCTGCATACCAATGTAAACACAAGGAAACGATTTGCAATTTTTGTAATGGTAAAGGCCACTTGAGACGTGTGTGTATGAACGAGAAGAGAATAGCACAGTGTTGCAACAAAGGAAACTTGTGATGGTGATCATACAAACGAAATGGAGGATGTTTATGATAACGTGGATTTAATTAACTGCATTCGTGACAGGTATGTTGGTTCCAAGATGTTCTACTCATTATTAGTAAATAATCGATGGTTTAAATTTGAAATTGATACAGGGGCAGTTGTGACGATTGTTGGTTTTGCAAATGCAGAAAAAGTGTTGGGTAACATAAAAATTATCAACAGCAAGCCAAAACTTTATAATTTTGATATACAACAAATTGATTGCATTGGTTATACTTGGGTACGAGTTAATGCTGGAGGCAATTCAACTTGGCTAAAATTATATATTGCGCGTGGAAATCGATCGTCTATGCTGGTAAGAACTGGCTAGGAAAGATTAAGCTTAATTGGGGAAAGATTATTCAAGAATATCTTTCAGTGAACAATGTAAATGAAGGATCTCCAAATAAGGAAAGTGAAACCGAAAAGCAATTGGAATTTATTGTAAATAAATATCCGATGTTGTTTTCTAACACAGTCGGAAAAATCAAGCATTTCCAAGCGCGCTTGCACGTACATGAAGAAGCAGTGCCGAAATTCATAAAAGCACGTAGGGTGCCGTTTGCATTGGCAGATGCCCTAAAAAAAGAATTAAAGCAACAAGTAGATGATGGTATTTTGGTAAAGGTTAACTACAGTGAATGGGCCACTCCTATTGTCGCGGTCAAGAAAAAAATAATTCAGTCCGAATATGCGGAGATTATAAAGTTACAGTAAACCCTGCGCTAAAGGTGGATGAGCATCCATTGCCAACAATAGATGAATTATTTGCGACAATGGCAGGTGGACAGAAATTCACGAAAATAGATCTATCGCAAGCATATCTTCAACTTGAAGTACATCCAGATGATAGAAAGTTTTTAACTTTAAATACCCATAAGGGGTTGTATCAACCTACACGAATGATTTTTGGTATTGCAAGTGCCCCTGCCATTTGGCAGAGGTTCATGAAACAATTCTTGTCAAACATACCCGGTGTAACAGTATTTCTTGACGATATAAAAATAACGACGGAGACGGATAAAGATCATTTGCGTAGGATAGATGAAGTTTTCAAAAGACTTGATGATCATAACATGCGAGTAAACTTTTCGAATTCCAATTTTATGAAAGCCTGTAATGAGTATTGCGGTTTCTTGATTGATAAAAAGGGAATACATAAAATGAAGTCCAAAGTAAAGGCAATTCAAAATCTTAAAACCCCCAGTAACAGGAATGAAGTAGGAGCACTGGTTAACTATTGTGGACGATTCTTTAAAAACTTAAGCACTGTCTTATATCCCATAAACCGGTTGTTACAAAAAAACGTTGAATTTAGATGGAGCGAAGAATGTGAAAAATCACTGCAGCAAGTGAAAGAACAGATGCAGTCGGATATAGTTTTGACACACTTCAATCCCTAACTGTCATTAGTATTGGCAGTGGATGCAAGCCCGTATGGAGTCGGTGCTGTACTAAGTCGGTGCCGTACCGCTACAGTTCGCTTCACAAACCCTTCCCAAAGTACAACAAAAATATAGCCAGATAGATAAGGAGGCACTCGCAATCGTGTTTGGTGTTCGGAGATTCTACCAATATCTTTTCGGTGGAAAGTTTCCTCTGGTAACAGATAATAAACCAGTCGCACAGATATTTTCACCCAAAAAGGGATTGCCACTACTTTCAACGTCTCGTATGCAGCATTATGCAATATTTTTGGAATCTTTCAACTTCGAAATTAGAGTAAAAACGTCTAAAGATAACGGAAATGCTGACGCAATGTCACGTTTAACGAATCACAACAAAAGTGATGATTTAAACGCTATTGAAATTAATTTAATTGACGATGATTATGATGACATAAATGTCGTGGAACTTGGAATGAAAATTTACCAGTAACTGTGTCGGAATTGAGTGCGATGACAGAAGCAGATCAAGAAACAAAGATATTGCGTGATTGTTTAAAAGTGGGCCGCCAGTGCGATCGCCAACACCGATTCAACATCGAACAAACAGAGTTCGGATTTCAGCAAGATTGTCTACTGCGAGGTATTCGAGTGTACATACCTAAAGTTTTGAGACAACGAATTCTTAATAGTATCAAATTATCTGCAGTGCCAATCGGTACGTCCCGAAGCCTCAAAAGTGATGCCTGCCCATTTTTGGAAGACCCCGAATAAAGTTTTTGAAAGGGTACACGCCGATTTTGCAGGGCCATTTAAAGGTGAATATTTATTTATTTTGATTGACGCGTTCAGTAAGTGGCCAGAAGTCCACATCATTCCCTATATCACTGCTAAATCGACTACTAGAATATGCCGAGACATATTCGCTACCTTTGGACTTCCAAATATTTTTGTCACTGACCACGGAACACAATTTAAGTCGGACGAGTTTCAGTGTTTTTTGAAATCCAATAGAATCATACACAAAATGGGGGCGCCTTACCATCCAGCTACAAACGGACAAGCGGAAAGATTCGTGCAAACCATCAAGAATAAATTAAACGCTGTAAACTGCAAACCATCAGAAATGAAAAAAGAAATTCCAAACATTCTCACAAAAACGTTTGGAAAATTGCACTACGAAATTAAACTCGATGATGGAAGAGTATGGAAACGTCATGTGGATCAAATGCGACGAATTGGAAGCAATATCGGAACCGATGATCGTACTAAAACTACAAACATACAACGGCGAATAACAGCCACCACAACTGTTGCCACCGCGCCTACACAAATGCTAGTCAGACCAATAATCGAAACAGAGACCCTTGCTAATAACCCACCAATAAGTCAAATTGCTAATTCCTCTAACCTAACATCACCTGTAGCAACGAATCTTCTTCTAGAACCTCCGATCAACAACGAAACAACAGTTATGACTTCTGAAAATATCGAGTTAGACGAAGCTGTGCGAAGATCCGCACGTTCCAGAAGAGAGCCGGAGCGGTGGAAAGATTACCTTAAACATTAACTAATTTAATCACAAGGGGAAGAGCTGTCATATCTTGTCAATATTATATATGTTAGCCTGGTAGCCCTCTTAGTATTAGTAAGAAAATGAAATGAAATAAAGTTAGTCAGAATTAGAACGCAAAGAGGATCAGACGTGTTTCAATAATATATAATGTAATTTCAATAAAATTTAATCATAAAAAGTAAGGTTTTTACATATCAAGTATTTTATTTCTTATCACAGCTAAATAAATTCTCAATAGTAAAAAAAACGCAAAACTAATTACATAACCAAACCGCAAAAACTGTTTTAATAATCTAGACCACAAAAAAATTTTACGATAAAATATTTCCAAATTCAAAAAACACAAAAGGTTCCCACGATATACAATAATTAAAAAAAAAATCACACAATTTAATGAACCCTCTAATGTAAGTGCCATTTTCTTTGCGGTTAGTACTGTTATTTAAAAATAGTATTAGAGACGTTCAGATAAAAGAAATTTTAAAGTAATCTACTTATTAAATACTTGTAAAAAACCAGGGGTTTACCTTCGCGTGAAAGGGGGCGTAAAGGGTTCACCATTACGTAAAAGGGGGTCGTCAGGGGTTTACCCTTACGTAAAAGGGGGGCCTGAGGGTTAGGGTGAGGACTACCATCACAGCAACACACGCTAAAATCATGGGGTCAAATATAACCCCCACGACACCTAAAAGGTTAAGGCATGCTCATAGATTTGTATGAAAAAGTTGGTCCAGAACATACATAAACACACTACTGTCGTGTACTGATTTGTACTGATTTTTTAAAATTTGTACTGATTGTACTGACTTTTGGCATTTAAAAAAAAATACAATTTTTTAGTCAAAAAAAAACCAAAATGCAAGTACAATGTAGTTTTTTTATAGGATAAATTTTTGTGAATGTGAGAGGGTTTCTCTACTAGAAAGCATTCAAAATGATTTTTCTACATTTAAATTTCTTAATCTAATATGTAGTTTCATATCAGAGAACGGTTTGGGTACATTCGTTTTTATTGTGCAGTCATACCATTCATTGCTTTTGCCATGTATTCATGCAACAACAATAACTAATGCTATTGCTATTATATACATTAGGCCGGGTCGATTTGTGGGGAGGCAAAAAAATCGCCCATGGCTCAGGGAAAATCGTATTCTAGGGATCAAAATAAGAAACTTTGCCGAAGGAACCATACCTCTAAAACGAATTCTACTACTACTATTCTACTTGACTACTACGGGACTTTTGTCCCGTAGGGTCAAGTTTTGAAAAATCACACTTTGACCCATTTAGAGTGCCCCAATCGAGTCCAAATGTATGACCGACCCCCACTAACTTTGGAGGGCCGATCCACCCATGCCAGTGGCACACCCCCTGGAACTCCCCTGGGGGGTTCCCCATACAAACATTTTAAAAAATCACCATTTTTGGCACTTTATTTTATTATTTTTTATTTATTTTTATTATTTTATTTATTTTTTCTCCTTAGAAATTTATTTAGTCAGAACATATGTAAATGAAAAAATTAATTTAACTTAGTAATAGAAAAGAAAAAATAAAAAATTACTGTTTGAAGTCTTTTTTGCTTTCAAGTCTGGGCAATTTCGCACGGCTCTCTAATGTCGTCGCCATAACAGCCTCTACATTTTCCGGTATAACTCGTTTGGAAACGCTAGCTAGCAATTGAACGTGTCGTTTTGTTTCTTGTATGTGTGATGGAATTCTTGGATCATTAAACGGTGGATCATCTTGATTTAAATATTCTTTCAAAGTATCGTATGGAATGCTTCGCGTGAATGGTGCAATAAAAGTTTATATCTGGTTTTTTATAAGCTCTAAGTCCCGTTGGGTCGTCAACATCGGTTCGATAGCGTAGAATTATCTTGATAGCACAGTTGCGCTTTTCTTTGCTATCATCAAACAACATTGATAACAAGATATTTTCCGAATGCGCATAGTATGAATTATCTGTAATTACTTTATTGAAAATTTTGCGTAAACGAGGTTCTAGAAATCTTGACCAACTAATGAATTTGAAAAATAATCTACTACCGTACACGACAGAGCTGTAATACTTGATATTGAAGTACATTGGCACATAACATGTAATTATAAATTCAACCAGTATTCTTAAATTTGCATCTGGATTTTCCGTTGTCACATATAATCGTAATAGTCTAGCGGCCTTGGTGAGCCACCGAGAATGTACAATTTTCCCTGGTTTGATGTTTGCCAGTTCCACTGAAACCACGCCGCTAGAAATTGCATGGGCCATGTCGTATAAGTACTTGGAATCGGTGGAAAATTCAATTTTTTCTGGAGCAGGGGGCATATTTTTCAACTCAATTTTCTGAAAGCCGTCCACCACCTGAAAATATATAAAAATAAAACAATTAAAAACGGTTGACAATTATACTAAATGAGTGATAGCAAAAACTTACCGGAAGAGTTTCACAAGTTTCGATTTGACGGCTCAATTTTCCGGTTGCCGATCTTGGTCCAGTGCTGGTTGATTTATCCAAAGCTTCAAACAAATGCCGAAACGGAAGTTCGTTGAAGTGTAGAAGGCAAACGAACCAATGCAATGGTCTTTTTAACAGCAATTCGAATCGTCGTATAATTCCACCGTTTGGGCCAGTGTTTGTTGGCTCACCGTCAGTACTTGAATAGTGAATGCTTTATAGGACAACTTTTTTTGTTCGCTCAAGTAAAAATAATATCTCAAGATATCCAGATGGGTTGGTAAATTAAGATCAGTCAAATCAGTAGACACATCAAAAACAGTAACATCATGCCTGGGTATATGACTCATTGGGTTTTCGATAGTTGTTGATGTTGTTATTGCTTCATCTTGCGGTGTAGAGGATGGTGGATTCATTGTAAACTTCTTGATTTGGTATGATTTTTTTTTAAATATTTTTTTATCTCAAATTAGCACTTCACACTTCGAGTTCTTCACAACGACTTAATGCATTCACAAAAACTGTTGCGTTATATATGGTCTAGGAGACGAGGTAATAAGAATGAAATGGTAATTTCAATTCTACCTGTAACCGATTTTGTTGTCAAAACTGCCCATAAAGTACTTACATGTAAATTAAACGTTAATCTGACTACAAATTCTGTTAAGCAAGTGCGCCTTTTATTACTTCTGGAAAATCCTTTATGATAATTTTATGCTCAATTCTACCTGTAACCGATTTTGTTGTCAAAACTGCCCATAAAGTACTTACATGTAAATTAAACGTTAATCTGACCACAAATTCTGTTAAGCAAGTCGCCTTTTATTACTTCTGGAAAATCCTTTATGATAATTTTATGCTCAATTCTACCTGTAACCGATTTAGCTTAAGTAAGTTTACGACATGCAGCTGTGTCTTGTGGTGGCTTAAAAAACCCACACAACCTATTTTACGACCTGCAACAGAACGACACGTTCAATTGCTAGCTAGCGTTTCCAAACGAGTTATACCGGAAAATGTAGAGGCTGTTATGGTGACGACATTAGAGAGCCGTGCGAAATTGCCCAGACTTGAAAGCAAAAAAGACTTCAAACAGTAATTTTTTTTATTTTCTTTTCTATTACTAAGTTAAATTAATTTTTTCATTTACATATGTTCTGACTAAATAAATTTCTAAAGAGAAAAAATAAATAAAATAATAAAAATAAATAAAATAAATAAAAAATAATAAAATAAAGTGCCAAAAATGGTGATTTTTTAAAATGTTTGTATGGGGAACCCCCCAGGGGAGTTCCAGGGGGTGTGCCACTGGCATGGGTGGATCGGCCCTCCAAAGTTAGTGGGGGTCGGTCATACATTTGGACTCTATTGGGGCACTCTAAATGGGTCAAAGTGGGATTTTTCAAAACTTGACCCTACGGGACAAAAGTCAACAGTTGGGGGGTAGTAGAATTCGTTTTAGAGGTATGGTTTCTTCGGCAAAGTTTCTTATTTTGATCCCTAGAATACGATTTTCACTGAGCCATGGGCGATTATTAAATCGACCCGCCCTAATATACATTCATTGTTTTTGATGAGTGGTTTTTACGCATTATTTTTATAATGCCACTACATGTTAAGCAAAGAAATGAAGAGATTACGCATTAAAAAAATAAAATCAATCACAACATTCATTTAGTATTCGTTGACCTGTTGCAGTATTTTGAAAAAAGCAGAGTGAAGAAATTTCTATATTTTTTTTGTTTAAATATTAAATATGCATATATTTTCTCATTTTGTTAATGTTGGAGTAAAAAAATAAACACCAAAAATATACAGTAGACGCTCGCAAATTAGAGCTTTCAGTAATTCGAACGTCCAGAAATTAGAATCAATGTTTGCAATACATTAAACGCTCTGAAATTCGAATTTAAAATTCTAATTTCTGAGCGTTTTTTTTTTTGTTATTTGAATACACAGGAAATCCCCAATTTAGTTTTATTCTGTTTGAATAAAGTAAAACTAAAAAGGGGAATCACCAAATTATATATATTTTTCCCTATTTGTTTTTTTTGTCGCATTTATGTACATTTTTGGCTAGTTTATTTGTGAAATTTGATACGCGTGTACATATTGTTTGGCAGTCTCTATTAAATAGTGAAAGTGTATCATTTAAAATGTTAAATAAACGTAAAAAAAACACTTTATCATTGGAAACTAAAGTCAAAATATTAGAAAAGCTTGACAAAGGCGTTCAAGGGAACCGGTTAGCCCTAGATTTTAATGTGACAACATCTTCAATCAGCTACATCAAATCACATAGAACAGCAATATTAAATGCTGTTTCAAACACATATCAGGAGGCAAACAATAAATCTTTGCACAGCGCTGAATGTCCAAAAATGGAAAGTCGTCTGTATGAGTGGTTTTTAAATCAACGAGAAAAAAAGTGTACATTGACTGGGCCAATATTAAAAGAGAAAGCTAAACAAATATTTAGAGAGGAATATCCCGATAAAGATGAAAATGCATTCCGGGCAAGTGATGGATGGTTTACCAAATTTAAGAAGCGACACGGTATCCGTTTTTTAAAAATTTGTGGCGAGATTCTTTCCAGTGATGTTGCTTCAGTCACTCCTTTTATTTATCGATATCGTGCAAAGATCGCTGAGATGGGTTTAATGGAGTCACAAATATATAATGTCGACGAAACCGGATTATTTTTTCGTTGCCTACCAGACAGAACCTATGTCTCTGCTTTTGAAAAAAAACGCCCCTTGACATAAAATTCAAAAAGACAGAATTTCAGTCCTACTTGGTGCAAACTCTGATGGATCACACAAATTAGTTCCATTGGTAATTGGAAAAGCAAAAAAACCCAGGTGTTTTAAAAATTTCAATAATCCTCTGCATTACAACTTTTCAAAAAATGCTTGGATGACTTCTCGGATTTTTCACGAATGGTTTCACGGAATATTTATTAAAGAGGTAAAGAAAAATATTGATTTCAGGTTCAGTATACATAATTTAAAAATTTTTTTCAATTCACAGGTGATCCGCTTTTCTTAGGAAAATAATTTGCCTCCGAAAGCCATTTTGCTTATAGATAATTGCTCCGCTCATACACCCATTGAGAAACTTAAAAGTGACAATGGAAACATAGTTTCATTATTCTTTCCACCAAATGTGACAGCAGCTTTACAACCAATGGATCAAAACCCTATTAAGTTAACAAAGCTCAATTACAGAAGTATGTTTCTTTCTCAGTTAATTGCTGAAGGTGGTGAACTGAAGAATTATTTGAAATCCCATTCGATCCGCAATGCTATATTATTACTGAAACAAGCTTGGGATGCGGTACCACAAAGTGTTATGAAGAAATCTTGGTCAAAGTTGTCCAATTGGGACTCTAACCAATACGACAGCGACGACGACGTGCCAATAGCACAATTGTTGCAAATATATCAGGACTGCAACGAAGTTATTCAGATAACTCAAGCTCTTTTAAAAGAAATAGCTCCCAACGATTGCATCGGTATAGAAGACATCGACAGATGGAATGAAAATATGTTTGATGACGGATCTGTTTATGTTCTCAGTAGCGATGGTGAGTCTTCAGATAGCAGCGAAGACGACGTTGTTGCAGTATCATCAGTTGTCTCTAATACTACAGCCATTGAAAGCGTAAATAATTTAATAAAATGGTGCAATAACAGTGAATTGTTTTCAACTAAGCACATAAGTAATCTTTTGGCTCTCCGTAATGATATTTCGGATTTAAAGAAACCAAAAAAACAAACAAATATAACTGATTATATGTCAAACAAAGATTAGTTGTTAACTTGGCCATTGTTTAATTTTAATTGTTTAATTTTTTTAAATACAGTTTTTTAGTTTTTAATTAAAAAAAATACATGTGATGTAATTGGACTGCATTGCTATGTTTTGTTGCCATTCGTTTTTTTTTTATATTCATATTTTTAATTTAAAAAAATCCATTTGATGTATTGGACTGAATTGTTGTGTTTTGTTTTCTTGTTTTTATCAAATAAAATTGAATTAAAAAATATTAAAAAGAGTTTTATTTAAGTTTTTGGAAGTAAATTTACTCAATTTTTTTTCGAAAAAAAACGTTTAGAAATTAGAATAATTCAGAAATTAGAATTGCCTCAAAAACAAAGCGGTTCTAATTTGCGAGCGTCTACTGTACTACAATATTTGACAGGAAAAAATTTTCAATTTTTATACAACGAACATTGAGACTATTCGTAACAATCGGTTTGTATTCATACCAATCATTTTATATTCGTTGCTTTTATGAGTGTTAGGTATGATTAACAGAAGACATGCAGTGCAATGCATGGCTTTCGTCATACTCACTTTTTTTCAATTGTGTCTGTATTGCTTTACTGAAATGATGTGTATTGACAACAATATGCACACACACAGGAAAAAAAATTGCCAACCGAATTGCTTAGCCTATTTTGGTTGCTACAACCAACAAATTCGGTTGGTGAAACCATATTGGAATGTGATTCCTAAATATTTTGGGTATTGCAACTAAAATTCAGTTGTATAAGCCGAATTTTGTTGTAATAACCAATATTCAGTTGTACCAACCTATTTTAGTAGATGCAACCGAATTTCAGTTAGAAAATGGCATATTTTTTCTCTGTGTGCATTTTTTGTGATTGCATTCAAAAGCATAAAATAAGGTACTCAAACCTTTCTCTGTTTTATATACAGAGAAGATTCGTGATTCGTGAAAATTAGTTGATAATAGAAAATCAGTAGACTGTGATAAAAATATTTTAATTATCCGGTTGTCAGAGCGGTTGTCAGAATGATTCTGTTTTCTGAGTGTAGGACACGACATCAAAAGCAGAAGATTTTTCCGTACAAAAATCGTTAAAATCTGGAGAAATATGTGGGCATTTCCATGGAAAAATTTTCGAATCTGTGGGATTTTCAATAGAAAAAAGTAGACAAAAACTCAAGATTTTCATTTTTAAAAACGTTACGTGTTTTTGTAGAAAATGGTAGCCAAAATGTGAAGTTTTTCTATTTCAGAAATCATACAGAAATTAGAAAAGAGAAAAAAGATTTGTTCCGACAGCTAAATTTGTAGCCAATCGATTGGTTAGATTATATCTACAGAAAATTGGTTTAGACAATGCAATTTGCTCGTGACAACAGAAATGCTTTGGCCTGAATAAACATTGACGTTCATACTATCCTGGGGTCATATTTGACTTCATTCGTAGCATGGCTATGTTTCATCAATCTGTTACAAACAAAAAAAAATAGAAAAGGAATTGTAACAGATCATTGAAATTTCTAAATAATGGGTCCGTTTGCCTGTACTTAAAAAAACTGTATTTTTTCATGGAAAAAAATTTTTGTCTTGGGTTCTGTATAGCGAAAAATGTGTAAGGCTTTTTTGGATGGTATGATGGTTAACAGAAAAAGTTTGTTGCCTCCACCAAACCATTCTATTGACAACAAATTAGGTTGGCTGCAAAATAATTTTTTTTGGGATAATAATATTTTTTAAAATTTGTACTGATTTAAAGTCAGAAATAAAATGGTCAGCCTACTTTAAATGCATATTTGGTGCCTTTTTAACCCTCATCGGTCCCTCGAGAAATACATCTAATCGGTCCCATTGTATGCGCGCGCACATATTTATTTTTAATTGTAAATAAGCTAAAAAAAATTAACAACCATTTATGTTTTGTGATTTTTTATGTTTATTATATTGTTTACTATCATATTAATACATTTGAACTTCATAAAGGTAGATTTAGAATGAAATTAAAATTAGAATATTACATATATTAGAAAAAAAATTGAATTTTTAACTTTTGGCAATTAGTTGTACATTTTTCGCATAAATTGAAATTATGTTCAGCACAAATGAAATTTCTACACCTTTCACAGCGTGTAGCAAAAAGATTTTTGTTATTTTTATGTGTGCAGATGTAGCACCGGCCTCGTTTTGATGTACTTGGTAAATGGCGAATCTCCCGAATTCTTTGAATAACACTGGAAGCATCATTACTTTGAGGTTGTTTTTCACGCTTAGTGATCTGTTTTTCAACGAGATTCAATCCAAGCTCCTCGATAAAAAGGCGACGACGAATATTATGGTTCGTTTTAGAATTTTTCCAATTCGGGAACAATGCAATGAACGTCACAAATGCATTCAACGCACTAACATCAAGCATGTTACAAAATACTGCCATTGGCCACCGATTGACTTTTCGTTTGCATGTGTACGTAGCCACCATTTGATCCATAGTATCAACTCCACTCTTGGTTTTGTTGTAGTCTTCAATGATGTTAGGTTACTTCTGTTCACTATTCTCATTTATGCTGACAACTTTGTGGTATGTACTGAGCAATGTCACAAATCGGTACCGGCGAGAAACATATGACAACATAACTGCTTGCAATTTATGTTCATATACAACTTCTGTATGATAAATTGGCTTTTGACGCATGTCGAGTAGAACTGAAGGAATTTCAGTCCTATTTTTCCTTATTGTTCCCAAAATAGTCATGCGATTCTTATGCAAATCTTCTGCCAATTTATACGAAGTGAAAAAGTTGTCACACGTTACATTTCTGTCAGAAAGTCCTTCCACCAAATCCAAAACAACACGCCGTCCGAGATTGCGTTCAGGAGTGGCATTACGATTCCGACCAACATAAATTTGTGTCGCATAGCAACCAAATTTTGAGTCGCATAGCAACCAAATTTTGATGCCATATTTCGCCGGCTTGAGTGGAATATACTGACGAAACGGACATCGCCCACGATACGGAACTAACTGTTCATCTACGGTAATGTTTTTTCCTGGTGTGTATACAGCTTTCAAATTATGATTCCATTTATCGTATACATTTCGAATCGGTGCCAATTTGTCACGAACAGAAGTACTTGTAGATGCAGTGTTGGCCATACGTTGTTCGCGGTCATCAAATCGAATGCAACCATGGATACGCTTGAACATTTTCAAAGACATTGTTGATCTAAATATTGGCCGACCAGTTTCTTCATTCCTCAGTTTAGTGACAGATTCACCGTATGAACGATACACACCAGAAAGCAGCAACAATCCAAAGTATGCGTGCAGAGTGTCCAAATCAATGTTTTCCCATTCGTCTTTGTCCTTTCGCACACCATATAAATTCGTCATGTTCAAAATAATATTCTCAACCGGTCCAAGGAACATGTGAAATGCAGACGAAACATCAACTATATTAGCAGCTGCTAATGCTTTTGGACCTGAATTATAACAAAAATGAAGCATATAATGAACATGAACCCATAACAAAGAGGGTAGGTTTTTTACCTGAAGTAAAATTTTCTGCACGTCGAAATGAATTTCTTCGATTTATTTCAAATGGTTGCGATGAATATTCAATTTTCTTCTTTTTTGAAAAATATTTATTTTCAGGATTTGCTGCATTTTCTTTTGCTAAATTTTGCTCAAGTGGCTCAATGTCGTCTTCATCCGAATGCACGCTAACTTCACTTTCATCATTCTCCTCGGCTGATAATGCAAAATCATCGTCACTATTGCACGGAGATTAGCCCGCTTCGCTTTACAAATCAAAATCCATTTCTAGTTCATCTCGCTGCCTTCTTTCACGTAAAACTCTATCCATTTTTTATCAAATACTTCAAAACACAACCAAAATTCAAATAAATGCGCAAACAAACTTCACTTATATGTGTTCCAGAACAAACTGAATTTCATAAAACGAAAAAATAAGAGCGTGCTATAAATCCACACACAAAAATAAGCGGCAATTCCAGGTACCTGCTTATGCGCGCACATACACAGGGACCGATTCGTAACTATAAAGCCTATATGACACTTGCTAGTTTCTAGATTCTAGTTTTTTGCACCATCAATGCAAATCATATGAAGGGTACTGCATTACCAACATCAATTTGACAGTTTGATAGTTTTTCGATATAGTTGTTCGCTTCACACACATTATTTCTCACATAAGTAAATTCGTGCTCTCTTCTATTTTGGATTATTAATACTGAAACTAGCAAGTGTCATACGGGCTTAACTGCACAGTAGGGTTTTTCTTTTCCCGGACTTTTTCATTTCCCGGGACAGCGGGATTTTTTTCTGAATTTCCCGGGATCACGGGAAGTCCCGTTCGTTAGAAAATGAATATATCCGACGTATGTTTACTTCAAAAACTCGATATCTATTAAAAAAACTTACGACAAAGTTCAACTTTTGGTTGCAGTCATGAGAAAATCTACTTAATATATTCTGAAATAAGGGCTTAGTATAAAATATCCATATCTTCCATTTTTTGATTAAATATGGAGTCCAAAAATTTATATTTCTATATATTTTGTTTCTATGCAGATTTTCAGAAGTATTCGTCTATTTTTATTAAAAATTTTAAAAGTGAGTATTTTTCACACAAATTTTTAGGCAAATCGTCTAAATCTTTTTATAAAAATAGACACTAAAATATTATTAAATAGTTTTATGACTTTATTTGGTATTTTTTGAATAGAAATTTTTTATGGCACAACTACTTAAAAAAATTATTTAATTTTCATTGTTGCGTTTTTTTTAAATTAACATATAAAAAATCCAAAATAATTTGAAAAAGCATCTGATGCATTATTTTAAAAATAATAGTAAGCTTTAAGTGCAGCGAGAAGTTTTCAACTCAGTCCCGTTCAAAAATATATTTTTTAATATATTGTATTTTTTAAATATGTAGTAAATTTAATAACATTTGTAAATAAATACAAAACTTAACTAAAGTGAAAATATAAAATAATTGACCACATGTCTTTTTTTTCAAATCTACATATAAATCAAGAAAATTTGGATACTCCATCTGCTTTACTAATTGGCTCATTTTCAAAAAAAATAAATACCTTAAAACGTGTATAAAACTTGAATATCCTTCTTGGATAAGATTTTTTTTGTAAAAAAGAAATTCATATATACTGATATGTATATCCATCACTAATATTATAATTAAGCTTAAGCAACAAAAAAATAAATTCCCGAGTAAAAAAAATTATATATAATCATATCATACAATATATAATTAGACATGTGGTTATGTATATCCATATATAATTATATATGACGTTTTTTCCGAAAAATTTTCCTTATATTATGCCATATATAATTTCATCTAATTAGATATCGGCCTTCATAATATTAGATATGGCATATATAATTATATATTACATAACATGGTTGATCTTATTGCATATATAGTTATATATAGAACTATATCTTAATATATATGGTGGCATTTTAGCAATATATAATTATATATGGTATCATTTAAACAATATATAATTATATATGGTGACAGTTAAACTAGATATTATCATATATGGTGCCATTTAAACAATATATGGTCATATATGGCACCTCATAAACCAAATCTTTAATTCAGTTCCAGATATGATAATATATGGTACTATATATAGTGCGATATATACCCGAGTAAAAAAAATTATATATAATCATATGTGGCATATATTACAATATATAATTAGACATGTGGTTATGTATATCCATATATAATTATATATGAGGTTTTTTCCGAAAAATTTTCTTTATATTATGCCATATATAATTTCATCTAATTAGATATCGGCCTTCGTAATATTAGATATGGCATATATAATTATATATTACATAACATGGTTGATCTTATTGCATATATAGTTATATATAGAACTATATCTTAATATATATGGTGGCATTTTAGCAATATATAATTATATATGGTATCATTTAAACAATATATAATTATATATGGTGAAAGTTAAACTAGATATTATCATATATGGTGCCATTTAAACAATATATGGTCATATATGGTACCTCATAAACCAAATCTTTAATTCAGTTCCAGATATGATAATATATGGTACTATATATAGTGCGATATATATTTATATATGGTGCTATTTAAGCAATATATTATCATATACGGTGACATTCAAACCATATATTATCATATATGGTGCCATTCAAACCATATATTATCATATATGGTACCATTTAAACCATATATTATCAATATATGCCCATATATGGTACCTCATGAACAATATTTTTAATACAGTTCCACATATGATAATATATGCTACCATATATAGTGCCATATATATTTATATATGGTGTTATTTAAGCAATATATTACCACATTTGGTGCCATTTAAACCATATATTGTCATATATGGTGCCATTTCAACAATATATGCTCATATATGGTACCTGATGAACGACATTTTTAATACAGATGCAGATATGATAATATATGCTACCATATATAGTCCCATATATATTGATATATGGTGTCATTTAAACAATATTAATATATAGACATATATGGTATCATTTAAACAATATATTGTCATATATGGCACAATTTAAACAATATATGGTCAAATTTGGTACCACATCAACAACATTTTGAATACAATTCCATATATGGTTTAATTTGAATAATGTAAAACTATGTATGGCGCTATAAAAAATATTATCAGATATGTTACTTCATTAACAATATTTATAATACAGTGTCATATATTGTAATATATGTATATCATTCAATATATATTGATGTATGGTAATGGTACAATAATTCCAATATCAGTTGAGATACAATTTGTGGGTCCATATCAACAATTTGTTCAGGTACATTTAACATCCCAGTGTAGAAAATCATTACCAGATATGTGGTTATATAACTACATTAGACTGGACTTTTTTTGTATGGGAATTTTTTTTTTTTTCAAAAAGAGTGTACCGCCCCCTCAAATTGTTCCTTTTTACGTAAATAATGAAAATCCAAAAACTTAGACTGATAGCCCTAGGTTAAGGCGTGGCACATGCCCACTATAGTGGCAAAAACCGGTTTATATGGACTTTTCAAGAGACAAGGCACACAAATATAAGTAAAAATGTTTCATATATATTTGTCATATATTATTTTATTGAAATTAACTTACGTTTACTTATTTCTATGCTTTATAAATATTAAAACTTAATCACAAAGGTCTGATTTATTAATGCTACTGTATTTTTTCCTATAATCAGTTACTGTTTGCAAGATATATTGTTTCTCTTTTTCGTTTTTTGCTAAAGCTGCATTATATTCTTCCATGAGTTTAACAAAACGCTCTGCAGTATCATTAACAACATGTAAGTTTTGTACAATATTCATTCCTTTTTGAAATTCGGATTCATTGTGCCACTTGGAAGGGTCAAGTTTTAGAAAGTTAGTATCAATATTAAATCTTTCAAAAAAGCTCAATGATTTTTTATTAACAAAATCTGAATTTTTTTTTTGTTTTATTTCAATCAAGTTGGTTACTATTCTTTTGTGCTCATTATTATGTTCTTCATTGAGATTTTCAACCATTTTTCTCTTATCTGCAATGTCTACAGCATTATCAAAAAATGAAAGAGCTGCTGCTTCTGGTGTCAGGTACCACAAGTGATTCGAAAACTTGCGAGATACTTCATTGCTTATTATTTCATTAAATTCATTGAATTTAATAATATTTTTAATAAAATTTAAATCATTTAAGGGTGCTTTCGCGGCTATTGGCGCCTCAATCCACGGTCTCAAATAAATTTTCAAAATGAATACACTTATATCTTGTATAGCATTTGACTCATCTGAGGACATTGAGAATTGGTTGCGAAAAAGAAAAATCTTAAGCGTATATATAGCTTTAGCCATCCATCGGGCATGATGCATCGCTCCAGGTGATTTAAACTTTACAGGCTCTGTGTTTCGACCAAGAAATATAAGACTTAATTCCAATAACTCCTTGTAGTCTGCCCTGGGATGTTGTTGAGTGACATAGTCATGAGCAAATTGAGCTAATTGATTTTGTTCAGTTTTGTTAAGCGCAAGATTTATTTTTTCATCGACTATTCCACTTGCAAATTTTTGCTGATTGATTTTGGGCCAATTTTTTTTAAAACGCTGAAATATATTTAATGATGGTCCACTTAATTTTAAATCATATTTTACGAAAGCACTCCTCAGCAAGAGTTCATACACGTGATGACGGCAAGGAAGATATAACAATTCTCTATTGAGGTGTTGTTCCAATAATATACAAGTTCCTTGTAATCTTCCTGTATTTGTCGCTGTAGTATCAAAACATAAAGCTTGTACCTTGTTTGGAAAAAATGTTGTTAATATTTACTGTTATAAGAAAAAATGGCTTTTTAAATACCTTTTCTGTTAGATTCCATTCATTTAATAGTTTTAGTATGGCGTCTGTCTGTTCTTTTCCAGTACCAGCTGACAAGGCAGGTACTCCAAGTAGATGTTCAATGCCATTTGTTGTTACCACAACTGGTAATCTGTCCACTTTTTCATTTCCTGTGATTGATGGTAAAATTTTTCCATCCCAATGTACCGTGATTTGATTTACATTTTTGTTTTTAAAATCCATCATCAGATTTGTAGCAGTTTCCGAACGAAATTGTTTACGGCAAAGCCGAATCGATGTCTTACTGATTACCAATGTACTGATATCATGTTTTAATGCTTCAGCCACAGATATCAGAATACGTACTGCGTCCCTGTCACTTACCTTGCACTTGTCTAAGGTCGCAACAAGCTTTGGAGTTATAAAATGTGTCATTCCTCGTTTTCTGTTTTTTGGTTGAGAGTTACAGTTAGCAATTTGATCAGTATTATAGTCACTATCGTATTCATCACTTAGTTCTTCTGTATTGTCACTATAATCATTCGCTGTCAGGAATACTTGGAGTTGTTCTTCGCTCTGCTTTTCTTTTCGCAATACCCCTTTCTCAATACGAATATTTTTTCGCTTTTCTTTTTCAAATAATGAACGATCGCATCCTACCATTGCACCAGGTCTACCTTCTTTACGTTGATTTTTCAAAAACTCTTTATCTTCTTCTATTTTAATTAAATCTAATGCATTTCCGTGCGCAATGTCAAATAAGTTATTCATATTTTTAATAAACTCATCTTCTCGCTTTTTTTGAAGTGGTGTGCTGCGTTTGCACGTTTTTTGCAGATTTTTCCATTGTTGATATAAAGCTTCGACTTTTTGATATAAAGCTTCGACTTTTCCAAAGAATTTCAGCCTCTTTGATAACCAGATACGCACTTGAACGAAGATCCAATTTTACTTTGCGCATGTTATAAAACAACACTTTCAAAATTTGGCCATTGGAAGGCAGCTTAGATCCAATGATTTGGCTTTCATCATATTCTAATAAATAAATTTTTTCACTAGCTCTTGTGTCCATTTTGCAAATACCATCAAAATCAATTCTTTTAATAGCAATAATGTTTCTATGATTCCTGCTTTGTTTATTGCTTGAAATCAACTAACTGATGGATAAAGAACTTACAATAATATTTTGCTTACTTAAAAGGGACTTTCCCTTTTTTAAGATTTGATACATGTGGTGGTTATACACATATGTAATGTTGATATGCACGTACATATTCATACATACATACGTACAACACAAGTGTTACCAGATGAGTAAAATTAAATCAAGTAGACATAATTAAGTGCATGTAAGTTTAAAATGCGCTTTTTTGTACATATGGATTTCATTTATCTTTATCTCTATGTATTATCATTTTTTTTAACTTCAAACAAAAAACCGTGTAAGATCGAAAGCGTGTAAAACGAGTACCGTGTAAAACGGGGGATAGGTGTACTGATCAGATGTTGACTTTCCTCTGTGGTTGCCAACATTTTATTTAGCAATTAGATATTTGTTTACAGAGTTGTATTTTTGCGATTTTTTTGAAAAAAAAACTCATGTTTAAAAACTGTTATACAAATAAGTAGTAACTGATTATAGGAAAAAATACAGTAGCATTAATAAATCAGACCTTTGTGATTAAGTTTTAATGTTTATAAAGCATAGAAATAAATAAACGTAAGTTAATTTCAATAAAATAATATTTGACAAACATATATGAAACATTTTTACTTATATTTTTGTGCCTTGTCTCTTGAAAAGTCCATATAAACCGGTTTTAGCCACTTTAGTGGGCATGTGCCACGCCTTAACCTAGGGCTATCAGTCTAAGATTTTGGATTTTCATTATTTACGTAAAAAGGAACAATTTGAGGGGGCGGTACACTCTTTTTGCGGGAAAAAATATTTTAAGTCCAGTCTAAACTACATACTTGGTAATGGTAACTAGTTACTTTTGTTATTACATTTCTTATTACCTTTATATGGCGATGTCGCGAAAAATAATGAGTTGTCGTTACACAGCAGCATACGAAAAATCAAAAAATATATCGTTACCTATGTGCTTACCAGTACTGAGAAAAATAATGAGTCTAAAAATAGATTTTCTAAAAAATAAATTATATAAAAAAAAATATTTTTTATTGTATTTTTTTTTTTTTAATAAAATTTGCTGGTGCGGGAATCGAACCTACAGATTGCCAGTCAACAGCTCTACCATCTGAGCTATATCGACATGTAATATTTAATAGATAAAAAAACAATTGACCTGCTGCACACAAGTAAGCTTCCTCGCCAACATACAAAAAATCAAAAAATATGTGGTTACATATATTCTTACCAGTGTTTAAAAAATATTGAGTCTAAAAATAGATTTAAAAAAATTTTCAAAAAAATCTAAAAAATTATTTTCTATTTGAAATAATGCTAAAAATAAGTCATTATCAGTAACTCGTTATTATATGTTTTAAAATAATACAGAAGGTAAGTGGGTGTCATTACTGGCAGTCCAAAAAATAATGATATGTCATTACCGTTTCTACACTGGGATATATATATGTACATTTAAGTTATAATTTATAAACACTTTATAAAGTTAAATAGTTCCATAAACCTCGTCTAACTGTATAGAATGTTTATGAATATACGATTTAATATATAATAATTACAACTACAAATTGGTGCCATTATCTAAAATTTAATTTAATGTTAACTTATAATAAAATAAAAATGTATTTCCTAAAAATAAAAATATAGTGTTAATTAATGTTAATATACAATAGGTTTAAGTTTAACATCCCAGACAGAAAAATTTAATCGGCACAATGCTGGCAAACCGTTGGCGATGGTCGGTTATGCGTTGGCAGAACGTTGCATTAACTATCTTGGCAAAAAAATAGATTTCAAAAAACATTTTTGAAAAAATTGAGAAAACTTTTTTTAATATTTGCTTTTAAAAACATGAAATTTAACCCAGTCCACCAGATTGTCAGCCAAGACCTCTACACTCTAATCTAACGAGACTTGTTATAGATGTGTGATAGCTACAAATTAAATGAATGACAAAAGCATTTCGAGCTAACTTATAAGCATCGAAAAAAGGTATTCCAGAAATTATTAAATGTATTTTAGAAAATTTTAATTGTATATCACAAAATATTATTTGCACTTCAGAAACTACAATATTATGCAAATTTAATTATTTATTTATTTAGTTGTGTCCAGAAATAATGAAATCTATTTCAGAATTTCATAGCTAATAGAGAAAAATTCCTCAAATACATTTCATAATTTCGGAAAAACGATTGATAATTTCTGAAATACAGTTTGATAATTTCTGAAATACAGTTGTGAATTTCGGAAATACAATTAATAATTTCTGAAACACAATTGATAAAACTGAACTTCAATTGACTGGTTCTGAAATACAATTCATAAATGTGAAAAATAATTGATGAGTTCTGAAACACAATTGATAAAACTGAAATTCAATTGATTATTTCTGAAATACCATTGATAAATCTTAAAACAATTAATACAATTGGAAATGGTGTAGAGCGTCAAAAAGATGTAAATAAAATTATTTTATTCAAAGATTTCAATTTAATAAAAAAATAAATATATAATTTTATAAAAAAATTTATAGAAAAAAAAATTTTAATTTTATAAAAAGAAATTCATTTTGTAAAAGAAATGCATATTGAACCCGTTACCTTCTGATTTTAAACCTTATTTTAACAAAATATTGTAATTTTTATACAATCAGTGCTCTGCCAGTCTATTATTTTTTGAACAGTTGGCAATATATGTCTGGGCTCTTATTTAATCCCAAATAAATGGAGATCTTACGTAGTACCCAAATATAATGGGGCATCTAATTTTATCTGTCATTTTTATGGATACTTTTAGATGTCAATCCCCAAATATATAGCTGTTTCTAATTCGATCTGCCATTTTAATACCGCAATATATTGCTGGATCTAATTTGATCTGCCATTTTTCGGTTAAATTTAGATCCAAGTTTATCCCCATATATATTGCTGGATCTAATTCGATTAGGAATTTTTCGGATAAATTTAGATCTAAGTTTATCCACATATATATTGCTGGATCTAATTCGATCTGGCATTTTTCTGATAAATTTACATCCAAGTTTATCCCTAAATATATTACTGGATCTAATTCGATCTGCCACTTTTTCGGATCAAATTAGATCTAAGTTTATCCACAAATATATAGCTGGATCTAATTCGATCTGCCATTTTTCGGATCAAATTAGATCTTACTAAATCCCAAAATATATTGCTGGATCTAATTTGATCTGCCAATTTTCTATTCAATTTATATCCAAGTTTATCCACAAATATATTGCTGAATCTAATTCGATCTGCCATTTTTCGGATAAATTTAGATCTAAGTTAATCCACAAATATATTGCTGGATCTAATTTGATCTGCCATTTTTCAGATCAATTTATATATAAGTTTATCCACAAATATATTGCTGGATCTAATTCGATGTGCCATTTTTCGGATCAAATTAGATCTAAGTTTATCCCCAAATATATAGCTAGATCTAATTCGATCTGCCACTTTTTCGGATCAAATTAGATATACGTTTATCCACAAATATATTGCCGGATCTAATTTGATCTGCCAAAATTGAGATCAAATTAGATCTAAGTTTATCCCCAAATATATAGCTGGATCTAATTGGATCCGCCATTTTTCGGATCAAATTATATCTAAAAATATCCGCAAATATATAGCTGGATCCGCCAATTTTCGGATCAAAATAGATCTAGGTTTATCCCCAAAGATATCACTGGACCTCCCAATTTTGAGATATAACTTGATCTTAGTTTATCCCCATATATACAATGGGATCTAATACGATATGATTGGATACACCCAATTTTGAGATCTAATTGGATCAGCTAGATATTACAGCAGATCTTAAACAATATCAAATTGGATATAATTAGATATTGCGCGAGATCAATTTTTTTTACTCGGGTATTTATATTCATTCAAACCATATATTATCATATATGGTGCCATTCAAACCATATATTATCATATATGGTACCATTTAAACCATATATTATCATATATGGTGCAATTTCAACAATATATGCCCATATATGGTACCTCATGAACAATATTTTTAATACAGTTCCACATATGATAATATATGCTACCATATATAGTGCCATATATATTTATATATGGTGTTATTTAAGCAATATATTACCATATATGGAGCCATTTAAACCATATATTGTCATATATGGTGCCATTTCAACAATATATGCTCATATATGGTACCTGATGAACGACATTTTTAATACAGATGCAGATATGATAATATATGCTACCATATATAGTCCCATATATATTGATATATGGTGTCATTTAAACAATATTAATATATAGACATATATGGTATCATTTAAACAATATATTGTCATATATGGCACAATTTAAACAATATATGGTCAAATTTGGTACCACATCAACATTTTGAATACAATTCCATATATGGTTTAATTTGAATAACCCGAGTAAAAAATAGTATATATAACATATATTTTTTAATATTAAAATATATGATAATATAAAATAGTGTGTGCGACCTTATATGTTTTTATATGGTGATATATTAGAAATTTTTTTAGAAATTTTCTCATATGTAATCATATTAAATCATATATCAGTAATTGCTTTATTGCAAATTGTATATATAGGAATATATTATTGATAAAACCGTCCAAAATTTTATATATAAATAGATACGAAAAATATTTTTAACTTTATTTTTTATATAACTTACCTGCAAGTAGTGTTATGTGTTCTTTAACAGGTTTTCAGGAGGGCGAAAAAACTGGTTTATATTATCCTTTTAATATATTTCATTGACATCATATGCCTTAATAATGATTGTAATAAATAAGGTCGTGAATCATTAGGGCATATGATGTCAATAAAATTTCTTAAAAGGATAATATAAATCAGTTTTTTCGCTATCCTGAAAACCTGTTAAAACCAAAAACATAGCACTTCTTGCAGGCAAGCCGACGATATATTAGTTAATATCAGACCCATGTTCGAGATTAACTAATATATTCGAGATTAATGTAATATTTGATCAAAAACAATTTTTTATATGCTTTACTCAATTTTTTCATTAAATTAATATTTTCTGAGCTTTTTTACTACTAAAAGTTTTTTTTTTAATTTAAAAAAATCCAATTTAAAAAAATTAACATTTAAAACCATGGCGCGGCTCGTAATGGGTTAATAAGTCTAGGCATGTTGCATATCATTGGAAAGGTATTTCAAGTACCTCCCCAACGATATATATATTTTGTTCTGGTCCGATAAGTTTTGAGTGGTATTTCTCCACTCAAAGTCCAAAGAAAATTCCCATATTTGATAAAAAATTATCTAGTATTTAAAGAATAACAGATTTATACATTAACGTCTTTAATAGTTACTCATTATCAACTGTAGCCCTCGGCTGACAGTCAGGCATGTGATGAATATCGAAAACGAAAACGATCTGATTTTCAATGGTAAATATTTTAGGATCTGTACAATACCAATTTATATTTTATTTCCTAATTTAGATGTCCGGCGTCAAAAAAAAAAAACGATAAATAATAATTTGAAGCCAATTTGATTTTCGCGAAACAAATTATTCTAAATTGAAAAACTGTTCGTTTTCGATTTTCATCACACCCCTGAGTGTGTAGGACCCGAAATCCTGCTGCCCTCCAATTCAAAGTTTTTTTTTTATCATTTAAATTTAATCATATCGTATTGGATTAACTTATATCCAATTTGATCGGGACAAAATTCGGATATAAGTTTATCATTTGATATCACTTTGTATCCTTGTAAATACAATTATATCCAATATGATACAATTTAATATAACCATTTTTCGGATGAAATTATATCCAGTTACATATTGCAAATATATCCATTCACATTAGGGCGGGTCGATTTAATAATCGCCCATGGCTCAGTGAAAATCGTATTCTAGGGATCAAAATAAGAAACTTTGCCGAAGGAACCATACCTCTAAAACGAATTCTACTACCCCCAACTGTTGACTTTTGTCCCGTAGGGTCAAGTTTTGAAAAATCCCACTTTGACCCATTTAGAGTGCCCCAATCGAGTCCAAATGTATGACCGACCCCCACTAACTTTGGAGGGCCGATCCACCCATGCCAGTGGCACACCCCCTGGAACTCCCCTGGGGGGTTCCCCATACAAACATTTTAAAAAATCACCATTTTTGGCACTTTATTTTATTATTTTTTATTTATTTTATTTATTTTTATTATTTTATTTATTTTTTCTCTTTAGAAATTTATTTAGTCAGAATATATGTAAATGAAAAAATTAATTTAACTTAGTAATAGAAAAGAAAATAAAAAAAATTACTGTTTGAAGTCTTTTTTGCTTTCAAGTCTGGGCATTTTTTCTTTTCTATTACTAAGTTAAATTAATTTTTTCATTTACATATGTTCTGACTAAATAAATTTCTAAGGAGAAAAAATAAATAAAATAATAAAAATAAATAAAATAAATAAAAAATAATAAAATAAAGTGCCAAAAATGGTGATTTTTTAAAATGTTTGTATGGGGAACCCCCCAGGGGAGTTCCAGGGGGTGTACCACTGGCATGGGTGGATCGGCCCTCCAAAGTTAGTGGGGGTCGGTCATACATTTGGACTCGATTGGGGCACTCTAAATGGGTCAAAGTGGGATTTTTCAAAACTTGACCCTACGGGACAAAAGTCAACAGTTAGGGGTAGTAGAATTCGTTTTAGAGGTATGGTTCCTTCGGCAAAGTTTCTTATTTTGATCCCTAGAATACGATTTTCCCTGAGCCATGGGCGATTTTTTTGCCTCCCCACAAATCGACCCAGCCTAATTCACATATAATTTTATATACACTTTTTTACTCGGGAATGTAAAAAATATTATCAGATATGTTACTTCATTAACAATATTTATAATACAGTGTCATATATTGTAATATATGTATATCATTTAATATATATTAATGTATGGTAATGGTACAATAATTCCAATATCAGTTGAGATACAATTTGTGGGTCCATATCAACAATTTGTTCACGTACATTTAACATATATATATGTACATTTAAGTTATAATTTATAAACACTTTCTAAAGTTAAATAGTTCCATAAACCTCGTCTAACTGTATAGAATGTTTATGAATATACGATTTAATATATAATAATTACAACTACAAATTGGTGCCATTATCTAAAATTTAATTTAATGTTAACTTATAATAAAATAAAAATGTATTTCCTAAAAATAAAAATATAGTGTTAATTAATGTTAATATACAATAGGTTTAAGTTTAACATCCCAGACAGAAAAATATAATCGGCACAATGCTGGCAAACCGTTGGCGATGGTCGGTTATGCGTTGGCAGAACGTTGCATTAACTATCTTGGCAAAAAAATAGATTTCAAAAAACATTTTTGAAAAAACTTTTTTTAATATTTGCTTTTAAAAACATGAAATTTACCCAGTCCACCAGATTGTCAGCCAAGACCTCTACACTCTAATCTAACGAGACTTGTTATAGATGTGTGATAGCTACAAATTAAATAAATGATAAAAGCATTTCGAGCTAACTTATAAGCATCGAAAAAAGGTATTCCAGAAATTATTAAATGTATTTTAGAAAATTTTAATTGTATATAACAAAATATTATTTGCACTTCAGAAACTACAATATTACGCAAATTTAATTATTTATTTATTTAGTTGTGTCCAGAAATAATGAAATCTATTTCAGAATTTCATAGCTAATAGAGAAAAATTTCTCAAATACATTTCATAATTTCGGAAATACGATTGATAATTTCTGAAATACATTTTGATAATTTCTGAAATACAGTTGTGAATTTCGGAAATACAATTAATAATTTCTGAAACAATTGATAAAACTGAACTTCAATTGACTAGTTCTGAAATACAATTCATAAATGTGAAAAATAATTGATGAATTCTGAAACACAATTGATAAAACTGAAATTCAATTGATTATTTCTGAAATACAATTCTTACTAAATATTTATATATACAATTGATAAATCTTAAAACAATTAATACAATTGGAAATGGTGTAGAGCGTCAAAAAGATGTAAATAAAATTATTTTATTCAAAGATTTCAATTTAATAAAAAAATAAATATATAATTTTATAAAAAAATGTATAGAAAAAAAAATTTTAATTTTATAAAAAGAAATTAATTTTGTAAAAGAAATGCATATTGAACTCGTTACCTTCTGAGTTTAAACCTTATTTTAACAAAATATTGTAATTTTTATACAATCAGTGCTCTGCCAGTCTATTATTTTTTGAACAGTTGGCAATATATGTCTGGGATCTTATTTAATCCCAAATAAATGGAGATCTTACGTAGTACCCAAATATAATGCGGCATCTAATTTTATCTGTCATTTTTATGGATACTTTTAGATGTCAATCACCAAATATATTGCTGTTTCTAATTCGATCTGCCATTTTAATACCGAAATAAATTGCTGGATCTAATTCGATCTGGCATTTTTCTGATAAATTTAGATCCAAGTTTATCCCCAAATATATTGCTGGATCTAATTTGATCTGCCATTTTTCGGTTAAATTTTGATCCAAGTTTATTCCCATATATATTGCCGGATCTAATTCGATTAGGAATTTTTCGGATAAATTTAGATCTAAGTTTATCCACATATATATTGCTGGATCTAATTCGATCTGGCATTTTTCGGATAAATTTACATCCAAGTTTATCCCTAAATATATTGCTGGATCTAATTCGATCTGCCATATTTCTGATAAATTTAGATCCAAGTTTATCCACAAATATATAGCTGGATCTAATTCGATCTGCCATTTTTTGGATCAAACTAGGTCTTACTAAATCCCAAAATATATTGCTGGATCTAATTTGATCTGCCAATTTTCTATTCAATTTATATCCAAGTTTATCCACAAATATATTGCTGAATCTAATTCGATGTGCCATTTTTCGGATCAAATTAGATCTAAGTTAATCCACAAATATATTGCTGGATCTAATTTGATCTGCCATTTTTCAGATCAATTTATATCTAAGATTATCCACAAATATATTGCTGGATCTAATTCGATGTGCCATTTTTCGGATCAAATTAGATCTAAGTTTATCCCCAAATATATAGATAGATCTAATTCGATCTGCCACTTTTTCGGATCAAATTAGATATACGTTTATCCACAAATATATTGCCGGATCTAATTTGATCTGCCAAAATTGAGATCAAATTAGATCTAAGTTTATCCCCAAATATATAGCTGGATCTAATTGGATCCGCCATTTTTCGGATCAAATTAGATCTAAAAATATCCGCAAATATATAGCTGGATCCGCCAATTTTCGGATCAAAATAGATCTAGGTTTATCCCCAAAGATATCACTGGACCTCCCAATTTTGAGATATAACTTGATCTTAGTTTATCCCCATATATACAATGGGATCTAATACGATATGATTGGATACACCCAATTTTGAGATCTAATTGGATCAGCTAGATATTACAGCAGATCTTAAACAATATCAAATTGGATATAATTAGATATTGCGCGAGATCAATTTTTTTTACTCGGGTTAATTGTCCAAAAGTTGTCAAATAAAGTGGAAAGAAAAAAAAATAACAAAAATATTTAAGTAAATAACCAAAATACTAAGGATACCATATAATGTACAAAATTGGAAACATAAAAAAAAACAACAAATAAAAAATTGACTGAAATAAAATAATATGCTGTGTTTGCTTGAACTGTTGAAGGTTAAAAAAGGTTAAAGTAAAAGAAAGAGAAACAAAAGAGTAAAACCGTTACATTTATATTTCTGTACAATATTAAAGTAACCAAATTTTGAACAAAAAATTATACAAACTTATAAAACATAACAACCAAATTGATTTACTGTACAAAAAACTAACAAAACATTAACAAAGAAAAATAAAAAGAAACCTAAACTACAAAAATCAACAACAACTGCACCTACTAAGATAACAACAACAGAAACAACGTCATCAATACAACCAACAACACCATCGGTGAACATAACGGCAACCACTGGAGTAATTCTACGTAAATATTAATGTAACCATATTCTTTATTAGTACCATTAAAAATTATTAGTATAATCATTTCTGAAATTATTATTAATATAATAATTATCATTAAATATATCATAATTTTTTCTTACCTAATTATATTAACCTAACTAGTATATTATTCACACTTATACTTACCTTTATACTTATTTTTATTTTTAAATACATTTATACTTACCTATGTACTTACATATTATAATTATTATTATATAACTACTTAAAATTATTATTATTACTTTATCACCCTTAGCAACAAAAATGTTTTTGGCATACATATATAACGGTTTTTTTTTGTAAATAAACCCCTGAATTAAAATGAAGCACTAAATTTTTTTTAATGAGGAGGATGTTAGGGAAAACCAGGTAAGTAGGAAAAATTATCATATTAGGGACAGTAAAATAGTAGGGTACCCATGCTGTCAATGGCGCAAGGGTGGGTCAAATGTACCCCGGTATGACACAACATCTAATCATACCATACCGTTAGCTGCCAATGCATTTCATTTGGCAAAACGTTTTTGAAAGAGCAGATAAATTTTATTTTTTTTTATTAATTTTTTTTTTACTAAACTCTTGGTTTTATTGTGTCTTGGAGAGTTTAGGAATATGTCAATACGCCATGAGCACGGGTCAAGGAACTTACCAACCTGACAGAGCTAGCCAGGGTTTCGTTTTTATTTTACCATGCCAGACTTGACATAACCTCATACTGCAATTTATTACATTAGAATAACAAATTGTAGAAAAATCTACTCAAGCATTAGCGGGCGTATTACAAAACGAATTGGATTGGAAATGGATTGGATTTTGTAAACGGGTTCATAAAAATTAACGGAAATGGCATTACAATGACATCATATAACTTTTTAAATATTTATATTTCAGAAAATTTAATGAATATGTGTAACAAATAACTAAAAATTGGCTGTCAAAATATGTTATTTTACGGAAAAAATTTTAGTCAGATGTGAAATTTCCTCATCAAATCCGTCGAGTTGATTTATAGAATTCAATAATCTGAAATTTCCATAAGAAAAATGTATGAAATTTTATAATTTTTCTTTTTGTACGTAAATTTTTAAACGGAAATTTCCGATATTGGGTTCTATAAATTCTGTCTACGGATTTGATGAAGACATTTCCAATCCGATTAAAATTGTTTTCATTAAATTAATTAATATTAATAAAAAATAAAATGAATGTTATTTTAGTTTGACTCAAGATCATAAATAAATATCACTTTCTGTTTAAATTATTTCCAAATCAAAGAAAGATGATACAATTTTTACAAGTAAATTACAAAGAATAAAAATTATTGAAAAAATTCGATAAGACAAGCAAGGCAGAATGCGCATTTTCGGCTTTCGCTACAAAGCCATCATCAGTGCCTTTCGCCTTTGAGTGGGTTAATATTTTGATAATCGAGTTAGACTAACATCAACGAAATTTAACAATGCTATTTTTATCCTTTTTGTTATTATTACTCTTTTTTGCTTTCAACAGTCACATAAGTAGACGATTATCAAAATATTAACCCACTCAAAGGCGAAAGGCACTGATGATGGCTTTGTAGCGAAAGCCGAAAATGCGCATTCTACCTTGCTGGTCTTATCGAATTTTTTAAATAATTTTTATTCTTTGTAATTTACTTGTAAAAATTGTATCATCTTTCTTTGATTTGGAAATAATTTAAACAGAAAGTTATATTAATTTATGATCTTGAGTCAAACTAAAATAACATTCATTTTACTTAAATAACAGATCAACTAAAAAGAACATTTCCCCCATTCATCTTAAACACATTGACACGGTGCAAAAATATAATTTAATAACATACATTTAAATTTAACGGTTCGTTGTAATTCAAAAATCTGTGTTTATCATACACAGAGTTGAATAGAATCAGCTGAGATATCTTAAGAATTAAGGTTCAAAGCAAAAAAGAGTAATAATAACAAAAAGGATAAAAATAGCATTTCCAGCTAAAAATCGACATATATGAATCCATACAGGTTAAATGTATGTGCGTGCATGCTCACAAACATGCATTCATGACCATACATGGATACATAAATCTCCATATATGAATCATATATGACCAAACATATCACATATGATTCATGTATGGAGATTTATGTATCCATGTATGGTCATGAATGCATGTTTATGAGCACATACATTTAATCTGTATGGATCCATATATGTCGATTTTTAGCTGGGTTCTTAAATTTCGTTGATGTTAGTCTAAGTTGAGTTGTTGATAACAAACTCGATTTGCTTTCAACAGTCACATAAGTAGACGATTATCAAAATATTAACCCACTCAAAGGCGAAAGGCACTGATGATGGCTTTGTAGCGAAAGCCGAAAATGCGCATTCTACCTTGCTGGTCTTATCGAATTTTTTAAATAATTTTTATTCTTTGTAATTTACTTGTAAAAATTGTATCATCTTTCTTTGATTTGGAAATAATTTAAACAGAAAGTTATATTAATTTATGATCTTGAGTCAAACTAAAATAACATTCATTTTACTTAAATAACAGATCAACTAAAAAGAACATTTCCCCCATTCATCTTAAACACATTGACACGGTGCAAAAATATAATTTAATAACATACATTTAAATTTAACGGTTCGTTGTAATTCAAAAATCTGTGTTTATCATACACAGAGTTGAATAGAATCAGCTGAGATATCTTAAGAATTAAGGTTCAAAGCAAAAAAGAGTAATAATAACAAAAAGGATAAAAATAGCATTTCCAGCTAAAAATCGACATATATGAATCCATACAGGTTAAATGTATGTGCGTGCATGCTCACAAACATGCATTCATGACCATACATGGATACATAAATCTCCATATATGAATCATATATGACCAAACATATCACATATGATTCATGTATGGAGATTTATGTATCCATGTATGGTCATGAATGCATGTTTATGAGCACATACATTTAATCTGTATGGATCCATATATGTCGATTTTTAGCTGGGTTCTTAAAGTTCGTTGATGTTAGTCTAAGTTGAGTTGTTGATAACAAACTCGATTTGCTTTCAACAGTCACATAAGTAGACGATTATCAAAATATTAACCCACTCAAAGGCACTGATGATGGCTTTGTAGCGAAAGCCGAAAATGCGCATTCTGCCTTGCTGGTCTTATCGAATTTTTTCAATAATTTTTATTCTTTGTAATTTACTTGTAAAAATTGTATCATCTTTCTTTGATTTGGAAATAATTTAAACAGAAAGTGATATTAATTTATGATCTTGAGTTAAACTAAAATAACATTCATTTTATTAAATAACAGATCAACTAAAAAGAACATTTCCCCCATTCATATTAATAAAAAATTTTAAGCGTTATATATTTATTATATGTTTTTATTTAATATTTTAAAATTTAAATATGTATATTATAATTTTTATGACGTCATTGTAATGCAATTTCCGTTAAGTTTTATAAATCCGTTTACAGAATCGAATATGTATCCAATCCAATTCCGGTGGGAATTTCATAAAGACCACGAAAATAAAATTATTAAAAAAAATTAAATCAAGGAGGCTATTTCTTATTCACTCTCTTTTCCAAGTTTACTTTGGAAAATTTTTTTTTCTTTAAAATGATCTCTGTTCAAATAAAGCAATATTTGTATAGGCTGGTTTACACTATATTTTTGGAAAAATTCTGCAACCTTGCCTATATGTTTTGCATGTGTACTAAAGTAATATCGTACCGAAAATCTGATAGTGTAAACTAGCCTTATTCAACATTCCAACATCATTATTTCAGTTCCAAATACCTCCAAAAAACTAGACATTAAAATTAAAAATTTTTTTAATGTTTTCATATTTTCAATTGACAAGTATTTTGAGTTTCTTTTATTTAAAATAATTTAATTTGAAGTTCAATTGTTATTCCTTTATTTTAATTGTATTTTGTAAATATTATTTGTTTTTTTTTTGTGGGCGCTGTGGTGTAATGGTTAGCGCGTTGGACTGTTACACATGAGGTTGCGGGTTCGAGCCCCAACCCAGGCAACATCAATTTATGAAAAATAGTAATATGTATGAGTTTTTTCTATTCCTCATACATATCGCAGCGTCCTCCTTCGGTGTTCCCATAGCACTTAACCCCACCGAAGTAAAATAATATAACAAGGCTATGAACTAAAAAGCTTCAACAAAGTTCGCCAACTCACCATCAGATGGCGCGCAACAACTGTTGTAAAATTCAACATCTCGCGCAATTACAGTGTTGCCATATTTGAAGCCCTTCATCTTCCTCCACCTTTCACTTCTTCTCTATCTCCTTTCCAAAGGAAGCAACACGTTAATTAATAGGAAGAATTCCCTGAGTGTTGCTTCCCTTTAAAAAAAAAAAAAAAAAAAAAAATAATGCATCAGATGCTTTTTAAAATTATTTTGTATTTTTTATATGTCAATTTAAAATGCCACTAAATACGAAAATTAAATAATTTATTTTTAAGTAGCTGTGGCATAAAAAATGTCTATTCAAGAAATCTAATTAAAGTTAAGAAACTATTTAATAAAAATTTGTCTAAAAATTTGTGTGAAAAATAATCACTTTTAAAATTTTTTATAAAAATAATTCTAGACGGATACTTTTGAAAATCTGCATAGAAAGATACAAGATATCTATAAATAGAAATTTTTGGATTTCATATTTAAGAAACATTTTAGCAACAAATCGATCTTATTTCTGACTATAAAACTGGTCCGACACAATTTTGCACGCATTAAAAATTCCAATATATTCTGAAAAAGGGGATGAAGATAAAACACCCGTGTCTTTCACTTTTTCAATATCAATTGGTTTAACCGTTTAAACCGCGAATTAATATTTAATTAATATATTTCTAAGAGTTTTTTAAAATTAAGAAGGCCTTCCATATAAATATATTACCTAAATATTAATTCACGATTTAAATTGTTAAACGAATTGATCCAGAAAAAGTGGAAGACATGGATATTTTATATTTAGCCATTCTTTTTAGAATATATTAAGTGCATTTTCTCATGGGTACAACCAAAAGATGAACTTTGTCGGACGGTGTTTTAACAGTAATCGAGTTTTTCAAGTGCAACATATGTCAAATTTATATATTTTCTAACGACCGGGAATTCCCGGGATCCCGGGATATTCTGAAAAAAATTCCGCTGTCCCGGGAAATGAAAAAGTCCGGGAAAAGAAAAACCCTACTTATAACTCATTGAGTTTTAAATTATCCTTTGGCAGATGCCGGGAATCAAAGAAGAACAACTTTAAAAAATATTCCCAAAATTAAAAACTTACATAATTTAAAACGAAAAATATGATACCACTATGGTTGAAAGCTATGGTATGGTAAAGCTATTAATATGGTTGAATGTTTGGATTCGAAATTCAAATGGGTTGAAATGGACTTGTGTCAAAATTTGTATATAAAATGATAAAAAAACAGGGTAATGGTATGAAAGTTTGGTTTTACCTAATTTTAGGTGTATTTAAGAGAAAATCGGGAATATAGTCCATATTGGCGATAGGTTCAAATATGGACCGATCTTATCTAGAATCAATAGGATTTGTCCTTGAACACATGTCAATCAGCGAACCAAAATATCTTCCTATTTGTGACTTGTAGCGTGGGGAAATCCAATTCTGGGGGACCTTTATATGGGCGCTATGTCCAACCATGGACTGATTCAAACCAATCAACAGGCTTCGTTCGTGGGCCGATATAAGTAGGTGTAGCAAATTTCATTAAGATATCTTAATATTTGCGACCTGGAGCGCGCACAAGAATACATGGGCAGACAGACAATCGAAACAAAAATGATTCTGAGTCGATCGGCATACAAAAGGAGGGTCTGAGTCCAATATTTTTTGGTGTTACAAACATCAGCACAAAATTTTACCCAGTCCACTAGTGCTGTAGGGTATAATACTAAGTTGTGGTGTAGCGTTGCAAAAGTTGAATTTACAATCGGTTCTTATGGAACCTGTTTGGGAACAGATGGAGTTAAAAACCGAATTTTTCTTAAAAAAGTAAATCAGTAGTTCCGTCTAGTGTAGTAGTTTTAATTTTTTATAAATGTATGGTGCGGCCCTTTATAATTTGTGAAAAACTATATTTTGGCCCTCGGTGACAAATGCGTGACCACCCTTGTTATATATTATATTATGCCCTATGCTCCTTGCAGGAGTAAAAGGAACAAATATATGGATGGATAAAAATTGTATGGATAAAAATTTTTTTATATTGCATACTCGATTTTTCGAAAGCTTTTAGCATGGGGAAATAAAAGTTCCACTACGACATATCAAAAAAATCATTTTCGAGGCTCCCAAATTTAAATTTTTTGCAATTTTCTGATAAATCTAGATTAGCGCCATCTTGAGGTGGCTTTTTGAAACAACTAATAAAGTTGTAAACAATATAACATTACAGCCTTTCCAGAAAGGTATTACTTATGAAAATCGGATAAAAAATGTGGCAACTAGAGGTAAAAATATATAAGTAAAATTATTTTCTCCTTGTTGTCATCAACATCATTATCATCATTAGTTTAGTTTAGTTTATTTATTGTTTCAATAGCTATCACAACAAGAATAAATCTTATAAATTACAGTGATAGCAAATCAAATTTTCATATTAATATTAGTCATTCAATGGCATTTATAATTAAATTAAAATTTAAAAGTACACATAGTTAAATATAAATTCAAAATAAACATAAAACATAATAAAATAAATATATTTAATTAATTTTAGACAAATTTAAAAGTTCCTTTTTAAAACATAATGTGTTGCTAAGCAATTGAACATATGAGGGTAAATCATTCCAAAGACCGATTGTATAATTGAAAAATTGTCTTGTAGACAAAAGATATTTATATTTTTGGGAAATCAGGTTTCTTCCACGTGGAGATTTGGCAAAAGTAAGTTTTCTGTAGAGAAATTCAGGTTCCTTTATATAAATTAACTTATGCATCATCATGAGACTTTTATATTTTAACAAATCTTTGAAACACATATTATTTAACTAATATGAAAATGATGAAATACTATCCCTTCTACCACGATTAAATACATATCTGGCTATGTTGTTGTACGTGACCTCAAGTCGATAATAGTCAATACAGTCACAATTGGCAAATATTTCACACCCATATAGTAGAACAGGTATTAAATATGTTTTAGCCAGAAGCATCCGTATTTCAAAGGGCGTCGAGGCTTTAACAGCCCACAGGTTTCTCAACATTCCATGAACTTTCCCAGCCGAAATGTTAATATGATTTTTCCAAGAAAGTTCAGTATTAAACGTTATTCCCAGATTTTTTGATGATGGAACAAGTTCGATTTTATTGTCATTTATCATCAACAGATCATCATTTGCAAGTCTTTTCCTACTATTTTTTGATAAGAATATACATTTTGATTTTGTTGGGTTTATACACAAACCATTTGCAGTCGCCCAATTATGAATTTTATTCAAATCATAGTTAATGCATTCAATGCAATGACGCAAATCTTCCATTTTGGTGCTTAAGTACAGCTGTAAATCATCCGCATACATTTGAATGTCACAGTGATTCAGAGCATTAGGAAGATCATTAATGTATAATGGAAGTTAAGCCATTCAAGGAGACAACTTGTTTGCGGTTTAAAAGATATGATGAAATAAGTTTAATCGCAGAATTAGAAAAATGGAAAAGCTCTTGCAGTTTTGTTAGAAGTATTGAGTGATCAACTGTATCAAAAGCTTTGCTGTGATCCAATAGTACAAGAAAAGATACCATATCATTATCCAATTTGGATCTTAGTTCCTCAACTACTTCGATTAGCACTGTAATGCAGCTTCGTCCCTTTCTAAAACCAGACTGTTTTGCGGTTAGAAGATTACGCTCTTTTAAAAACTCATTAATTTGATGCTGCATAAGATTTTCCATGACTTTGGACAAAAATGGAACAAAAATTTCTCATCATTATCATCATTTCATCATCAAGCAGAAAATAATTTTACTTATATACGGGGACCGATGAGGGTTAAGGCATATTTTGTGCTTTTTAATGCATATTTGTAAATTTTTTTACTTTTGAGGAGCAATTTATAATTTGTAAAAAATATAAAAAATTGATACGATTTCGTATTTTATTCAATCAAAATATTTATTTATTTTTTTTCATAATTTTTAAAAATAAAATTTTTTAAAAACATTATGGACCTATGGAAAAGCTTGGAGTTCTATGCCTATTTGCAAAATGACCAACTTACATATATTTTTATATTTTAAAGTGCATTATTATTGCAAAATAATCGTTTTTAGTGCATATTTTTTATGTTTTATGTATGTTTTTTTTTAGCCGCAGTTTTTAAGCGCATATATTCGATTTTTAAGTGCATGGACTTCCTTGCCCTAGTAATAAATATTCTGACGTTTTAAATTGGAAAAAAATTTTTAATTAATAAAAAAAAAACCTAAAAAGGATTATTTTTTGTGAATTACTTACTACATTTCTACAAACACATTTTTATCTGGAAATAGCAACATAAGAATGAAATTGTTTTTGGTAATTATTGTTGACGCATGTGGTGGTCTAAACTCCTTTTCCAAGTTTATTTTAGTTCAATAGTTATAAACAAATTTATTGTACCAATTTTATACAAATAAGTACCATAAGATCTGAAAATTACTAATTTTGACATAAACGATTATGCGAGAATATGTTTAATGCTATCAATAAAATGCGTACTAAAAAGTAATTTCTTGTTTTATTAAAAAAAAAAATATTTTTGGGTGGTTTAACTTTAAGTACAGGTGTGGTAAATATACGCATTTTTTGGGGATTTTTACATACTTTTTGTCGATTTTTTGTGGATTTTTACGAATTTTATGCGTACATTTACACGTAAAACAAGCTTTTTTACTCACAAATTTAGTAAAATAACACACTAATTTCAAAATTTCATTTAATTTTTAAGCACTTTCAATGTAAAATTACACATTATTTGTGCACCATCTTAAACATAATTTGCATATTTTTTTTTTGTCAATTACACACTTACTCTAATTTATAGTAGGAGTACAGTTTCCTACTATAAGTTGGGTAAATTTCAAGAGTATTTAATTAGAGTGTATGCAATAAAATGACATGGATTTATTAATGTATATTTTTGCACATTTTGCTATATTTATATATTTTTGCATATTTTACTATTAATACTTACTTTAATGCATATATTCATATATATTTTTATTTATATTTTTTTTTGCATAGTTTGCTAAAAAATTATATTTTAAGAATATTTTTTTGAAATTGTGAAAATATAAATTTTTAATAACTATTTTATTTTTTCACAATTTCTTCCTTTTAAATTTTTTTTAATACGAAGATAAAAACAATAGAAAATACAAATACTAACTTCTTGAAAATGATTAACGATAATTTTCAATTTTATATACAATGCTTTAAGACTTTTTGTTTTATACCCTTATTCTAAACTTTATAACAATAACAAAATTGTGGTGAATGGAAATTGTTATAATTTTGGTATTCTGAAAAAAATTGTCACAGCAAAACCTTGACAAAATTGTCATGTAATAAAAAGCACACAACAAACAAATATTTTCATTTGTCAACAAATTAAATTAAAAAAATTTTGTTTTCTTTTGAAGAATTTTGTAATGTTTCTTCAGAGAAATAAAATATGAAATGCCTCATTCCTCCTTTATGATTTTACTTTAAGATGTAAGATGCATCGAACCTTTTACCGATTCTGAAATTCCTGCCAATTACTCCAAAAGATTATGTATTTGAGGCTAACGTTGTCAGCAATAAGCTCAGGGTGATTGATGCTAAATTTTGAAGAAAACTCCAGGTGCTTAGAACTAGTTTTCTCCTGTTCTGGGGTTCTTGGACATTTTTTTAAAATTTCATTTCATTTAAGATTTCATAAAATTATCAAAAAATCTTAATTTTGGACAAATAACGATTTTTTGATTGTATGGTGAAATTCATAAAACTTTTTCTTGTCATAAAGAAACTAGAATACCATAACAAATTTTTTAAAAATGCCTATAAAAAGAAACATGACAATTTTAATAACAAAACAAATTGTCACATTTTCCTAGAATAAGGGTATAATAATAAAACTGAAATGTAAACGATAAAAAAATTATAATAAATGTATGTTTTTAAAATTTTAAATGCATCTTCTTCGATTTTGAATACATATTTTGAATTTCCTAGCCCTAGTAATAATCACTATATGTCTGGTTTAAGGTATACACATTTTTCAATAAAATATTTTAAATATACTATGCTATAATATAAGTAAATGTGTAGTTTGCATGTAAAGAAGTCATCCAAAGTTAAGAAGCATTTTGGGAAATATTTTTCCTAGTTTTCACAATATCCGAATATTCTTTGATGAGGGTAGCAATTTGAAATGCCTGAAATGAAATGAATATTATGGATAATTAGACAGCTATACATTTGGATTACCTTTTTTAAATTTTGGAATTTAATAATTAAAAAATGGATAAGCGTGGTGAATCAAGATTTTTCGCCATATTATGACTTTCTAAAAAAACTTAAATTAAACCAAAATTGAAAAACAATTTAAAGCATGCATGGTAACCGAAACGAATGCGTTTATCGTTAGGCTAACGATATTTTAGGATATTTCGGTAACGGTATTTTAAGGGTAACGCTATTTCATTTATTTCGGTATCGGTATTTTAAGGATAACGGTATTTGAGTTATTTCGGTAACGGTATTTTAAAGATAACGATATTTGGGTTATTTCGGTAACGGTATTTTAAGGTTAACGGTATTTCAGTTATATCGGTAACGGTTTTTTAAGGATAACGTTAGTCAGTTATTTCGATGCATCCCGCAATTTTTTTACAAAAAACAAACGAGATTAAAAACAGAACCAATTTATCAACTTAATGTTCAAAAAGTACTAAATAACCACGTGAAATTACCAAAAACAAAAAATTAAAAATAACGGTAACGGTATTTTAGGGATAGTGGTATTTCATTTGTTTCGGTAACGGTATTTTAGGGGTATTGATATTTCATTTATTTCGGTATCGGCATTTTAAGAATAACGGTACTTCAGTTATTTCGGTAACGGTATTTTAAGGATAACAGTATTGTGGGTATTTCGGTAACGGTATTTTAGAGGTAACGGTAGTCAGTTGAAAGGGTTTTGAATCGATAACGATTTAAAGGGATAAATAAATAGTGTAACGACAGTATTTTAAAGGGAATATTTGAACTATTGTTAAAAATTCAAATTAAAAGTGTTATTTTTTTAATACTTTTCAAAAAAGAATAAGTTGGTTTTAAATTTCGGCAGCCACAATCGCCATTACTGGCAAAATCGTGACCTTTTGTAACCAAAGTTGATGCACAAACATAAAAAACAACTATTTTGCTTGAATATAAAATTTATTTGACTAAATTTATAAAAAGGGCCATGATAAATACTAAAGTGTTTTGTTGGATACAAAAGAAAAAAACCGTATCGGAATCGGTAACTCACCTTGCACTTTGTAATATTTGGCCAAACTAGCTAGACAAATGTCGGTTTTTTGAATTTCGGTTTTAGTAAATCTTAATATATAAAAAGTCTCTGTGTGTATGTTGGTGATCGCATCCGTGAAATACCACGGCCATATTCACACCGTATGTTCGTTTGGTGCTCCGATATGTTTGTGAAAAGTTTTTTCCCGGCACGCCCACTTTTTCCAATATATCTAAAATTCCTGTTTACTCAATTTCTTTTTACCTAAGTAAAAAAGTTTTGATATAGTTATATATTATCACATAAAATTTTGTTCAATTATATATTGGAACATATATACCAAGATATAATTATATAAAATTTTAAGAAATTATATCCTAAATATATAACTATATCTTGTTATATATTGCACTGTATATAGTGCAACATATTACAATATCCAATTACATATAGACCTACCCGGTGAAAAATGTTCATATACGCTCAAACATGTTCATATATGGTTTATATATGGACACATATGAACAAATATGGATTTTTTATGAACATATATGGATTTTATATGAACATATATGGAAGTATATGTGATTCCATATATGGAAAAAATTTCATATACAGACATATATGGAAGCATCTGTTATTTCATATATGGAAATGGCACTCATATATGGAAAAATATGAAAGTGTATGTTATTCAATTTATGCAAAAGGACTTGTATATGAACATATTTCGAAGAATACATTTTTCCATACTTGTAAAAGGAACTCATATTTGGATAAATATGGAATTATATTTAATGCCATGAATAAAAAAAGGAACATATGTAGCGCCTAATTTGAATGTCATACATAAATTTATATCTATCGTGCAACCTTATAATAAAGGACAGCAACTTTCGCATGTATTCGCATATATTTAATAAATGTATATGTTCATATATGTCCATATATGAACATATACTTAGGTGTTACCTCATTTTTCGGATCCATACATATATGGTTGAACCATAAATGTTCATATATGGACATTTTTCACCGGGAGGTTCTACGATAGATATAAATTTATGTATGACATTCAAATTAGGCGCTACATATGTTCCTTTTTTTATTCATGGCATTAAATATAATTCCATATTTATCCAAATATGAGTTCCTTTTACATACCCGGTGAAAAATGTTAATATACGCTCAAACATGTTCATATATGGTTTATGTATGGACACATATGAACAAATATGGATTTTTTATGAACATATATGGATTTTATATGAACATATATAGAAGTATATGTGATTTCATATATGGAAAAAATTTCATATACAGACATATATGGAAGCATCTGTTATTTCATATATGTGACGCGCAAAATAGAAAGGGACCTAAGGGGACCTTTCTCAGGAGGGCATGGGATCGGTCTCATTCGATGCTCAGATGTTGTCCACATCAAAAAAAAAAAAATTGACTTTTTTACCCTTAGGTCCCTTTCTCTATGCGCTCCCGGTGAAAAATGTTCATATACGCTCAAACATGTTCATATATGGTTTATGTATGGACACATATGAACAAATATGGATTTTTTATGAACATATATGGATTTCATATGAACATATATGGAAGTATATGTGATTCCATATATGGAAAAAATTTCATATACAGACATATATGAAAGAATCTGTTATTTCATATATGGAAATGGCACTCATATATGGAGAAATATGAAAGTATATGTTATTCAATTTATGCAAAAGGGACTTGTATATGAACATATTTCGAAGAATACATTTTTCCATATATGTTAAAGGAACTCATATTTGGATAAATATGAAATTATATTTAATGCCATGAATAAAAAAAGGAACATATGTAGCGCCTAATTTGAATGTCATACATAAATTTATATCTATCGTACAACCTTATAATAAAGGACAGCAACGTTCGCATGTATTCGCATATATTTAATAAATGTATATGTTCATATATGTCCATATATGAACATATACTTAGATGTTACCTCATTTTTCGGATCCATACATATATGGTTGAACCATATATGTTCATATATGGACATTTTTCACCGGGTATATATAGTTACATATGCCTCATATAATTATGTATAATTGTATCAAATTATATACAATTATATCTATTATGATTATATTATATTTGATACTTTTAGATGAGGACAAAATCCGGATAAAATTGTATCAAACCATATCTTATTCCATCAAATTAGATCTAATTGTGTCAAATTAGATCTAAAATGATCATAATACGATCTAATTTGATACAATTAGATGTTCTTATAATTCGGATATAATTATATATAACCCGGTGAAAAATGTTCATATACGCTCAAACATGTTCATATATGGTTTATGTATGGACACATATGAACAAATATGGATTTTTTATGAACATATATGGATTTTATATGAACATATATCGAAGTATATGTGATTCCATATATGGAAAAAATTTCATATACAGACATATATGGAATCTGTTATTTCATATATGGAAATGGCACTCATATATGGACAAATATGAAAGTACATTTTATTCACTTTATGCAAAAGGGACTTGTATATGAACATATTTCGAAGAATACATTTTTCCATATATGTAAAAGGAACTCATATTTGGATAAATATGGAATTATATTTAATGCCATGAATAAAAAAAGGAACATATGTAGCGCCTAATTTGAATGTCATACATAAATTTATATCTATCGTAATAAATGTATATGTTCATATATGTCCATATATGAACATATACTTAGGTGTTACCTCATTTTTCGGATCCATACATATATGGTTGAACCATAAATGTTCATATATGGACATTTTTCACCGGGAATATGTAGAGTAGGGTTTGGGGTTCGGGATTTCCCGGGAAAAGTTTGCCGGGAATTCCCGGGAAAATAATATATATTTCCCGGGAAAACGGGAAATTTTAAAAATATAAAATTTTTTAAATTGTTTTTGTTTGGAATAGGATTTTTTAATTTTAATCATAAAAAACATTTTAAATACCAAAACAAAAATGTCATTGTTAAAATCTTTTAAAAGGGAATACATTTATTTGACACACAAATAAAATCTTTGCCAAGTAATTAGGAGCATTTCAACTAATAAAGATTTTTCGCATCCTTTATTCAAAATTTAAGTAGTAAAACCTAAGAACTTGGTAAAATGTTTAAAAGAAATATGAAAAAAAAGCTTTGTTTCTTACAAAAAATCGCCCTTACTATCTAAATTTTTCAAATGTATAATTTAGGTAAAGTCGACTTTAGTTAAAATATTGGGTGGCAGTATACCTTGACTTGGTTTATTTTTGGAGCAGTCTGATTGGTTAATTTATTTTCAACCAATCAAAATATTTGAAAATATAAATATTTTTGTAAGGTTTTCATACACAAAATGAACAAAACCGTTTGATTAAAAATAACGTCGAATTTAAATTTAAAATACTCCTTCACTAATGGTTAACGGTGGTATCTAAATTTGATTATCCGACATCTAAATTTGGTTCACAAAAAAAAAAAAAAATTGATGGTCATGCAACTTCTCTTGAAGAAAACAACAACAAGAATAACGTTTCAGCTAAAATTAGCAAAGTACCCGAAGAAAAAAGTGTAAGCTGAATAGGCATTAAAGGTTTTATGGTAGGGCAAACATTTCCTGAATTTCCTGGCCGCAGTCAATCCGCACCATAACTAGATCTTCGTTTATTCGAGAAAGTTTTTATAATAAAAACCTTGCATTGCAAAAAAATTAAACCGATGTAAAGAACATTATATTTAATTACTACAATCATGTAAAAGATATCATGATAAAAGAAATATCGAGCAATATTTCTAACAATAGGAGATTTACTATAATATTAGATGAATGGACAAGAATATCACAAAAGAGATATTTGAACATACATATGTATAAACGGAAATAATTCATTTTATAACCTGGGGTTGGTTTATATATCAGGAAGATGTAATGCTGGTGAAATAAGAAGAATTGTAGAAATAAGACTAGAATAGTTTTATTTGTCTTTGGAAAATAACATTGTGGTCACCATATCTAATGGGCCAAGTGTGATGAAACGGTTTGTTTCCGACAGTCCAATAGTAGGTGCTTTCTGCTGGAATCATGCAATTCATTTGGCAGTGCTGCGAGTAATTTATGTGAAATCAAATGTTTAACATTCTGATATTTTTTACTTTGAATTCTCACTACACAGACTGCATTTGTACTGAAATAGTGTTTTTTTTTAACAAAAATTACTTATATAGGTGGTTTTCATTAACAATTTTGTTCAAAAATATTTCCCGGGATTCCCGGGAATCCCGGGAATCAAATTTTTTCATTCCCGTTTCCCGGGAAATAAAAAAGTCCGGGAAATCCCAAACCCTAATGTAGAGTCATATAATTTTGTTTAGTAGGGTACTTATTTTTTTTATTTTACTTTAATTTTCTTTAATTTCTTTTTAATTTTGTTTTTAATTTTTTTTAATTTCTTTTTATTTTTGTTTTTAATTTTTTTTTATTTTGTTTAATTTTTTTTTATTTTTTTAAAATTTTTTTATTTATTTTTTTATTTTATTTTAATTTTGTTTTTTATTTTTTTTAATTTTTTATTTTTATTTTTTAACAACCAGGCCTTGCCGTTACGTGACAGCCATGCAGTACTTATATCAGTAATCTAATCTTAAATAATCTAATCTTAATCCTTTATCTTATCTTATCTCTGTTTTTTAACACACTTTCGGGAAAGAAAATTTGTCTACGCCCACTTCTTTTTTTAACACACTGTTTTTTAACACACTTTCGGGATAAAAATTTGTCTACGCCCACGTCTTTTTTAACAAATTTTATTTTTTTTTTGTTTTTAAACACACATTTTCATTAAGGCGAGTCATAAAGTGACTACTTTTTTTAAGCACTTTTTTTAACACACTTTCGGCATTAACCTTGAAAATCCATGTTTTTCGCATAGTACACTCAAAAAAATAAGTTAGAAAAATTAGTAACACGTCTTGTATATCAAGTGTACTAGTTTTCAGCAATTTTTTTGCTGAAATTCCGTTTTCAGGAAAAGTTTTAGTTATATTTTTTTAGCACTAAACTAATTTTGAACTAATGTTTCGAGCAAAAAAAATGCAACGAAAGAATAATATGTATCAAGTAAGTATAAAAATTTTATTTATTCAAGAAATTTGAACTGAATTAACTAAATTGCTTATTTTTTTTATAAAAAAACAACTATCAAGTGATAGACGTGCTGCTATTATTACAGCGCTTTGGGAAGAAAAACCTGTACTTGAAATCGGAACTATGTTTCAAGGAAAAAAGTCCACTATGTCACGAATTGCACCTCGGCATTAGGCTCGCGGTTATATTCATAGGAAAATAGGAAGTGGAAGACTCCGAAAAACAATTAAAAGGCAGAGAGAAATATGATCTCTATTGTTAAAGCGACCCCAATAAGACCGCCGCAGATGTTATGCAGTATGCTTCAGAACATTTGGGAGTAACCGCCGGAGTTCATACCGCACATAGTCACTTAACGGAAGCAAACTTATTAGCAAGACGTCCAGAAAAAAAACCCTTCATAAGTAAAATGAATACAAAGAAGCGTCTCGATTTTGGAAAGCGCAATATGCACTGAGCAAAAGAACAATGGGCAAAGGTTTTATTTAGTGACGAAACAAAATCAAATTTACAAAATCAAACAACGAGTTAAACACGGCGGAGGATCCGTTATGCTGTGGGGTATTAAATCGTTGTGTTAAATATAACACACTTGTTTAAATTTTTATTTTGAGGTGCATTCTCCCGTGATGGTGTTGGACCAGAAGTCAAAATTGAGGACAGAATAAACACAGAGGGTTACTACAAAAGCACGTGCTTCCTCACATGCAGGAAAAAATGGCTGCTGGAAAAATATTCCAATACGACAATGAACTTTAGCACACCGTTCGCTTAGCTAGGCAATTTCTAAGTAACAACGGTGTGGAAGTTTTACAGTGGCCAGCACAGTCACCCGATTTAAACCCCATAGAGAATCTATGGGAGCTTGTAGACATTGAAATACGAAAGAAAAGCGTTCAAATTTAAGGGATTTCGAAATTGTTTCCAAACAGCTGTAGCAGATCATACCATCACAAAATTGGTGGGGCTCGTGGATTATATGCCTTCACGAATGAAAGGAGTTATTAAAAATAATGGTTATTCCACTAAATAACAAAAATCTAAGTAATATGGTGAAATTTTTAACAAATAAAATCGATTAAATGTAAAATACATAAAAGTTGCATTTTTTTTTTGTTCGCACAAAATGGGCACTAGTTTCAAAAAAAAGTTCGTAAAACCTAGTTCACATAAATTAATGCAAATCAAACGACTTAAAATATGAAAATATAAATCAGCAAGAAATCAAAGCATACTTAGATGATTTAGCGTAGCGTAGCGTTGCATTTTTATGCTCGCAACTGTATGTATATAGATTTTTATCTATGGGCCATTAATAATAAACAAAATAACCTAAAGTTTGAGCTAACTTAGAGTTACAGATATCAAGTTCCATACAAATTTTAATTTTTTAACTTTCAGTTTGTGTTAACTTTAGGTTATTTGTTTATTGTTAATTTTTCTTTAAATACTTTCTTTTAAGACACTTTCGGAAAGAAAAATATGTCTACGCCCAATTTTTTTTCTTTTTTCTTAACATACATATATATTATTTTTTTGGGTTTTTAAACACACATTTTTATTAAGGACATTCATTACAGTTGGTCCACGACCACTTTTTTTAAACACTTTTTTAACACACTTTCCGGAAAGAACAGAGAAAATTAACGGGGAAATTAAGAGGAATTGAAACTCTAGATAATGGAAATGGAACAGAGAACGGAATGGAATGTGGAACCAAAAGGAATAGGACTGGGAACGAATCGAATCGCAATGACAAGAAACAAATCATACTTTACTCTGAGTCTTGACGAGACATTGATTTGTTTGCACAAAATCTAATCGTCGGCAGAATAACGGGAAAAAATTTATCCATTTGTTTTGGGTGGAGAATACGTAATGGCAGACAATTCATTATTTTTTGTTTTTTGTTGGAGTAGGTCACAAACGAAACTATTTATTTACATGTTTTCAATGTTTTTTCACTAATTTTTTTCCAATAATAAAAAGTAAATTGCATTAAATTCAATAATAATGCAAATTATTTACTTTTTCTTAACATTTTATTCATTTTATTTTATTATCTTTAGTTTTTAGTAATGCCACTAAGTAAAAATTAGATCTGGCATCGTGGTTGATGTTGCACATAGTTGGGAGAACAATTGTGCTGACAACGTTGTCTGAACAAGAACAAAACATGAACAAGAGTGGTCCACACGAGGCAAATTCATGGGTGAACAAAAAATTGTTCGTTGGTTAAACAAATCGATGTCTCGTCAAGACGCTCAGTTAGGATAAAAAACATATTACTTTTTTTACTTTGGGTCTTATGCATACTCAAATATTAACGCCTAAATTCATAAACGCTTTGTAAAATTGTAGTAGGTTTATTGAACAAATTTTGTATGGAAATTTCGTTTTGTAAACTTCCTATAACTTTACAAAGCGTTTATGAATTGAGGGGTAAATTTATAAGTGACATATAATATAATTATTAGTGTTTCCAATTATTCGACGTAGGCGGTTAACCGGTTAATGCATTATTCGAAAAATGCCTAAAATTAATTAACCGGTTATTCGGGTCGGTTAATCGAGAAAATTGGCGATTAATCGATTAATCGTTTAATACAAAATTAATGTATTTCCCTAATTTTTTATCAATAAAAACACAAAGAGCTGACTACTTTTGTTAAATATAAACGTGACATACATATAAACTCGCTATATTTAAAATAAGTTTCCATATTCTAAGGTTGAAAAGTTTTAGAATCTGAGGTTTTTTTAATTTAAAAATTTTCTATTTGACAAAGGTCTGCAAAAATTTTGATGAAGCTTCTAAAATTTCATTGAAATTGGCAGAAAGAACTGCTGAAACTAGCAGATTTTTAATTTGGCAAATATTAGTAATTTAAGAAAAATAATCAATACTACCGCAAAAAAATTAATATTGCATTTAAATAAATGTTATATCTAAAGGTGCGTTTACAATGACGGAGTACTCCAATCTGTAGCAAATTTATTTTATTTCTCTTTTATACTAATACATTTTTATATTTTGCTATCTCTTTTTGTTCCACTCCAGAGTCAAACTTGTTTGACTCTAGAGTACAGATTTTTTCTACTCTAGAGTTAACATTGGTCTGTTAACTGTTTTACATGACAAATGTACCTTAAAAAACACATCACTAATTTACTCACATCCCTAATTGTCAATAAATTAGAAAACAAAACTGTTCACGCCAGTGAACAATGGCAACTCTGTAGAGAACAACGCCCCCTACATGTCATAAACATTAGCTGTCAACAGGCGCAACTACAGCCTACTTAACTAGGATGCTAGTTGACAGTTTAAATTAGCGCGAATAATCAACACAGGGAGAACAACAAACAAAATTTCTCGCGGCAATAAACCCAAAAATAATAAATACCGTGTTCAAATAAACCCAAAAATAATAAATACCGTGTTCAAATAAATGTGTATAAATGAAACTTTATACTAACCCTATATTTAATAAATAATTTTTGTACCGATAAACCCGAAGCGCTCTGTGTTTTATTTGGAATCGCTTAACCCGAAAATAAACAAAACTTTTAAAAAGCAAAAATAAATAAAAATTCTGTTTCATTTTGAAAATAAATAAAATAAAAAAATATTTAAAATTGCAGACAGTGGAAACTGAGTGAGAAAATTCCCAAAAACTGGGTAAGTACTGATATGTCAAATAGTTTTTTGAAGTAACTCTACTCTGCATTGTGAACAGTTAACATTTGAATCTGTGCTGCAGAGTAGAGTCACTCTACCATTGTGAAAGCGCCTTAAAGCTTTGAAGATTTTATTTAGATTTCTCCTTTTTCCCTTGAAGAAATAAAAGAAAACTAGTTAAGTTGAATTTCAGTTAATGAAAATACTAATTTACGCTGCAAAAATCAGAATAACATTTTTCTGATTTTCTCAGCCTCTTTACCGTTTTCTAAGGGCCATTAATAATAAAAAAAAAATAATCTAAAGTTTGAGCGAACTTACGCAGATATCATTTCGTCTAACGAGTTTTAATTAAAATTTTCAGTAAGCTAATGAAGTTTTCTTCCCAAAGTGACAAAGCTTCATTATTTTTATTAAGCTCTTTTTAATAAAACATTTTTTGGGATTATAAAATTTTTAATAAATAATCTGAAATTTTTCATAAAATTTTATCTAAAACTGCATCAGTTCAATGAAAACTTTCAATGGACGAATTCCAGCGAAACTTAATTGAATCAATGTAAAAATTCATAAATAGCATGTACACAATTTTCTCAGTGTGAAGTTATAAATGTCAAATTCCATATAAATTTCAATTTTTTAACTTTCAATTTCTGCTTTTTCGTTATTTGTTTTAATTCGAATAAAAATTTAATTTCATGGAAACGGGTTCGGGTTCCATGGTATTCTAGTGGAACATGTCGTAGAATTGATGTGGTTTTGAACCGATTGTACACACTTTCTTGAGAGAAGTAAGCTAGAGTTCTTACAGAATTAATATGTCAATTGTGTAACACAGTTTTAAAACAAATGCAACTTTGTCTTAAGGGACATGGAAATATAATTTAGTTTTAATTTTTAAACGAATTAAAACAGAAATGAAACATTGGCAATTGTATTTCCTAAAACCTGCCAAACAAAGTTTTAAAAACACCTTTATATTGGCCTTTCGCGATGTATTTTTACAAATAGAAACTTCGATATTTTGTTTAAATATTTGCAAACAAATTTTATTAAAATTTATCGGTCTCTTAAAACAGATGACGTGTCTCGCTGGTGCAATGCCGAATTGCTTGAAGTTCCTGCATAAAAGGTATTTAAAGGCTTAAGGACCTCTTTCTCTCGATTTTTAAAGAATTTGGTGATATTTTTAGTAAGTATTTGTTTTCCTAAGCTTTTCTTGAAAATTTTAAGCCAATGCTAAGAAAATTATTAAGTTTGGGGAAAAAAATAAAGGAAAAATTCCTTATAAAAAATGTAACCGGTTAATCGACCTATTTTAACCGATTATTCGGGTCGAATAATTATTTGAGTTTTAAATTATTTGTTTCGACATTAACCGAAATAGAGGCGATTAATCGAGGAATCGGTTAATCGATTAACCGAATTGGAAACACTAATAATTATACATAAACACTTTTATGTTTAACTTTTTTTACATAACCTCTTAATAAGCATTCGATTAACAAAAAATATTTGGTCATATGAATAAAACTTAGCAATTACTTCGAAGTAATTACTTTGGGCTTAGGAATGGCTTTTAACTCCAAATTTACCAATTGGCTGGTAGAATAGCATGAAATGTAAACGAAAATTAAAAAATTAAATTTCTAGTCTACTCCCAAGCAGACTAGATTTGTGAAGTAATTGCTTAAAAAACCCTGTATTTCCCCCTATTAGTAATATCTATTTTTTATTCATATGAGCCATTGTGTTTTTTTTTTCATAACAATATTTAATTCTTACACACAGAGAAAAAAATTACCATTTTCCAACTGAAATTCGGTTACATCTACTGAAATAGGTTGGTACAACTGAATATTGTTTATCACAAAAAAATTCGGTTAAAACAACTGAATTTTAGTTGCAATACCCAAAATATATAGGAGTCACATTCCAATATGGTTTCACCAACCGAATTTATTAGTTGCAGCAACCAAAATAAGCTTAGCAATTCGGTTGGCAATTTTTTTTCTGTGTGTATCCAAAATAAATTACATTTTAAACTTTAAGGTACGCTAACAATGTTGGTACGCGAAGCGTACCTAGCTGGCAAACATGTGTTCGATAGTCGAACTCATGGCAGATTAGAAGTGTTTTTTTCTGTCCGTCTAAAATATAGTTTTTGTTCGGGAAAATCTAAATTATAAATTTTGTAAAATTACAACTATGGAACTAATATTATAATTAAAAACGATAATAATTATTAACACAAGTTATTAATAAAACGAGTAAAAAGGTTAAAGTCGGGCATGCCGACTATACAATACCCTACACCAGTCTGGTGTATTGTTTGGATCCGAAATTCGAATGGGTTAAAATTGGGCTTGTGTCAAAATTTTCTATAATGTGAGTCAGCGCACCAAATTTCATTAAAATATCTTAATATTTGCGACCTGCAGTTTATAACCAAGCCAATTTTGGGGGGACCCTTATATGGGCACTAGTTCTAAACATGGACCGATGTTCACCAAAATCAATAGGCTTCGTCCTTGGGCCAACATAGGTCTATGTACCAAATTTCATCAAAATATCTTAATATTTGCGACCTGCAGTTTGTAACCAAGCCAATTTTGGGGGGACCCTTATAGGGGCACTAGTTCTAAACATGGACCGATGTTCACTAAAATCAATAGGCTTCGTCCTTGGGCCAACATAGGTCTATGTACCAAATTTCATCAAAATATCTTAATATTTGCGACCTGCAGTTTGTAACCAAGCCAATTTTGGGGGGACCCTTATATGGGCACTAGGTCTAAACATGGACCGATGTTCACCAAAATTAATAGGCTGCGTTATTGGGCCAATATAGGTCTGTGTACCAAATTTCATCAAAATATATTAATATTTGCGACCTGCAGCGTATAAACAGTATAATTTAGGTAGGACCCTTATATGGGCACTAGGTCTAAACATGGACCGATGTTCACCAAAATCAATAGGCTGCGTTATTGGGCCAATGTAGGTCTGTGTACCAAATTTCATCAAAATATCTTAATATTTACGACCTGCAGCGTATAAACAGTATAATTTTGGTAGGACCCTTATATGGGCACTCTGAACCGATCGGTATACTATAAGGTGGGTCTACGACCAATATTTTTTGGTGTTACAAACATCAGCACAAACTTATAATACCCTGACCACATAGTGGTGTAGGGTATAATAAGAATATAAAAGGGTTGGATTGTGCATTACAAAAATTTCTCTACATAAAAGTTAAACACATTAAATTAAAACAACAAAAAATATAATTTGATCTCAATTTTTTCATAAATTTAGTTTATACAGGAGTACATGAGTTTGAACATTTTTTTTTAAATATAAATAACAACAAAATTATTGCAGGTTTTTGATGAACTGAACCGTACACAAATTGTTAATCGTCGTTTATTCTTTATGCTATTCTACTTTTTAAATGGCAGAAGATTAAGAAGAGCAAATAAAAATTATTTAATATTTTAAATAAAATTTGCAAATTTTATAAAATATATTTTAGTACGTCCAAAATGAATTGCATGATATGCAACGCTACATGCACAAGAACCTCTAGTTGTATGGTTTGTGCAACATGTAGCCAGAAATTTCTTTACAAGTGTGCTACTGCAATAAATGCGGATTTTACGCCAGAAATGCTAGATGTAATAAAAAAAACAGCGACGATAATGCTTCCAAAATAGATAAATTGGAAGCGACTGTAAACAAGCTATCTGAAGTAATTACGCAAACTGTTTTATCGGAATTCAAACATATAAAAGAGGAACTTGCTCAGTGCGTCACTAATGCTAAAGACACATAAATAATGGTTAAGTAGAATAAAAGAAGTATATTGGAAATGAATGATAATTTGGGAGAAGTGGTAACTAGTGATGCATTAAATCGTTTAAATTTGAATTCATGTAATCTAAATATTATGCATATGAATGTTCAAAGTATTTCACCAAGGTTTAATTCGGTTAAATTGGATGAGATTAGACAAGTGGTTGAGGAAAGTAATTTTGATATTATTGGGATGTCTGAATCGTGGTTAGGAGAGAGTATTCTTCACGCTGTAGTAGAAATAGAAAATTATCATTTACATCGTAATGACAAATTGGTTGGGCGTGGCGGAGGTGTATGTGTGTATGCTCACAATCGGCTTCCCAGTGTAGAAAATCATTACCAGATATATAGTTATGTAACTACATACTTGGTAATGGTAACTACTTACTTTTGTTATTACATTTCTTATTACCTTTATATGGCGATGTCGCGAAAATTATGAGTTGTCGTTACACACCAGCATACGAAAAATCAAAAAATATATCGTTACCTATGTGCTTACCAGTACTGATAAAAATAATGAGTCTAAAAATAGATTTTCAAAAAAATTAATTATATAAAAAAAAATATTTTTTATTGTATTTTTTTTTTTTTTAATAAAATTTGCTGGTGCGGTAATCGAACCTGGGTCTACAGATTGCCAGTCAACAGCTCTACCATCTGAGCTATATCGACATGTAATATTTAATAGCTAAAAACATAATTGACCTGCTGCACACAAGTAAGCTTACTCGCCAACATACAAAAAATCAAAAAATATGTGGTTACATATATCCTTACCAGTGTTTAAAAAATATGGAGTCTAAAAATAGATTTCAAAAAATTTTCAAAAAATATCTATAAAATTATTTTCTATTTGAAATAATGATAAAAATAAGTCATTATCAGTAACTCATTATTATATGTTTTAAAATAATAAAGAAGGTAAGTGGGTGTCATTACTGGTAGTCCAAAAAATAATGATATGTCATTACCGTTTCTACACTGGGTTCAGTCTAGAGTTGTTTGTGAAAGTTCATGTAAAGATTTTAGTTGGTGTTATTTATCTTCCTTATGGTAGTATTAGTAAATGTAGAGAGGAGTTGGGAGAACTGTCGGGATGTTATAATCATATGGTAGTTGCAGGAGATTTTAATATAAATCTTTTTGGGCAGAGCGTTGCTTTAAGAAATATGGTATCTGATACTAGATTAGAAATAATACATAATAGTTTACCACATACTTTAAATTGAACTCACATAGATATAGTTTAATGGATTATTTTTTTGTTTCCAATTCTGAGTTAATTGAAAGAAAGGGACAATTTCAGTTTCCTGCTCTTAATTCCTACCACGCGTTGATCTTTATTTCTTACAAAATCAGAACTAATAATATTGATAATACTATAAGGGTAAAGGATTATAAGCATTTTAACACGCATTCAGGATTGTGTATTGTGTATTCAGGATTTAGAGCAGATTGACTTTAGGCCTATTTATGAAACTATTGATACAGACTTCCAGGTGGGATTTCTTACTGCTTCACTTTTAGATCTATAGGAGAAAAATGTTTCATTAACAACAATTTTGGTAAGAAGAAAGGATCCGTGAATGAGACATACTTGGGACTAATTAATTGAATGCCAATGAAATTTTTTGGCATTACAATTGACCAATGCCAATGAAATTTTTTGGCATTACAATTGACCAATGCCAATTAAATTTTTTTGCAATTGGCATTGTTTAATGCCTAAATGATTAATTATAATCAAGGTTGGTTACCGTTATCGTTATAATTCCTTTATCGCTAAAATACCGTTTCAAATTGAATATCGTTACCGTTACCAATACCTCTAAAAAAATTTCAAATACCGTTATCGCTACCGATACCGTTATTTTTAATGTAGTTACCGGTATTTTACCGGTATTTATTAATTTATATAAAAATGCAAGTTTTTTGACTTTTTGTAAAAATTTTTTTTTTCTACAAAAAAATTTGTCGGTAATAATTTTAGTTATTAAAACTACCAGCATTGAATTTAAAGCTTATAATATGTATTTTAAACACGTAAAATTAAATATGTATATTTTAAGTTTTTACTTGTTTTTAACATAATTTATAATAACGGTACGTACCGGTATTGCTGTTTCGATAACGGTACACCGTTACCGAAACAGTCTTAAATACCGTTACCGAAACAAATGAAATTAAATACCGTTACCGTTACCCTTACCGTTATTCGTTTCGGTAACCAACCTTGATTATAATTGATGAAAAAAAGCAATTGTTTTCATGTTTCGATAAAAGAACAAATTAAGAAAAAAAATTAAAAATTCGCCTGTTTTTTATCTTATATTCGCTATTTAGTCAAGTTTAAATTACTAGAGGCTGATCCATCTAGACTAACCAGTGTTAAAAGAATAGTGAACAGCAGTATATGTACTTGATAAAATGGCGAATATTTATAGTGTTTATAGCTCAGGAGTTTTACATTCTTGCCTTAATGTCCATAGGCGGTTAATCGGTTAATGTATTATTCGAAAAATCACTAAAGTTAATTAACCGGTTATTCGGGTCGGTTAATCGAGAAAATTTGCGATTAATCGATTAATCGTTTAATGCAAAATTAATGTATTTTCTTAACTTTTTATCAATAAAAACACAAAGGGCTGACTTTTTTTAATATTAAAAACTAGAAGAGCCTTTTACATTGAGCCATTAATATAAAAAATGTTAAGCTCTATTTGGAAATATCAATTTACTCTGCAAAGATCATAAATTCTCAGTCTTTTCGGTCTTTAAAGGCCATTAACAACAAACAGATTTTGAGCTAATTGATGCAGAGAGAATTTAATTGGACGAGTTTTAATGAAAATTTTCACTAAAATAATGAAGTTTTCTTCACAAATACGAAATTTCAATAAATAATACGAAATGTCTCATAAAACTGCATTAATTCAATGAAAAGTTTAGTACAGTGTTGTTTTAACGTCCTATAGACAGCTGCAATTAATATTGTAATTAATATGCAATTTAATCAATTTTAATAAATTTTAGGTTAAGAAGAAGAATAAAATAGACCTTTTTCTCTAAAAATTATAATCACTTTATAATTTTCAAGTCAAACTAGATCTAGTTTTTGCTTTTTTTTGTATGACATGCGTGGTCAGTGATTTTCCATTAAATTGTATTAATTATTTATATGTTTTTATTGTCAGATTGTCTCTATATGATAATTTTTTCAACAACCCGTCGAACACATGCTTACAAACGTAACTATACTAAAGTGCGACAGCTTAACCATCTCACCCAAGTAAGGCCTTGAATGCAATGTAACTAATTCGTTGTTTTCTTTCCTATTCAGCCCTCTAATAAAGTTTTTACTCAGAAGTGATCAACGCACATACAAACATTTAATTTTTAGATTTTTGCTTATCTTCCAATCTCCTCCGTGTTTCAATTCGTCTATTGAAAATCCAGCGAAATTTTATTGAATCAATATAAAAATTCATAAAAAGCATGTATACAATTTCCTCACTGTGCAGTAGCAGATGTCAAATCCTAAACATATTTGTTTGTTGGAACTTTATCACAGATTTTGGAAATTGAGAGCAGTTTTTCAGCTTTTCAAATTTCTATGTTTGCAATAATAAAATTTTAGGAATTAATACGCACTTTTTTGTTAAAATAAATGTAAATAAAATCATCGACTAAAGGCTGAAAAACTGCTCTCACTTTTGAAAATTAATTTTATACTGCATTTAGACTGAGCAAAAACTACCTAGTTTTTGTACAAAACTAGTTTTTGTTTGTTTTTTATGCATGCGTTTTGACAAGTAAAAACTGCAAATGGCCAAAAACTAGGTAGTTTTTGCTCAGTCTAAATGCAGTATCACATTTTAAAGAATTAAAATCCTATAAACAATTTCACTGGAATTCAAGTTGAAATCAAGTTCAATTCCAGCCCTGTTTTCCAGTTTCAAGGCTTGAATACAACTTTTATTACATTTTATTTCAATAGCATACTCCAGCAAAAGGGAAACAAAAATTCAAGTTTGAAATATTTTTGTAAAATATACAAATGGTAGAATTTGAAATATACTTTACTTTAAGCAAAATTTAAAGCACTTGAATTTTTAAGACCTATGTGCTTATTGGGAATAGAAATAAAAAATTGTCTATTGTATTTCCTAAAGCCTGCTCCAGGCAGACACATAGTGTTAAAACATTTTTTTAGAAATAGAAAGTTAAATTAATTGCGATAATGTAAAACAAATCCGTTTTAAGAGTCTCTTAAAACCCATAACGTGTTCCGCTGGTTCAATGTCGACTTGCTTGGAGTTGCTTAAAAAATGGTATTTAAAGCATGCAATTAATATAAGGGGAAAAATCATACGCCACAGTGGCCAAGTCAATGTGTAGGTGGCGTATGATTTTTCCCCTTATATTAATTGATGGAGCTCCCAATTATGAGCCTCGTAAGGGGAAATGTCCCTCTTTTTTAAGGGGCTTTCTTGTGTGGTTTTGGATGGCTCTATGAAAATACTTTTCTGAATCATTTTAGGCTCGTATTTGAAGATTTTATGACACTTTTTAGGTTACTGAAGCGTTTTTTAGCGAATTGGTCGTACCTTATATTATATATCTAATGATCTTAATAATAAACACAGATGGGTTTCAATGCAATGTTTTATTTCAATACATATGTATATGCTTTTAAAATTACAATATATAATACAATACATAACTTCATTTCATATTAAAATAATACCATTTATGTATCCAATTTACTCCCACTGTTTATGTGACACAGAAACTGATCGCTCCGCCACAAAAGGTTTCTTCTTTACTTATAAAACTTCGTTTTAGTCGCACATTGCAAACTGCAGTTTTATACGGGGATTTTAATTTCCGTGCTATTGATTGATTAATTAGAATATATTTAATAGAAATTCACAGAAAATGCTGTATTATTTGTCGATAAGACGAATTATTTGACTCTCATATGACTCATATTTAAGAACCCTCCCAGAATGCACAGTTTCGAAGCGGTTCATCATTTCGAAGCTTTATCGAAGTTTTTTCGAAAAAAATTAATAGAAATCAATATGAATTAGAGTCGTCATTTTAAGATTTCTCGAACACATTTTTTTATTGAAAATTTTATCGATTTCGACACTTTAACATATCGCAATTTCTCAATTTATTGTATTTTTTATTATTCGCAAGTTTGGTTCGTTTTCCAACCTATTTCAAGTCTAAATATTAAAATTTATCGATATTAATTTTCATCCAAAAATTGCGCGATTCAAAATTTTTTTAATGCTTTTTAGTGTTAAAAACGTAGTTTACCTAATAAAAGATATACATAGTAATATAAAAAATCTAAAAAAATTCGGGCTGTAATAGATTTGAACCACGACCCCCATAAAGTGAAATTTTGTCTACGTCTGAACTTCCAGACATCTACACCACAACCGATTTGAAAATTGTATGAATTAAATTTGAATTTAAAATATTTTGACATATCTATAAACAATTTGGATATATAAAAACGGGGTTTTGTAGATGCACGACAAGAAAAACTTGACAACTGTAAACTTCGTTTATATCTAAATTCTTATGTTTATTTTATATTAAATATTTCAAACCAGAGTTTACGACAAAGAAATTATGGAAATCGATTTCCAAATTTATTTGGTTTCTTAGTAAAAATGTTTAAATTGATTTGACAGTCACGGGGTTACCGGGTTGTAAAAATGTGAAGAAATCTCGATGTCAGTTGCTATCAATAGCGTCGACATATACGACTTAAATATTCACTACACAAATAGTTATAAAAACTAAAAAAATAAAATTTAAAATCAAACACTTTTATAACGCTTTTTTATAGAGTTTTTTTACTTTTAATTTTACGTGGAAGTAAAAAGGATATATTTTACATTTTATAAGATTTTTAAAGTTATTCTGTTTTCTCAAAAAGTTTTATATGTGTCAGAAAACAAGAAAATAGAGAGTTATAAATTTTATTCAAATAAAAGTTTAACTTTAAAAATCAAAAAAAAAGTAAATATAAAGCAAGTTTTTCTTAATTAAAATTGAATTTTATAAACTGCAGTTAAACACTAAATTCTAGGTACTTTGATTTATGCAAATTTCTATTGCTGACTAACTAATCTTATTCTCATCTTAATTCAGAGTATATTGTCACTCTTAAAATAATTATCTTATCTTATCTTTTACTTTATACTTTGTGCAATTTTGCTCCAAAGGCAATACAAATCTAGAAACCTTCGATATATAGTTTTTCGGAATCCATTTTTTATTAATACAAAAACAATAAAATAAAAAGTATAATCAAAGTTTCATATTTTCCTTCGAAAAGTATTCGTTGTTTCGATGAAATATCGAATCTATAAATCAACAATTTTTCGGACCTATATTACCTTGCAAGCTACATAGGAAAATACCCTCATTCTTGGTATTATATCGAACTCGATATCGATGAAATTTTACGAGAAAATGATTCAGTTTCGATACAAGCTCGACTCATTTTGCATACTGGGCTTAAAAAACACTCATAAAAAAGGAGGATTTCTGAATGTGGTTTTAAAAATTTCCTATCTAAAATAATTTCCCTCTTATTTCTGACTCGTTTAATAACTTTTTGGACGGTTCATAACTGAATCAAAAATAAGAGTGTATATTTTGATAGGCTCATAAAAAAGAATATAATTATTACAACGGATTATTTTTCGCAAAATCCGTTATAACCCTTTCGACCCCAACTTTAAATGGCTGGGAATTTTGCGACCAAACTTCTTGTAAATGTAGATCTATGCCAAAGAAATATTTTTTATTACTTTTATGGCTTTGCCGCTCCCTCGTGCGGAGATATTTGGAATTAAAGTTCAAAAATTAACATGCTGCCGGTCCCGAACGGGTTAAGATTTTTTAAAAATTTTAATTATATATTTTTCTATTACTAAACTTTACATAAATTTTTTTGATTTTTTGAATTTTTTTCATCACACAATTTTTGAGACTAATTTAAACAAAAATTTTATTTTTCCCTAAATTTTGCTGTGAGAAAAAATGTCTGTTGACACTATGAAAAATAGCTGGCAAATGAACACTATCAAAATCTGCTACATGAAATTATACACAGGTATTGTAGAACTTCAATGCTACTGAGTGAAAAAATTTGTAAAAAAAAAATAAATATAACGGGAGTTATAGTGTTCATATATATATATATATATATATATATATTAGGCCGGGTCGATTTGTGGGGAGGCCATGGCTCAGGGAAAATCGTATTCTAGGGATCAAAATAAGAAACTTTGCCGAAGGAACCATACCTCTAAAATTCTACTACCCCCCAACTGTTGACTTTTGTCCCGTAGGGTCAAGATTTGAAAAATCACACTTTGACCCATTTAGAGTGCCCCAATCGAGTCCAAATGTATGACCGACCCCCACTAACTTTGGAGGGCCGATCCACCCATGCCAGTGGCACACCCCCTGGAACTCCCCTGGGGGGTTCCCCATACAAACATTTTAAAAAATCACCATATTTGGCACTTTATTTTATTATTTTTTATTTATTTTATTTATTTTTATTATTTTATTTATTTTTTCTCCTTAGAAATTTATTTAGTCAGAACATATGTAAATGAAAAAATTAATTTAACTTAGTAATAGAAAAGAAAAAATAAAAAATTACTGTTTGAAGTCTTTTTTGCTTTCAAGTCTGGGCAATTTCGCACGGCTCTCTAATGTCGTCGCCATAACAGCCTCTACATTTTCCGGTATAACTCGTTTGGAAACGCTAGCTAGCAATTGAACGTGTCGTTCTGTTTCTTGTATGTGTGATGGAATTTTTGGATCATTAAACGGTGGATCATCTTGATTTAAATATTCTTTCAAAGTATCGTATGGAATGCTTCGCGTGAATGGTGGTTCAAATACGTCATTTATGTCATTCATATTGATCATTTCCGTGTAACTTGTGCAATAAAAGTTTATATCTGGTTTTTTATAAGCTCTAAGTCCCGTTGGGTCGTCAACATCGGTTCGATAGCGTAGAATTATCTTGATAGCACAGTCGCGCTTTTCTTTGCTATCATCAAACAACATTGATAACAAGATATTTTCCGAATGCGCATAATATGAATTATCTGTAATTACTTTATTGACAATTTTGCGTAAACGAGGTTCTAGAAATCTTGACCAACTAATGAATTTGAAAAATAATCTACTACCGTACACGACAGAGCTGTAATACTTGATATTGAAGTACATTGGCACATAACATGTAATTATAAATTCAACCAGTATTCTTAAATTTGCATCTGGATTTTCCGTTGTCACATATAATCGTAATAGTCTAGCGGCCTTGGTGAGCCACCGAGAATGTACAATTTTCCCTGGTTTGATGTTTGCCAGATCCACTGAAACCACGCCGCTAGAAATTGCATGGGCCATGTCGTATAAGTACTTGGAATCGGTGGAAAATTCAATTTTTTCTGGAGCAGGGGGCATATTTTTCAACTCAATTTTCTGAAAGCCGTCCACCACCTGAAAATATATAAAAATAAAACAATTAAAAACGGTTGACAATTATAATAAATGAGTGATAGCAATAACTTACCGGAAGAGTTTCACAAGTTTCGATTTGACGGCTCAATTTTCCGGTTGCCGATCTTGGTCCAGTGCTGGTTGATTTATCCAAAGCTTCAAACAAATGCCGAAACGGAAGTTCGTTGAAGTGTAGAAGGCAAACGAACCAATGCAATGGTCTTTTTAACAGCAATTCGAATCGTCGTATAATTCCACCGTTTGGGCCTGTGTTTGTTGGCTCACCGTCAGTGCATATGCCAATTAATGCATCCAGTGATATATTTTTATCGTTGAAAAAATCATTTAATTTGGTTGTTTTGTATTCAGCGGTTTCATGTTCCAGTCTTACGTAACCAATCAATTCAGAATTCGGTTCTCTCAAAATAACAAGATGAGGTTCTTTTACCATTCTAGTATGATACTTCTCATCAATTGTATCTCTCGTTAAAGTATCATCTTTTCTGCCATCGAATGAAAATGCTAACAAATTGGTATCATCTAACCGTTTGCGAAGCACTTCTTGTCTGCATTTCTCTTTTTCTCGGCGAACTTTCGATTTATCCATGATGAGAGATTTGCCATGGATATCTTTCATTTTAAAATCTTGGAAAAGAGCTGTTCCCATTGCTGATGCTACTCTATCAGGCACGCCAAATCTGTCACATACCAAGGCAAAGTTAAAACAATCGTATCTCTGTGTGTATTGTGAACTTGTGCTTATATCCAAATCTTCTTGAACCGGTGGCGGTGCGTATGTTGAATCATCGGGATCTTGGTATGTTGGCATTGATGACATAGACGTTGCTCCTTGCTCTTCAATTTCCATCGCAAATCCATCCATTGTTAGACTTCTCTGATTATGTTGATCGTGCATAAACTCTTTGAGGCGTTCGGGAACCAAACCGCATGCACATGGAGCTGCCTTCAAATCGCATTTACATATTCCAATGAAAAAAATTGTTTCCAGAGATTTTACATACTCTGTAAATTGTTGGGGTTTGTTTCTTCTCTTGATTTGCTCTTGATATTTGTCAAGCAATCTATTCAATTTATTACATACACTTTTTTCAGCATTATTTCCATACCAAGTTTTTCCCAAATTCCAATCAACTTATCTTGTACTTGAATAGTGAATGCTTTATAGGACAACTTTTTTTGTTCGCTCAAGTAAAAATAATATCTCAAGATATCCAGATGGGTTGGTAAATTAAGATCAGTCAAATCAGTAGACACACCAAAAACAGTAACATCATGCCTGGGTATATGACTCATTGGGTTTTCGATAGTTGTTGATGTTGTTATTGCTTCATCTTGCGGTGTAGAGGATGGTGGATTCATTGTAAACTTCTTGATTTGGAATGATTTTTTTTAAAATATTTTTTTATCTCAAATTAGCACTTCACACTTCGAGTTCTTCACAACGACTTAATGCATTCACAAAAACTGTTGCGTTATATATGGTCTAGGAGACGAGGTAATAAGAATGAAATGGTAATTTCAATTCTACCTGTAACCGATTTTGTTGTCAAAACTGCCCATAAAGTACTTACATGTAAATTAAACGTTAATCTGACCACAAATTCTGTTAAGCAAGTGCGCCTTTTATTACTTCTGGAAAATCCTTTATGATAATTTTATGCTCAATTCTACCTGTAACCGATTTAGCTTAAGTAAGTTTACGACATGCAGCTGTGTCTTGTGGTGGCTTAAAAAACCCACACAATATATTTTACGACCTGCAACAGAACGACACGTTCAATTGCTAGCTAGCGTTTCCAAACGAGTTATACCGGAAAATGTAGAGGCTGTTATGGTGACGACATTAGAGAGCCGTGCGAAATTGCCCAGACTTGAAAGCAAAAAAGACTTCAAACAGTAATTTTTTTTATTTTCTTTTCTATTACTAAGTTAAATTAATTTTTTCATTTATATATGTTCTGACTAAATAAATTTCTAAAGAGAAAAAATAAATAAAATAATAAAAATAAATAAAAAATAATAAAATAAAGTGCCAAAAATGGTGATTTTTTAAAATGTTTGTATGGGGAACCCCCCAGGGGAGTTCCAGGGGGTGTGCCACTGGCATGGGTGGATCGGCCCTCCAAAGTTAGTGGTCGGTCATACATTTGGACTCGATTGGGGCACTCTAAATGGGTCAAAGTGGGATTTTTCAAAACTTGACCCTACGGGACAAAAGTCAACAGTTGGGGGGTAGTAGAATTCGTTTTAGAGGTATGGTTCCTTCGGCAAAGTTTCTTATTTTGATCCCTAGAATACGATTTTCAAATTTGTTAAAAAAAAATAAATATAACGGGAGTTATAGTCACATGAAATGACTCACATTTTCGAGTCTATTAGGAGTAGGGTTTGGGATTTCCCAGACTTTTTTATTTTCCGGGAAACGGGAATAAAAAAATTTGATTACCGGGAATCCCCGGAAATATTTTTAAACAAAATTCTTAATGAAAACCACCTATATAAGTAATTTTTGTTAAAAAAAAAAAACACTATTTCAGTACGAATTCAATCTGTGTAGTGAGAATTCACAGTAAAAATATCAGAATGTTGAACATTTGATTTCACATAAATTACTCTAAGCACTGCCAAATGATCTTCATGATTCCAGCAGAAAGCACCCACTACTGGACTGTCCGTTTCATCACATTTGGCCCATTAGATATGGTGGCCACAATGTTATTTTCCAAAGACAAATAAAACTCTTCTAGTCTTATTTATACAACTCTTCTTATTTCATCAGCATTACATATTCCTGATATATAAACCAACCCCAGGTTATAAAATGAATTATTTCCATTTATACATATGTTCAAATATCTCTTTTGTGATATTCTTGTCCATTCATCTAAGATTATAGTAAATCTCCTATTGTTAGAAATATTGCTCGATATTTCTTTTATCATGATATCTTTTACATGATTGTAGTAATTTAATATAATGTTCTTGACATCGGTTTCATTTTTTGGAAATGTCAGGTTTTATAAAAACTTTTTCGAATAAACGAAGATCTAGTTATGCTGCGGATTGACATTCCGTCGACTGCGGCTAATTTGGATACCATTTCAGGAAATGTTTGCCCTACCATAAAACGTTCAATGCCTATTCAGCTTACACTTTTTTCTTCGGGTACTTTGCTAATTTTAGCTGGAACGTTATTCTTGTTGCTGTTTTCTTCAAGAGAAGTTGCATGACCATAAATTTTTTTTTTTTTTTTGTGAACCAAATTTAGATGTTGGATAACCAAATTTAGATACCTCCGTTAAACATTAGTCTTTTAGCGCAAATATTGCACTGCGCTGCATTGTCCTTTTTTGTGAAGTATTTCCATACTACTGACATTTTATTCTTTAATATAAAAGAATATATTAGTCTGAAAGCAGGTGTATTAAAATAAAGAAAACTTACTTGAAATATCATATTTATTAATGAAAACGTTACTTATAAAATTACACTATGCGACAGTCAAAATCGGGATGGGATGAAACCAAGTTATCGAAAACAAGTTATACGTGTCCCGGCGTTTCGCTGGGTCACCCCTAGGAATCGAGATATATCTTTTTTCTGACATAACTCGAGAACCACTAGTCCGATTTTGCTCAAACAATTTTAAAAACATTAAAAATTACAATTCCTTTAATCTGTTCATATAACGTTTTTCTATATACTCAACAGTTTTGCCGGTAAAAATAAATGTTTGTTACCGCTACCATAAAAATCAATAACCTTTTGTTTATTACTTTTTTTTTTAATATTTTAGGCAAAAAATATTTTTTTCTTCATACATTTATTTTTACCGGCAAAACTGTTGAGCATATAGAAAAACGATATATGAACAGATTAAAGGAATTGTAATTTTTAATTTTTTTAAAATTGTTTGAGCAAAATCGGACTAGTGGTTCTCGAGTTATGTCAAAAAAAAAAGACCACCAAAGGTCAAATCGATATATCTCGATTCCTAGGGGTGACCCAGCGAAACGCCGGGACACGTATAACTTCTTTTTTACCGATATAACTTTCCCCGGTAGTTTTAACCCTTCCCGATCACTGACCCCTACCATTTGTCTCACAGTGTTATTAATATAAAAGAGTATTTTAAATTTAAAGTCGACTTTATTTTTAATCATACGGTTTTGTTCATTTTGTGTATAAAGTCCTTACAAAAATATTTATATTTTCAAACATTTTGATTGGTTGAAAATAAATTAACCAATCAGAATGCTCCAAAAATAAACCAAGTCAAGGTATACCGCCACCCAATATTTTAACTAAAGTCGACTTTAACTAAAATATACATTTGAAAAATTTAGATAGTAAGGGCGATTATTTCTAAGAAACAAAACTTTTTTTCATATTTCTTTTAAATATTTTACCAAGTTTTTAGGTTTTATTACTTAAATTTTGAATAAGTTATGCGAAAAATCTTTATTAGTTGAAATGCTCCTATTTACTTGGCAAAGATTTTTTGTGTGTCAAATAAATTGATTCCCTTTTAAAAGATTTTAACAATGAAATTTTTGTTTTGGTATTTAAAATGGTTTTTATGACTAAAATTAAAAAATCCTATTCCAAACAAAAACAATTTAAAAATTTTATATATTTAAAATTTCCAGTTTTCCCGGGAATAATATATTATTTTCCCGGGAATTCCTGGCAAACTTTTCCCGGGATTTCCCGGGAATTCTCGCACCCCAAACCCTAATTAGGAGTCATAATTTCTGAGCCCTCAGAAAATTGTTGGCTGGGATGCTTTTTCATTCAATTATATGTACATTTCATTACCATTACATGTACAGTTCATTAACATTGTTTTAATCAATGCCAATTGAAAATAATTTCATTGGCATTGAATGGTAATGAACTTTTTTGGAATTGGCATTGAGAATTGATATAGTGTCATCTGTACGTAATTTGGGTATAATCTTTAATAACACCCTTATTTGGTCTAACCACATTAATAATATTGTCGGTAAAACATATAATATGCTACGTACTCTATGTGCAACACAGTACTACACACCACCTAATATAAGAATGCTCTCGCCTAAAGCCTATTTGATGCCATCTCTGCTATACGGCTGTGAAATTTTTTCAAATTGCGACGCGAATAGTAAGCGAAAATTAAATGTTGTATTTAATAATATTACCAGATATGTATTTGGTCTAAGAAAATACGATCGTGTATCTTCATATTCCTTACAGCTTTATGGAATGACGCTTGATAATATTTTTAAACAAAAAAGTCTTATGATGAAAATAGTAACGCATTAAAATTCAAAACTGAACTATTTAATATGTTCACATAAACGCATATATGAAATGATAGGCGATACAATTGACAGGTTTTTTTATTTATTTATTTTTTGTTTTCATATATTATTTTCTTATTTTTTAATTTTATTTTTATTTATTTTTATTTAAATTTTTAAAATTATTTATTTTTCATTTTCATTTTTTATTTTAATTTTTTATTTTCATTTTATTATTTTCATTTTATTATTTTCTTAGATTTTCTTAGATTTTTAAAGTTATTGTGATAAAAAATAGTTGTGATTTCAAATTATCCATTTTATTTTAATTTTTTTTTTCAATTATGGTATTATACTTTACAAATTTGTTCTTTTTATTATTATCATTTTTAATATTTTTTATTTTAAATTCAATTTTTATTTTATATAAATTTAACTTAAATAAATTGTCACATTTAAACATATGTAGTCAAATTAAGTTCTATGCTGTAATTCATAAGATGTAATCTTGTAGCATAGAAAATCAATTAAATAAATAAATCAAATCGTGTATGGCACGGGGCGCTTGTATCAAAGCTTATTGCTTTTGGTGTAGGTAATGACTTCGCTCGTTTTATTTCGAGCTTTCTCAGAGATCGCACTATTTGTGTTGTTATAGATGGGATCTCATCCGACGAGTTTCAGCTGAATTAAGGGGTACCGCAGGGTTCTGTTCTTTCTCCTTCCCTATTTCTTATCTTTCTCAACGACCTTCTTGGTCAAACTTTCAACCCTATCTACTCTTTTGCAGATGACAGCAACATTTGTCATTCATTTTCCTTGGATAGTAGGCCAAGCCTTGAGGAGATTGGGGGCAAAAGGCAAATTATGAATGACACACTCAATCGTGACCTTTTTACAATCTCAGAGTGGGGTCGTGTGAATAAGGTCGACTTTAATGCACGCAAGACCCCATGTTGTGTGTTGATCCATAGGGCTGTGACCCATGGCCATCTGTAAATATGGGTGATATCGATATTGAGGAATCGATATTCTTGATGTTCTGGGCATGAAGATTCAGTGTGACGTCCGATGGAATAAGCATGTTTTCCAAGTGTCGAAAGAAGCATTCAAGTGTCTAGGTTTTCTACGTCGGTGCAAGAAGTACTTCACTCCATCCGATTTACTCAATGTTTATACCACCTATATCCGACCGAAAATGGAATACAACTCCCATATATGGGCAGGAGCTTCGAATTCTATTTTGGAGCTTCTGGACCGTGTGAAAAGGAGGGCGTCGGCGCTTATCAATGATAGTCGAGTATCCACCTCTATTGACTCATTGGATCATCGTCGGAATGTGGGTTGTGTGACTCTGTTCTATCGATATTACCATGGTAAGTGTTCTGCTGAGATCAGTGAACTTATCCCCAGAGCCCCAGTTTTTATTCGTAATTCTCGCCTATCAAGTAGAGCACATCCGTTTGTAGTCGATTGTCCAGTGGATCGCACAACGTATTACAGAGAGAATTCGTTTATCAGTCGCACCAGCCGTATGTGGAATAAACTCCCCGCAGAAGTCTTCCCTGTTACTTACAATGTAGAGAAATTCAAATCAAATATTCACAAACACTACTCCCTCTTTCCTCCTCCCCTTAACCTATTTTCCTAATACCAACACAATGCACTGCGTTAATAGGGGGCATCCCCTGAGTGTTGGTCCAACAAAAAAAAAATATTAATATGGTTATAAATCGTATTATGTTGCATCTTCGAAGGGTTTATAGCATACCGTGTTGCCTGCCGATCAATATTAGAAAACAAATCGGACATAATTATAATGTATGGAATAGAGGTCTATAGTGGTATTACTGCGGACAACCTTTCTAAAATTGAAAGATGCTTTAACCGAGTAGTAAGATATGTCTATGGCCTATTGGTTCTCTCTCATGTTTCGGAATATACAATTGATTTTTTGGGATGCAGCTTTACTAAATTTATTGATATTAAGGTATTGTGCCTATTTTATAAGGTCGTTAAAAATGCATCCCCACCCTACCTCACTTCGCGATTTGTATTTGGCCATTCAAATAGAACTAAAACTTTAGTAACCCTACGTACTTATACGATGTTTATGAAGAGATCGTTTGTGGCACGTGTTGCAGATCTATGGAACACAAGATTACCTAATAATTATAGAATTTTTTTATACTCTGAATCCCGATTCAGAAGAATTGTATCATCATTTGTCTAATATTCATATACTTTCAATCTAAAGACAACATGCATCACTATAAATTGCCACTTTTCTGGGAATACATTTAGAACCCTTGTTCGTGATAGGATGAGTTTATTATTTATCTTCTGTTTTGTGTATTAATATAAATATTTGTTATAGTAGATATAAAGTATTTAGTATTATTTGGAATAAGAATATTGTAATACAGTAGACGCTCGCAAATTAGAACCGCTTTGTTTTTGAGGCAATTCTAATTTCTGAATTATTCTAATTTCTGGACGTTTTTTTTCGAAAAAAAATTGAGTAAATTTACTTCCAAAAACTTAAATAAAACTCTTTTTAATATTTTTTAATTCAATTTTATTTGATAAAAACAAGAAAACAAAACACAACAATTCGGTCCAATACATCAAATGTATTTTTTTAAATTAAAAATATGAATATAAAAAAAAAAAAAACGAATGGCCACAAAACATAGCAATGCAGTCCAATTACATCACATGTATTTTTTTTAATTAAAAACTAAAAAACTGTATTTAAAAAAAATTTAACAATTAAAATTAAACAATGGCCAAGTTAACAACTAATCTTTGTTTGACATATAATCAGTTATATTTGTTTGTTTTTTTGGTTTCTTTAAATCCGAAATATCATTACGGAGAGCCAAAGATTACTTATGTGCTTAGTTGAAAACAATTCACTGTTATTGCACCATTTTATTAAATTATTTACGCTTTCAGTGGCTGTAGTATTAATGACAACTGATGATACTGCAACAACGTCGTCTTCGCTGCTATCTGAAGACTCACCATCGCTACTGAGAACATAAACAGATCCGTCATCAAACATATCTTCATTCCATCTGTCGATGTCTTCTATACCGATGCAATCGTTGGGAGCTATTTCTTTTAAAAGAGCTTCAGTTATCTAAATAACTTTGTTGCAGTCCTGATCTATTTGCAACAATTGTGTTATTGGCACGTCATCGTCGCTGTCGTATTGGTTAGAGTCCCAATTGGACAACTTTGACCAAGATTTCTTCATAACACTATGTGGTACCGCATCCCAAGCTTGTTTCAGTAATAATATAGCATTGCGTATCGAATGGGATTTCAAATGATTCTTCAGTTCACCACCTTCAGCAATTAACTGAGAAAGAAACATACTTCTGTAATTGAGCTTTGTCAACTTAATAGGGTTTTGATCCATTGGTTGTAAAGCTGCTGTCACATTTGGTGGAAAGAATAATGCAACTATGTTTCCATCGTCACTTTTAAGTTTCTCAATGGGTGTATGAGCGGAGCAATTATCTATAAGCAAAATGGCTTTCGGAGGCAAATTATTTTCCTGAGAAAAGCGGATCACCTGTGAATTGAAAAAAATTTTAAAATTATGTATACTGAACCTGAAATCAATATTTTTGTTTACCTCTTTAATAAATATTCCGTGAAACCATTCGTGAAAAATCCGAGAAGTCATACAAGCATTTTTTGAAAAGTTGTAATGCAGAGGATTATTGAAATTTTTAAAACACCTGGGTTTTTTTGCTTTTCCAATTACCAATGGAACTAATTTGTGTGATCCATCAGAGTTTGCATCAAGTAGGACTGAAATTCTGTCTTTTTGAATTTTATGTCCAGGGGCGTTTTTTTTCAAAAGCAGAGACATAGGTTCTGTCTGGTAGGCAACGAAAAAATAATCCGATTTCGTCGACATTATATATTTGTGACTCCATTAAACCCATCTCAGCGATCTTTGCACGATATCGATGAATAAAAGGAGTGACTGAAGCAACATCACTGGAAAGAATCTCGCGACAAAGTTTTAAAAAACGGAAACCGTGTCGCTTCTTAAATTTGGTAAACCATCCATCACTTGCCCGGAATGCATTTTCATCTTTATCGGGATATTCCTCTCTAAATATTTGTTTAGCTTTCTCTTTTAATATTGGCCCAGTCAATGTACACTTTTTTTCTCGTTGATTTAAAAACCACTCATACAGACGACTTTCCATTTTTGGATATTCAGCGCTGTGCAAAGATTTATTGTTTGCCTCCTGATATGTGTTTGAAACAGCATTTAATATTGCTGTTCTATGTGATTTGATGTAGCTGATTGAAGATGTTGTCACATTAAAATCTAGGGCTAACCGGTTCCCTTGAACGCCTTTGTCAAGCTTTTCTAATATTTTGACTTTAGTTTCCAATGATAAAGTGTTTTTTACGTTTATTTAACATTTTAAATGATACACTTTCACTATTTAATAGAGACTGCCAAATAATATGTACACGCGTATCAAATTTCACAAATAAACTAGCCAAAAATGTACATAAATGCGACAAAAAAAAAAAAACAAATAGGGAAAAACATATATAATTTGGTGATTCCCCTTTTTAGTTTTAAATTGGGGATTTCCTGTGTATTCAAATAACCAAAAAAAAAAAAAAACGCTCAGAAATTAGAATTTTAAATTCGAATTTCAGATCGTTTAATGTATTGCAAACATTGATTCTAATTTCTGGACGTTCGAATTACTGAAAGCTCTAATTTGCGAGCGTCTACTGTACTGTCAAAATTTTACTCTAATCGCTTGGCCTTAACTGGCTTTAAGATTATATAATAAATGAAATGAAAATATAAAATTAGACTTCTTATTTAATAGAAAAATACGAAAAATTTGCCTTATTTGTCAAAGTAACACTTGTACTTTAATCTTGACTAATTTTGAGTGAACTAAAATAACAAAAACACATAAAATTACCCATATTTAAAAGCGTGAAACACTTTATTTAAATAGTCTTTCTCAACAATTATTTGATTAATCGACTTTTGCTTTCGACTTTTTTACTTATTACCATAAATTTTGTTTTTGCTGATATAACACAATAGAAAAAAATTAAGCAAGTGTTGCTAATTCTTCTAATTTTATTTTATCGGGATATACATTAATTGCATTAAAGGAATTAAATATGCTAAAATCCCAAACCTATTTAACAAATTGTGAAAAATGATCCGTTGTAGGCATGTCCCTATCCGGATTTCATTCTTGCCTACCCAGTGTAGAAAATCATTACCAGATATGTGGTTATGTAACTACATACTTGGTAATGGTAACTAGTTACTTTTGTTATTACATTTCTTATTACCTTTATATGGCGATGTCGCGAAAAATAATGAGTTGTCGTTACACACCAGCATACGAAAAATTAAAAAATATATCGTTACCTATGTGCTTACCAGTACTGACAAAAATAATGAGTCTAAAAATTGATTTTCAAAAAAATAAATTATTTAAAAAAAAATTTTTTTTATTGTATTTTTTTTTTTTTTAATAAAATTTGATGGTGCTAGAATCGAACCTGGGTCTACAGATTGCCAGTCAACAGCTCTACCATCTGAGCTATATCGACATGTAATATTTAATAGATAAAAACATAATTGATCTGCTGCACACAAGTAAGCTTACTCGCCAACATACAAAAAATCAAAAAATATGTGGTTAGATATATCCTTACCAGTGTTTAAAAAATATTGAGTCTAAAAATAGATTTAAAAAAATTTTCAAAAAAATCTAAAAAATTATTTTCTATTTGAAATAATGATAAAAATAAGTCATTATCAGTAACTCATTATAATATGTTTTAAAATAATGCAGAAGGTAAGTGGGTGTCATTACTGGTACTCCAAAAAATAATGATATGTCATTACCGTTTCTACACTGGGTAAGGAAATCATCAGGGGACGACGTTTTTAGAATTTATGGAAATATTTGTTAAGTTAAATTACGAACTCAATGAGAATTTCTTGTTCTCGTCTAGGAGCGTTATTAAACATTTAAAATATCAAAGAAAAAACAAAAACAGAAAATTTTCCACAATTTGCCTTGTCATGTTCCAATGTACTACTCTGTTGTTTTGACAGATCTAGCAATGTAGTGACATCCATTCATGTAGAAACAACAATAGAAAACAATGTTTTCCAAAGTGTCAGTAACATTTAAATTTGCACAAGCACTTGCATATTATTAGTTTTTCGAATTTTATTTTATCGGGATATACATTAATTGCATTAAAGGAATTAAATATGCTAAAATCCCAAACGTATTTAACAAATTGTGAAAAAATGATCCGTTGTAGGCATGTCCCTATCCGGATTTCATTCTTGCCTAAGGAAATCGTCAGGGGACAACGTTTTTAGAATTTCTGGAAATATTTGTTAAGTTAAATTACGAACTCAATGAGAATTTCTTGTTCTCGTCTAGGAGCGTTATTAAACATTTAAAATATCAAATAAAAAACAAAAACAGAAAATTTTACACAATTTGCTTTGTCATCTTCCAATGTACTATGTTGTTTTGACAGATCTAGCAATGTAGTGATATCCATTCATGTAGAAACAACAATAGAAAACAATGTCAGTAACATTTAAATTTGCACAAGCACTTGCATATTAGTTTTTCTAATTTTATTTTATCGGGATATACATTAATTGCATTAAAGGAATTAAATATGCTAAAATCCAAAATCCTCAACCGGCTTTCATATGCAACTTACTCTGTTGACAAGAGTGGCACACCTCCGGTGGGTGAACTACCTCAAATCAACAGTGCATTCATGCGAGCTCGCTTGAGAGACATCCTATACAAACATTTAACAACCAATCACACACATGGACAAACGTCCTCACATCCATGTGTCTCCTGTGATTGTAGGATACTAGGGATACGAAATACGTGACTAAGGAGGTATATGGATGTAATATTAGAGTGCACATGAGGGAAAAAGTATGAAAATATGGACTACCGCATAAGGTAATAACACGAACGACATGATATCCTGTACGTTTTTGACATGACAATACCACCACAACACATACGGGACAACAGTTCTATTAATAACACAGTACAACAGCCAATCTGGGGGGTGAGAAATTCCAAGTCAGGGTGATGGTACTAGGTCAGTATAGTAAAACCCTCAAAGGGTTTGGCGTTCGTATGTGTCATTTTTTTTTATGACCTTTTAAATTTTTTCCTTATCTTGATGTTTTTTCGCTTAGTTGTAACATTTTGGCAAAAACGTAGTTTAACATAACTCGAGAACCACTTGTCCGATTTTGATGAAACAAATTTAGAAAAATTTAGAATTACAATTTCTTTAATCCGTTCATATAACGTTTTACTTTATAATCACCAGTTTTGCCGGTAAAAATAAATTTGTGGAGAAAAAAAAATATTTTTTTGCCTAAAAATTAAAATTTTTTTTTTTTAAATTCATAAAAAATCCAAAACGGAAAAGAGGATCAAGTGTTATTAATTTCATGTAAAGTCACATAACCTATAAACAAAATTTAACGCGTTCTGCTTTTATTTACAATTAAGTGAAGGTATCCCATTTTGACAAGAATATTGATATTTGTTTTTATTCAAAAAAGTGTCATTTATCGGCTTTTTCATAAATTTTCCCCAATAACTCCAGACTTCTGGCCATAAACTACTAAAAAAATTAAGTAAACATTTTTATAATTTTTTATTTTTATTTTATTTATTTATTTTTATTTATTTTAATAAATATTGCCTAGACTTTTTCGATGGTGGTTGTTCGGGACTAGTGGCATCGCATTCATCGCTATCATCAGTTTCTGAACCACACATAATGTCAATGTGTGACTCCACTGTTGGCCCTTCTGCATCTCCTGAAAATTCTTTATCATCAAGATCATCCTTGTCTTGCCACACTAACTTACTCCACCAGCAAATTTCCACAATTATTGCACTCGGCGACTTTTTGCCTCTATATCTGTAAGTTTTTGTTTTATTAAAATGAGTTTGAAAAAATAAAAAATCAGTATTACCTCATTTCAAATGGCATAGCAACTTGATGATAGCGTTCACCTTGTTCATCAGATTCGGTAGCCAATTGTTTGCTGAAGTAGTCCAGATGATGATGTAAATAATGGATTTTCAAGGACATGTGGACACCAATTTCCGAGAATGCTCTTAACATCCTTGCGACAGAAACATCGTAGTTGTTAGAACGATGCTTTCCCAACAAGCCTTCTATTACTTCTTTGATTGCCTGTCATGCATTCAATTCAGCGTCAATCGAAATATTGTTGAATGCGTCACTTTTAATCAGCTTTCGTATATCTGGACCATTTAGTACGCCTGATTGGAAAAAATTAATTTGTTAAGATGGAAAATCATGGGAAATGAATGTGATATTATAACTTACCTTCTTTAATTTTACTTTCGCTGAGTCTCGGGTAAATTAGTTTCAAACACAAGAAAACTTCATCTCTTTTGGCGACAGTTTTGATAAAATTCTTAACAATTCCAAGTTTAATATGCAGTGGAGGCAGCAATATCTTCTGCTTCGGCACTAGAGGCTCACGAATAATATTGGCCGTTTGTAACCTGCTGTGCTCTCTGAGTTTCCATCCGTGGCATGCATATTGGTCACCGGAAAATCGTGTGTCCCAATCGCACAAAAAGCACATATATTTTATATAGCCGCTTTGAAGACCGCAAAGCATTGCTACAACTTTTAAATCACATCATATGCGCCACATATGTTTGGCGTAGTTAACCATTTTTAAAATATTTTCCAGTGCATCATATGTTTCTTTCGTTTCTGTACTGTAGGCGATTGGAACTGAAGGTTTTTTATTGGTCTTATGCAGTAAAACCACCTTCAAGCTGAGTTTTGAACTGTCAATAAATAATCTCCAGTCATCTGCTTCATATTTTATTTCCATTGCGTCCATCAATTTTCCTACATCCGGGCAATATGCAGAAGTTTTTTCATCATTCACAAGGAATAAACTTTGGAGTGTTGCCTGACGACTTCGATAAGCTGTGACTTTCACACCGGGTGCCAACAAATTGTTTGATTTCAAAATGGAAGCCAGCTCTTCCGATTTATGCTGTGTTAATTCCAACTTGGCAACAATTGAATCAAGCTTATTTTGATTTATTAAAATTGGCTCATTGGATACTGATGGCTCATATGGGGAATCATCACGTGCATGATATGTCGGAGCAGTCGTAGAAGAGAAAATATCTGGGCTAGAAGCTTTTGGCACAGGAATGTGGTCCGAATGAGGCAATGGTGTTGCGGCACTTGCAACACCAACGTAATTATACGATTTTCTTATCCTTTTTGCGGCTCCTTTATTCGCACATGCATAGCAATTCAATGGATTGTGACCTTCGCCAGGATTAGTCCAAGTCATTGGGATACCGAATGGCATACTTTCACGTCTTCTATTTTTCCAATCCATTAGACGGTTGTAGCAGCTTTTACACACTATATTTGGTACCCAATTTTCGTTCACTATAACATTTTGGTTGAAGTACATCTCGTATGTTTGAACAAAATCAGTACTGAAATTTCCCCTTTTTTTATGTGTTGAGACATATTGACCACAGCAGTAGCAAAAGCTATTTATATCTGGCTTGCACAGTTCCATATTCTGTTCTCTTTTGTTCACTTTTAAAAAACTGGAGAAAAATCACTTTTACTGTTCGCGTTCGTCGGCACTTGTTGAATGAGAAAAATCACAGAACCAGTGTGAGAAAGAGAAGAAGTATAATGACAATGCATGTTTTATGTGAACATTACAGAACCAGTGTTGCCACATCAATATTTCACTTTTAGTACAGTAGAAAAATATGAGAGAGTTCGGCTTGTGAGTGTCAATGTTTTCTCCAAATAATGTTGTGCATATCTGGAGCAAATTTTTGAAATTCATACATTTACCTAATTGTGAATAAATGAGAAACGCGTGCATCGATTTTCATGATCTATGCCTTTTTTTGCTCATGAGTTATGTGACTTTACGCGAAAGTAATTAGTTTTGGCACTTTTTTCCATTTTGGAATTTTTATGAATTTTTAAAAAAAAATATTTAAATTTTTAGGCAAAAAATACTTTTTTCCCTTCATACATTCATTTTTAACTTCGAAAGTGTTGCACATATAGGAAAACGGTATAGAAACAGATTAGAGAAATTGTAATTCTAAATTTTTCTAAATTTGTTTCATCAAAATCGGACTAGTGGTTCTCGAGTTATGTTAAACTACGTTTTTGCCAAAATGTTACAACTAAGCGAAAAAACATCAAGATAAGGAAAAAATTTAAAAGGTCAAAATGACACATACGAACGCCAAACCCTTTGAGGGTTTTACTATACTGACCTAGTACCATCACCCTGACTTGGAATTTCTCACCCCCAGACAATAATCCCAAAAATGTTCCATAGTGTAATCAGTAATATTGTAATATAACACATTCACACATTCCACACATTTTTATGTTTTTGCAGGTCTATGTGCAATTATATATATGTTTTTCCAGTATGTATATATTCCACTTCTGCTGAAATATTTCTTTGAGGGTTTTTCTGGAAAATTTTCTCAGTCGACTTGGATATTTCATTTTTTCGGGTCGACCTCTAATATTCAACCCTTATGTTTTTTCATAATCGAATTAGATTATTTGATACATAACGATCACGCACACACATGCATCACATACATAACGCAGAATATAGCGGGACATATAGGAAAATAGAAAAGAGATAGAGAACATGATGATCGAGCACAGGCATATAATAATAGGAAACATGACGCCTACACACACACGCAGGGACATATAACAAGATACGAATCCACATAACATATACGAAATCTACATCATACATATACGGAAACACAACGACAAACGCGGAATACAACGGGACATATGTGATAACGAAATTGTAACGGGATATATGGTGTACATATACGTTTGTCAATGACATAGTGACTGAACTGGTTTTCTATCATTAAACGGTTTGCATAATGATTCAAGTGGTGATCGGCACAACACGCATAGTTCTTGTCGGTACACGCAGGAGGGCGGTAGATAAGTACATTGTTGAGTACGCGTTTGTATCGGATTTTTAGTTATGTGAAAGTGATGCGTGAGTTACAGAAACAACCACAAACACAACAACAACAGATACATCAAAGAAGCCACCTAGATTATTTTTATAAATAATTAAATATAAAAACTTTTTGATTGATAAACAAAATTACTTAGTTTATTGAACTTTAAAATATGTACTTTTGATTTGATAAACAAAATTACTTAATTGCGAAATTATTTTATTGAACTTTAAAATATGTACTTTTTGATTTGATAAACAACATTATTTAATTGCGAAACTATTTTATTAAACTTTTGTTTATGTAAGCACTTTTTGTATTTAGGTAATAAGTTTAATTTTAAAAGAAAATAACTAATAAAGACAGAAGTGATTTTGGTAACCGGTGTTAACCATCGAGATAACTCGTGTAATATCATTTTTGTCGGTTTTTAGATCCGGGAAAAAGCGATAAGTATAATGATGTTGTCGGTTTTTCAATTCAGAGGAAAGAGTGATGAACGTGACCGAACGCGTATTCGTGTTGACCTCGTTTTAGGTGAGGCATACCGGCGAGAGAGGAGTGTTTTGTATATGTAAGGGCATAGGAAATAATATTGTAATATAGCATATTTACACATTCAACACACTTCTTATATTTTTGCATACGTTTGTATGCATTCGGGCATACTTTTATATATGGTTTTTATATATATTTTTATATTTTTTTATGTACATATATATAGAGCAATTCCATATGAAAACGATCAAAATTGGCAAATTTTTGGACGACCCCTCTCCGATTTTAAAATAAATAGTCTCAATCGATTGCCCAGCAAAAAATAATGTACCTACATATTTTTTTTTTTTATAGTGACTGGTTTAGTGGTGGTGTACACCACTGTCATGTGACAAAATTGAAGAATTCTTCATAAGGGACCTCATTGAAAGTTGTTTAAAAAAAAAACTACTAAAGCGATCGCAACGAGTGGTAGCTCGTTGGAAAGGTATTGAATCAGGCTTTAATTGAAAAATAAAATTTTCATAATTTTTCTCAGAAATTTACCTTTTTTCCCATGAAAATTAAATTTTCCCATGAAAATTTAATTTTCCGATTTTCCACAGAAGCTCCTAAATTTTCCGGCTAATTTTTTTTTTTTTTTGGATTCCTCATAATTTTTGCTTTAAGAATTAGCAATAAAAAAATGGGCCCCGACTCCTTGTTTGGACAGGAGAGGAGCATTTAAGAGACCACCTTGTTCTCATTGTTTTTATATTTTTTATAATTGAATTATTTGTAATTATTTAACATTATTTTATTTTATTATTAAAAATACATTTTAAAAATTATTTTACAGTTAAAAATACATTTATGAAGAAAAAATCAATTTTTTTAAGAGCCCCAAGTTAAGTGTGTAGTGAATATGGTCTGCCTGCCTTCACAAGATCGGCCATAAATCCATGGATAATAGCAGCAGTGGCATGTAATGGCACACCAAACCCGACTGAGGCTACAGGTCATAAAATGTTTTGTAAATTTTTTAAATTACCAGGTAATAAATATTTCGCCTAAAATGACACGTGCAGAAACAAGTCATAAAACACGGATTTTCCATAAATATGGCGAAATATTTATTACCTGGTAATTTAAAAAATTTACAAAACATTTTATGACCTGTGGTCGGCTTATTGGCAGTAACCAATTAAGTCCCTCTTTAAAAAACATTTTATGACCAGTAGTTCACGCAAATTTTCCTATTAAAGAAAAGCAAATATCGCTTATTTTTTTTACCTATTTTTTACCAAAAAATAAATATAAATACTTCACACACTCTGAGTCAAATTTTAGTTGAATACTAAACGTGAAAGTGTTAAAGTGTTTTTTTTGTAAAGTAAAGAGTGAAGCTGTAAAGACAATTTAAAGTAAAATGAATAAATTTTGCTGCAATCCGTTTAACAAGAGTGGACATCGTTCGAAAAAGATAAAAGTATTAAAATTAACTGGTGTTTCGAAGCGATACATGAATGAATTAAATATACAATACGGTGAAGAAGCAGAATTCATTTGCCATTCAAGTGTAAAATCGATTTGTCTCAACAAGCAAATGCATTGAAACAAATGCAACCACAATCCGAGAGTGAAATGACAATTGAACAAAATGTTTCATCTGATAGTGAGGCAGACATTCCGATGGTCAATATGTCTTTGAGTCCTTTGAATGAGGCTATTACCACTTTAGGTGAATCGCCTATTACAAAAAGAAAGTTGCGAAGTGAAAAATACAGGAAAGAGAAAAAAGGCAAGGTTATGAGTGCAATCGCGACAATATTTGATGAAGGCTCTGATAACGAATGCAGTCAAGCAGATGACGTTGATGACGGCAAACAAATGATTGAGCAGTTGAAAAGAAAATTCAATTTAGCGACCACTTTTCCGGAGAAATATCTCATTTTATCTGTGCTGCCTCAATCATGGTCTATACGCAAGATTTCTGAACAGTTTCAAACATCTTTTTACATCGCGAGAAGAAGCAAAGAATTAGTTCGACAGAAGGGCATATTGGCGACTCCCACCAAGAAATTTGGCTTAAGGACCCTCAGCGAAGCAACGGTGAAATTGATTCAAGATTTTTACTGCAATGATGACAACAGCCGCGCCTGCCCAGGTACACGTGACTATGTTATCACACGTGAAGATGGAGAAAAAGTACATAAGCAGCGCAGATTATTATTATGTAATCTATCCGAAGCATACCATCAGTTCAAAGAGAAATACCCAGCAGAAAAAGTGGGATTTTCTAAGTTTGCCATCCTACGACCAAAAGAATGCGTGCTGGCATTAGACAGGCACGGAACGCATTCAGTCTGCGTTTGCATGTTTCATCAAAACATCAAATTAATGTTCTTTCTATGCAAGAAATTGAAAGTATTTCACGGTGAAATTGAAACATATAGGGACCTCCTGTCGAAGTCGTTGTGCGCATACCCCACGGAAAATTGTCATCTGTCCAAATGCGACAATTGTCCGAAGATTGACGAGCTAGAGCAATATTTGGCGGAAAAGTTTGAACAGCTGTTAATTCAGGAGGTGCATTTCAAACAGTGGATAATTAGCAGCGGCAGATGTTCCCTTGAGACCGTGGTAAAGCAGATTCCGGAATTCATCGAGGAATTCGGATTCAAGTTGAATGAACTGAAGGCGCACCATTTCATATGCGAGATGCAATCGAAATTTCTAAAGGAAAGTAAGGAGAAATTAGCCCAAAATGAATTCATTGTGATAAGCGACTTTGCCGAGAATTACACTTTTCTCGTTCAGGATAAAATTCAGGCTTATCACTGGGCAAACGACCAGTGCACGGTGCATCCTTTTTGCATTTATTTCAAAAATGAAGATAACGAACTACAGACCGTAAGCCTTGTTGTTGTCGCGGAGAGTTTAGCTCATAATTATGTGTCCGTTTATTTATTTCAAATGAAACTGTTTGAATTCTTAAGATCAAAATTCGATGCAATCGACAAAGTAACGTTTTTCTCAGACGGCGCGGCTTCTCAGTACAAGAATAAAAAAAATTTTTACAATCTTTGCATAATTGAAGAAGAACAAAACTGCAAGGTCGAGTGGCACTTTTTTGCGACGTCCCACGGTAAGGGCCCATGCGATGCGTTAGGGGGAACCCTAAAACGCATGGCGACTAAGGCAAGTTTGCAAAGGCCATATACTGACCAGATCTTAAATTTACAACATTTGTTTTCGTGGATTCAAAGCAAGGAAATTGCCATTAACACAGTTTTATGCACTCAAAAAGAACACGATGCCATGGAGCGACGAATTCAAAACAGATATAATAATGTCAAAACTATAACTGGAACGCAAAAGTTTCATTGCTTCATACCAAATATTTCTGATATGTCAATTAATGTAAAGCGGTACTCTTCGTCTGCCGACGTGCTAAATTTAAAGTTACTTTAATTTTATAATGATGCCAAGACAATTGAAATTTTTAATAAATATTGTAATTAAGTATAAGCAGCAAAATAAGAAAGATTTTTTCTTCATAAATGTATTTTTAACTGTAAAATAATTTTTAAAATGTATTTTTAATAATAAAATAAAACAATGTTAAATAATTACAAATAATTCAATTATAAAAAATATAAAAACAATGAGAACAAGGTGGTCTCTTAAATGCTCCTTTCCTGTCCAAACAAGGAGTCGGGGCCCATTTTTTTATTGCTGATTCTTAAAGAAAAAATTATGAGGAATCCAAAAAAAAAAAAATTAGCCGGAAAATTTAGGAGCTTCTGTGGAAAATCGGAAAATTAAATTTTCATGGGAAAAAAGGTAAATTTCTGAGAAAAATTAGGAAAATTTTATTTTTCAATTAAAGCCTGATTCAATACCTTTCCAACGAGCAATCACTCGTTGCGATCGCTTTAGTAGTTTTTTTTAAAACAACTTTCAATGAGGTCCCTTATGAAGAATTCTTCAATTTTGTCACATGACAGTAGTGTACACCACCACTAAACCAGTCACTATAAAAAAAAAAAAAATATGTAGGTACATTATTTTTTGCTGGGCAATCGATTGAGACTATTTTAGAATCGGAGAGGGGTCGTCCAAAAGGTGATCGCTTTCATATGGAATTGCTCTATATTTTTATATACATATAGTTTTATATGTATTTTTAATATATATTTTCACATATTTACACACCCCACACATTTTTCATACTTATAATTGCACCTCGTGCATGATACTAAGTTCTAAGGAACTGAAAATGTTAGGAGGGACACCTCTGATGAGTTCCCTGGCAGGGAACGAAAGCGCTAAGGAAGAAGCCAACCTGCCTACACGGCCATGTGAATAAGTTCACGATTGAATACACGAGGATCATACACACATTTAAATAAATATGCAATCACACACACATTTATATAAATATGCAATTAGATTTAATATTACTAACTTATCTATATGTATTTAAGATTTTTCAATATTTTATGTCAATATTACCACGTTTCTAGGGATTTTTCAATATTTTTCAACATCTTTATGTCACTGTGATTTTTACTTGGAAGGATTTCTTCAACATTTTTAGGTTATAGGATTTTTCCAATTTTTCGATATTTTTAGATTTTGAGATTTTCATGGATTTTCAATATTTTAAGCTATGGGGTTTTTACTTAGAAGGGTTTTTTTAATATATTATATGATTATAGAATTTTCAATATTCACATCATTAAGACGGAACGTTGGCACTAAAGGAGGGTGACATGAATAAAATTCTAATTTAATGAAGAGGTTATTATACATGGATGCAGGATTACTCACCCACTAGGGCCATAAGGTAGGGAACCTGGCTTAATATTACAATACGTACTAGATTATATAGGAAATGTATAGAAAATAGCTTAGATTCTTTTACCGAATCTAACCTACAATAGGGAAACAGTGCGAAATATCCAAGCGACAAATGTAACGTGGTCATTCCACAAAATGGGAGGTCATTCTTCGGGCGGTTCAATGTAAGTGAGTCTATACATTATGATCATATATACTCAACAAAATTCAGATTACAACACATAACATTATTCTCTCACTCACAAAAAACCGCACGCTAGTATTAGTGGACAAGGGCAACACTTGGGCAAAAATAGACTATCCCTAGAATGTAAAGGGAAAATTGCCAATACCATTTAATGTACAGGGAACTAATTCGGGCTCATTTACAAAACATACAGATGGATGGGGGACATCTCTCATGAATGTATACCATGCACGGGCACGACTCTAAAACGACTCTAAAACGACTCTGCAACATATAGAGAATAAGGAACATTCATCATCACCCAAAATCACCAATTTTTCATTACCCAATAATTTTTCATTTTCATTTTTGGGAAAATTAATGAAATATGGAAAGAACGATGGAAATTGCTTCCCCCATGAGAGACACCCATCATTTTTCTTTCTATCAGAATTTGCACCCACAACCCTGTTGCCCACCCACTAGTGCTATAAGTAGGTAAGCTTTATTTAAGCATTTAACTATTTAAGCATTTAATCACTGTGACTAAAAATGTTTGAGGTCCTTTAAGAGACTCTAAGTCTTATTTGTACCAATGAATTGAAAAAAAAAAAAAGATGACATACCACTCAATTACCCTCAAAATACCAATCCCGTGGTTGGTGAAACGAGGACATACCACTCAATTGCCCTCAAGGTACCTATCCCGTGACTTGTGAAATCAGGACTGCCATAATTAACCATTGCTGTGATTTAAGAAGTGGAATTTATGAATGAAACGAGGACACACCAGTTAACTGGATAAGTATATAATAGGAAACCCCAAAATTATAACTACTCTTTGGTAACTGTTCTATATTTATAAAAGTTTTACATTAACGCATTTTTAATCTTACCGATAGCCTACAAATATACAGTAACCATTTTTTTTTTAAATTAGCTGCGCCCTCCTCTAGTATTGAAAATAATAAAATTTCATACCTTAACGCCTTCTACACACGTTAAAGATTAATAGTTTTCTAAAATTTAATTATTATTTTTTAAATCTCTGCCAGAAATTGCAAAAACATAAACAGGGTAAAAAATGCATATTTTTCCAAGACCAGAAAAAAACATAAGGCTCTAAATTATGATATAGTTTTAACTCCGTTATATCGTTTTCCTATTTGCAGTTGGCAAAACCTTGGCCACGACACACAGTGCTTCGTCCACATATAGCAAATCGACAAAATTAGAGGAGTTATCGTAGAAGAATGAATTTCGGTGTGCTGGTTTTAATTATTTTAGCTACAATTATAAACAGAATAAGGCGAAAATTGGTTACTGCCGGTCAAATTGTGTCCCTTAACTCAGTGGTTAATTTTGTTTCATTCGGGGCAAGGACATGACTACCTCCCATATATCCTTTTTCTAAAAAAACAATATTTTGGCTACATTTATGATCAGAATGCACTAAAAGCTTAAAATAGTTTTTAAAATAATACTTTTTAGCTCTTTGGAAAATTTTGTTTCATTCGGTGTAAGGACATGACTACTTGCCATATATCCTTTTTCTAAAAAAACTATATTTTGGCTACATTTATGATCAGAATGCACTAAAAACTTAAAATAGTTTGTAAAATAATACTTTTTAGCCCTTAGGCAAATTTGGTTTCATTCGGTGCAAGGACATGACTACCTCCCATATATCCTTTTTCTAAAAAACTATATTTTGGCTACATTTATGATCAGAATGCACCAAAAACTTAAAATAGTTCCTAAAATAATACTTGCTAGCTCTTTGGCAAATATTGTTTCATTCGGTGTAAGGACGTGACCACCTCGCATATATCCTTTTTCTCAAAAACTGTATTTTGGCCAGATTTAAGATCAGAATGCACTAGAAACTTACAATAGTTTATAAAATTCTACTGTTTATCTCTGTGGCAAATTTTGTTTCATTCGGTGCTAGGATATGACTATCTCCCGTATATCCTTTTTCTCATTCATTATCAATTTTAAGGGCCCCACAGACGAGCAGTATTATTGCTCAATTTTTACAAGTTTTTTATGGTGCAATGTTATTTTATTTTAGCAAAACCTTCAGTATGACACACTCATGGTCAAAAATATTGGTAACTTGCTAAAATTTAGTGAAAACTATTTTTGACAAAATAATCAATTTTCATAAAATGTCCTGGAAAGGAGTCGCTCCCCACACAAAATCTGAATTATAATTTTTTCAATTTATTATTTTTCTTTAATAATAACTAGGGCAACCAAAAAAAAGCTCTAAAAGCAATGTTTTAAGCTCTTAAAAAAAGCTCGAAAAAACATTAAAATAAGCAGTTAAAATGCAAAAATAAGCCCTTCATTAAAATCTTCTTCATTAAAATCCTCATAAAATTTTAATTTTTTATTTAATACATTGATAAATTCCTTGGAACATCAGGAATCAGATAAAGTTGTGACATTCTTAAATTTATTTTCATCGGGAAATGCATTAAAGAATTAAATGTGCTAAAATCATTCTTGCCTATTAGAATTCAGGTTGGAAAAATAAAAAGTTTATTTTAACAAGAGATTTTTAAATATGAATGGGGGAATATTTAGTTGATCTCTTATTTTTAAGTAAATGAATGTTCTTTTTAATTTGACTCTAGATCATAAATTAATATCACTTTCTGTTTAAATTATTTTCAAGTCAAAGAAAGATGATACAATTTTTACAAGTAAATTACAAAGAATAAAAATATATTTGAAAGAATTCGATAAGACCAGCAATACAGAATACGTATTTTCGGCTTTCGCTGCAAAGCCATCATCAGTGTATTTCTTCTTGTGTGGGCTAATATTTTAATGTTGTCTACTTATGTGACCGCTGAAAGAAAATCTAATTTCGTATCAACAACTCAACTTAGACTAACATCAAAGAAATTTAACAATGCTATTTTTATCATTTATTATTACTCTATTTTGCTTTGAACCTTAATTCTTAAGATATCTCAGCTGATTCTATTCAACTCTGTGTATGATAACCACAGATTTTTGAATTACAACGAACCGTTAAATTTAAATGTATATTATTTAAATTATATTTTTGCACCGTGTCAATGTGTTTTAAGATGAATGGGGGAATTTTTTAATTTAAAATAAATTAAAAAAAACAAATTTTAAATAAAAAAATTTATGTCGACTTAAAATAATTTTAAAAATGACTGATTTTATGAAAAAAAAAGAAAAATATGCTCTATTTTCGCATAAAAAAGCTAAAATAAGCTTATTTTTCAAAGAAAATAGCAAAAATAAGCCAATATTTACAAAATAAGCAAAAACAAGCAAAATTGAATAAAATAAGCAAAAAAAAGCTCTAACAAATATAGCTTAAAATTCTTATATTTTTAAGATCAGAACTTGTATTTAATCTAAACTGTTCTATCTCTTCAAATAAAAAACATGCCTGGCTTCTTTTTGGTTGGCCTAATAATAACTATCATATTACAAAAATAGCTATTAACATTTCCAAATTGTGTATTTTAAAAAAAATTTTGCAAATAAATAAAAAAAAACCGTTTTTGCATTTCTATTAAATTTATGGGCATTTTGGTTCTAGGTTAAAGTGGGTTAATAATATCCAGCGAAACCAAAATTCCGTAACTGAATAATTTTAAGTATATTTAATGAACAAGTTAAATAAAAAACTAGTTTTTGCAAAAAATTCGAATTTTGTGAATTTTTTATTGATATGCTATTTTCTTTTTCAAAAATGGGCCATTTTCGGCCGCAATTCAGCACGGGTTAAAGTTTTATAAAAAAAAAAAAATTAAATTCTTGAATTTTGAACCTACTAGATGAAAACTTGGCTGTGTAATGAATGAAAATCGAGAAATCGTATTTTAAGGGACAGCATATACATCTACATACATAAATATATATCTACATAAAATTGAAAAATTGGGATATGTAGAAAAAGTTAAAAATTTAAAATTTGCGGTTCGAAATTTTCATTTTTTTTTTACAGAAAATTATACATCCTAATGGGCTATCTAAATCGTAAAAAAATAGACGTTATTTTTTATATTTTTTTTTAAATTTCACTAAACTTTATAAAATTTTACGTTTTCCGCAAAAAAAAAGTGTTATTACTTAATTTTTTTTTTAAGTTTCTAAAAATTTTTTTTTCTTTTATTTTTACACCACATTAAAACGAAGCTTATGTTTCAATTTTCAAGTTATTTTTAAAACGTTATTATTTTAATTTTTGGTGGTACCTTAAAATTTAGCTCTTTTTTTTTCTTTTATTTTTACACCACATTAAAACGAAGCTTATGTTTCAATTTTCAAGTTATTTTTTTTACGTTATTATTTTAATTTTTGGTGGTACCTTAAAATTTAGCTCTTTCTAACTTTGTAAAAACTCAGGTAAAAGGGTTTGGAAAATGTATAAAATTTTTAAATTTGCGGTTTTCAAGATGTCCTAAAATCATAAATAAAAAAAAGACGTTATTCCATATTTTTTTTTTTTTTACTCTACCAAACTTTGAGATTTTCAGTCAAAAAATGTCTTAAGTTTTCGATACCACCAAATATTATTCTCTAAAAAATGTTCACTTCAAAAAATTTTTGCTTATTGCGAATATAGTGAATAACAAAACGACCGTGTTTCAAAGCATTATCTTTAAAAATTAATTTTTCCCAATTTTTTTTGTAAAGCAGTTAAAATTAGATTTTTGTTTAACTATTTTAGCTCAAAATTTTTTTGACTTTAGCGCCCTCTGTTGTTAATAAAAAGAGGAGATACTGAATTCCTCTTTCATATTAATTTATTTATGGTATTATGTCACTTCTTCAAAAATGTATAAGTCACTAACGTTCCGCATACATTTTTTTTTATTTTTGCCTACGGGACAAAGCACTTTGCGACGGTTTCAGAATTTCTGGAAATATTTGTTAAGTTAAATTACGAATTCAATGAGAATTTCTTGGTCTCGTCTAGTAGCGTGATTAAACATTTAAAATATCAAAGAAAAAACAAAAACAGAAAATTTTCCACAATTTGCTTTGTCATGTACTACTACCAATGTACTACTCTGTTGTTTTGACAGATCTAGCAATGTAGTGACATTAGGGTTTATGTCTCAGTTCAAAATACCACCAAAAAAAACTAGACATTAAAAAATTAGTGATATTTTCGTACTTTCAATTGAGTATTTTGAGGTTTTTTCACTTCAAATAATTTCATTTAAATTTCAACTGCTATTCATTTTCAATTATATTTTTTTAAATATTATGTAGATGCCTTTTCAAATTATTTTGGATTTCTTTATATGTTAATTTCAAATGCAACTATGCAAAATAAATAATTTGTTTTTAAATAGTTGTGGCATACAAAATTTCTATTCAAAAGATACCAATTAAAGTTAAAAACTATTTAGTTAATGTTTTTCGTTCAATTTCACATTTTCCTATCTTCCATTGAACTGAAACAAATAAGCAAATAGAAACAAACCAACTCAATTAGGCTAACATTTACGAAATTCTAACAATGCTATTTTTATCTTCTGTTATTACTGTTTTTGCTTTGAACTTTAATTCTTAAAGTATCGCAGCTGCTTCCTTTGGAATTCAACTCTGATCGACAACTTATAAAGCACAGATTTATGAACAACAACGAACCGTTAATTTTAAATGCATATTTTAATTATTTTTTAACCTACAACATAAATCCATGTTGATAGTAAACAATTAGGAATACGTATTAAATTATATTTTTCACCACATCTAGTGTATTAAGGTGAATAAAATATTATTGAATACAATATAATTCTATTGTCGATCTTTATAAAAGATTTAAGAGAATTTGCCCAATAATTTGTGTGAAAAATACTCACTTTTAAAATTTTTTATAAAATAATTCTATACGAACACTTCTGAAAATCTGCATAGAAACAAAATATTTAGAAATATAAATTTTTGGATTCCATATTTGAGAAATATGTACTTAAGCAAAAAATCTATCTTAGTTCTGACTATAAAACTGGTCCGACACAAGTTTGTACCCATTAACAATTCCAATATATCCTGAAAGAAGGGAAGAAATTAAATACCCGTCTCTTTCACTTTTTCTATATCAATTCGTTTAACCGTTTAAACCGCGAATTAATATTTGGTTAATATGTTTCATTATAAAATTAAGACGGCCTTCCATATAAATATATTACCTAACTAGTAGTTCGCGATTTAAACTATTAAACGAACTGTTCTAGAAAAAGTGGAAGGCATGGATGTTTTATATTTAGCTCTTCTTTCAGAATATATTAAGTAGATTTTGTTATTTGTACAACCAAAGATGAACTTTGTCGGACGGTGTTTTAATAGAAATCGAGTTTTTCAAGTACAACATATGTCGGATTTATTTATTTTCTATTGAGCGGGAATTCCCGGGATCCCGGGAAATGAGAAAGTCCGGGAAAATAAAAACCCTAAGTGACATCCATTCATGTAGAAACAACAATAGAAAACAATGTTTTCCAAAGTGTCAGTAACATTTAAATTTGCACAAGCACTTGCATATTAGTTTTTCTAATTTTATTTTATCGGGATATACATTAATTGCATTAAAGGAATTAAATATGCTAAAATCTCAAACGTATTTAACAAATTGGGAAAAATGATCCGTTGTAGGCATTCTATACCTATACTTACAAGTTATGCTTTCTTACAAGTTATGCTTTCAGCTTTACCCAATAATCACTACAAAAATTTAAGTGAAATCGAAGTTAAGGCTTACATTTTGTTTGAATTTCACTTTATTTTATGACTTACACCAGCAATACAAATATACTGATAGAAATAAATCTGTACAACTAGCAGAAAAAGCTGCTAAAAATTTGTTAAAATTGGCCCTGCAGAAAGAACTGCCGACTGTAGCAGAATCTGTTAAGTAAATTTTAGTTAGATAAAAACCGAAAAAATAAATGACATTTTAAATGACAGCTTACCATTCTCATATCAGTAAAAAATTATCTGAATATTAGTAGAAAACACACAGAAAGGAACAACTATTACTTCTATAAATTTTTTGTTATATTTAAGTTAAATTTAGTTAAATGCATATAATATTCTATTTTGCTGAAATTAGCGGAAATTTTTGCTGAAAAATTGTTGAATACTAAATTCAGATTGGGAGATTTTCAATTAATTTTACAAAATAAAGTATATTAAGGGAAAAATTCTCTCTCTAGTTAAGTTATCATTAAAAAAAGAGACTTTATGCAAATACATATTTGCAATAAAATGGCATCGAATTGGTAATCAGGGATGCCAACTTAGTGCTTTTCGCGCTAAATCTGGTGCTTTTTGATGTACCAAAACGCGAAAAATATTATTGAAACGCGTAGTTGAAAAAATTTATTTAGCGCGTTTTGCGCTTTTTACACATTTTTTGTGTTTTATTGTTGTTATGGCAATATCAGTAAATCTATCAATATTTGTTATTTCAATAACGATAAATTAAAATATCAAGTAAAAGTTGTAAATGGCATGATATTCGAGCCAAATGTAGTTTTGTTTGATGTGTCAAAACGCGAAAATTTTTAATTTTGCATATTTAAAAAAAAACTTATACGGAAAAAAATAAAAATTGTATAATTATCGAATTGGGTAAAATACAACTTCAAAAGTATATTTTGTAAGATAGTAAAAAATACATATAGATTTATCAATTTTTGGTTTTTGTCAACTTGCCTTAGTTTTTGACCTATTCGATCTTCACGCACTTCAAAATATGTTAATTTACCTAAGTTTTTTCTTTTATAAATTGTCTTAGAAAATATATTTTAATTAAAGAATTGTGTAACTTAGCAGAAAACTTTTGAAGTTGTATTTTACTGAAGTACTTCGGCAATTATTCACTTTTTATTTTTTGCGTGTAGTTATGGTCAATCGTTCCTAGTTCTGACTATAAAACTGGCATTTAAATTTTAAAAAATCTAATAATTTTTCTTGGATTATTATTATAATCACAAAACATGGAATAAAATTCAAAAATTTTGCGAAAGTTATTCGTTTTTATTTTTGTTTTACCCCCGGTGGACGAATTTACTGATGTAGGTCGTACGTTTATATTACAATTTTAGTTGTTTTTAACTAAACTACGTATGTGAAACACGACAAATTTTTTTAAAAGTCGTAAAAAATTTTTTGTGCTTTTTTACCCGTTTTTAAGTAGAAATTTGCGCGTTTTTACCCTTTTTTTGTATATTTTTTGCGCTTTTTGCAATGAAAAAGTTGGCATCTATGTTGGTAATATGTATTTAGCTAGAAGTGCATATTTTTGCATATTTTGCTTAAAATAGATGTTACAAATCGTACTTTTGATTCTATTAAAATCTTTGTTTTTTTTTTTGAAAATTTACCTTTAAAATAATTTTTTTCCTTAAATTTATAAACGTTTTTGGGATCTTTTAATTCACGGAGACGAATTTTAATTCTATCGATCAGGTGTTTAGCAACATTTTTGCGAAAATTTCTGTTGATTCAATAGAGAGTCAGATGACGGATCATAATATAATTTATTGCAAGCTGCAAGATTATTATATTGAGATAAGTAAAATATACTGTAATTATCAAAAGATTAAAGAATTGTTAAACAGAAGTTTGCCTGAAATTGAAGGTGTTGAAGATGTCTCTAAATTAACTAACAATCTTATAAGCTGTATTAACAATGCTATAAATAATTCAACAAGTACATCAAAATATAAAAAGTCTTTAAGATTTGAAATCGCACCATGGATTAATGATAATCTGCAAGCTTTAATATTGCTCAAACGAAAATTTTTGGCCAAACGACGGAAGACTAAAAGCAATAAATATGACAGTTTGTTGAAGAGATTGGGGGAAGTTATCAAGGTAGCTTGCAGGCATTCAAGAGATTATTATTACTATAATAATCTGAATAAAAGTGATGGTGATCCAAAAAAGAATTTTATAAATAATACACTTGGGAGAGGTTTAAAGAAGAACTTTAATCTCACAACAACAGCTGACACACCAATTTTTGATGATAAATTAAAGGCAAATGTTCTTAATCAGTATTTTGTACAATCTGTGAGTGATTTGAGAAGTCAAATTCAAATATTTCCAGGAGATGATTGTAATTTGTTGAGAACTTTATCTCTAACTGAAAACCGTTTTAAAATTCAGCCGATTACCGTAGATGATATGAGTACAGTTGTAAATAATTTGAATGTAAAAAAATCCACAGGTAATGATAATATTGCACCAAAAGTAATATATAACTGTATTGATATATTAGCTCCGATTCTAACAAATATTTTTAATACAATTATTAGTTCGTCAAGTTATCCTGATTGTTTAAAAATAAGTAAAATTGTACCTATTCCGAAAGTTTCAAATGCTTCTGAACCCAGTAATTTTCGTCCGATTTCTGAACTGTCATCTATTGGTAAAATTTTTGAGACCTTGATTCATATTTTGATGGTAAAATCTTTATGTACAAATATCAATATGGTTTCAAAAAAGGATGTGGTACTGAAGAAGCAGTGGCGAATGTTGTAAATTTTATATGTGACTAGCGGGCGCAGCCCGCTACGTTGTTAGCGTGCCTTAAAGGTTAAGGGGGGGGGGGGGGGCTACGCCCTCCCCCCCGGGGGCTGCGCCCCCCACAATTTTTATTAAATTCGTTTTTTTATTTAGTTTTTTTATTTAAAGCCTTCACCCAGCCACCACAAATAAATAATTCTGCACAACAATGGGTTTAAAATAAATAAATATTTGATCACTTTTTCTCATGAAAGTGGATTGTTAGTAATGAATCCATAATAATTTGCAATATACGTGTGTATGTCAAGATAATTTGGTAAAGTGCGAACTTAGGTAGATAGACCCGTAAGTAGTTTTGTTCATTTGTGTTTTGAATGAAAATAAATAACGTAAAGCAGAGTTGGAAAGCATTTTATAATATTAAAAATAGCGGGCAAAGCCCGCTACGTTGTTAGCGTGTCTTAAAGTTTTTTTTTAATTCCAGTTTATGTAAAGGTAGACCTGGCAATTCAAGTAAATTCACAAATTCAGTTGGAAAATTTACTGCGTCGGTTTCTTCCACCGGTGCTTCGTTACATGAAGTTTAAATATCGGAATATATAAGTTCCATTCCTTTTCTAAGGTTTTTTCTCTTTTAGAAAATTTGTTTAACTTTTTGGAGAGTTTGTTTCAATGCTACATAAGTTTCATATTCCGTGGATAGTGTTTGAACAGGTAATTCCCGCTTCCAATCCATTTGCATTGTCTATAATTTCAATTCCACTCGTTCAACGTTTATATCCATTTCATTTCACTTGTGTAGTGTTTCAATTCCACTCGTTTCCTATTTAGTTTCTTAATTTTAGTGTTTCATATACACTTGTTCTTTAAGTATTAGGTTTCTAGCTAAAGACGCAGACGTTAAGGGGGGAGCAATTTTCCCCTTTTGAACCACCATTTTTACCACGTTCCTGTCCAAAGTCCTAGAAATGCCTTGTCGAAAAGTTAGCCCATACTCCAAGGAAAACATATTATATATTACAGGTTTCTAGCCGAAGGGTTCGGTTAGGCCATCAAGTGGGAGAATTATTCCGTTTTTACCCCTCCCGGTAGGAATTTCCAAAAATTCCGTCTTAGAGGACGTCTGCGTTGGAGGAGGAACCTACTACATACATAATTTTAGGTCTCTATATCCAGCAGTTTGGCCAGGCCGTCAAGGGGGAAGTTTTTTCCCTTTTTACCCCTCCCGGTATGAATTTCCAAAAATACCATCTTAGGGGACGTCAACGTTGGAGAAGGAACCCAATTTAAGATCCCTTGTTCCAGCAGTTTGGCCAGGCCGTTAAGGGGGAGACTTTTCCTGTTTTTGACCCTACCTGTAGAAATTTCCAAAAATCTCATCTTAGCGGATGTCTACAATAGAGGAGGAACTTTAATACCAAATTTCAACTTCCTACCTCCAGCGGTTTGGGCAGGCCTTTAAGCGGCACTTTTCGCTTCATTAATCCCCATTTTTGCAATGTCCCTGTCCTTTTCCTGTTTTTGACCCTACCTGTAGAAATTTCCAAAAATATCATCTTAGCGGATGTCTACAATAGAGGAGGAACTTTAATACCAAATTTCAACTTCCTACCTCCAGCGGTTTGGGCAGGCCTTTAAGCGGCACTTTTCGCTTCATTAATCCCATTAAAAGCACCTTCCCGGTAAGTGAGCCCATACTCCAAGTAACATATGTTTTACATTTCAGGTTTCTAGCCAACTTTTACTATTTGTGCCCCTCTCGGTAGGAATTTCCTAAAATCCATCGACAGGGAATTTCAGCTTCCTAGTTCCAGCAGTTTGAGCAGGCTGTCAAGGGGGACACTTTTTCTTTTTTTGTCCCTCCCGGTTGGAATTAGGCTGGAAGAGAAACCTAAGTACCGAATTTCAGCTTCCTAGTTCCAGCAGTTTGGACAGGTCGTTAAGGGGCAACTTTCCCTTTTTGAGCCACCATTTTATAACGACCCTGTCCAAAATTCAAAAAAGTATCTTTCTAATAAGTTAGCCCTTACTCCAGGGACCCACATTTTAAGCTTCAGGTTTCTAGCCGAAGGGGTTTTTACCGGCCCCCAAGGTGAGGCTTTTCTTCTTTTTGCCCCTCCCTTTAGGAATTTACAAAAATTCCATCTTCGCGGCTATCTGCGATGGATGAGGAACATTCATACCAAATTTCAACTGCATTGCCTAAGCGGTTTGGGCAGGCCGTTAGTGGGGACATTTTTCCCTTTCAACCACCATTTTTACTATGTTCTTGTTCCAAAATAGAAAAATTACGTTGCCGGTGAGTTAGTCCTACTCCAAGGAATACATATTTAAAATTTTAGGTTGACCAAAAGGGATTGGGCAAGCCGTCAGGAGGAGACTTTTACCTTATTTCCCCTCCCGATAGGAATTTCAAAAATTCCGTCTAAGCGGACGCCTACACAGAAGCAGGAACTCACATACCGAGTTTCCTTTTGGGATATCCTGTAGGGAATTCCAAAAATACAAACTTAGTCGATGTCTACTATAGTGGAGGAACCTTTATACCAAATTTCAACTTCTTACCTCCAGTGGTTTGGGCAGACACTTTTCCAATTTGTGAGACTCCAAAAATCCCGTCTTAGCGCACGTCTATGCCGAATATCAAGAAACCTTGTTTTAGTGGAGATATCCGTGGGGGGAGGAAAAAAAGTAGTTTTTTTTAAATTATATATTATTTTAAATGGTACTTTTTGGATAAACGAAATTTTTTGGAAAAAGATACTTTGTTTTTACAAAGTACTTTATTTGTACTTTTTTTGGAAAATGTATTTTTTTTTAAAAAGGTGTTTTTTGTTGGAAAAATGTATGTTTTTTGGGAAAAGGTTCTTTTTGTTGGAAAAGGTACTTTTTTTGAAAAAGGTATTTTTTTAAAAAAATTTATGTTTTTTGGGAAAAGGAAAATTTTTTTAGAAAAAGGTACTTTTTTGGGAAAAGGTACTTTTTTTTGCAAAAGGTACTTTTTTTGAAAAACTTATTTTTTTGGAAAAATGTATGTTTTTTGGGAAAAGGTACTTTTTTTGGAAAAGGTACTTTTTTTTGGGAAAGGTACATTTTTTTAGAAAAAGGTACATTTTTTGGAAAAAGGAACTTTTTTTAAAAAAGGTACTTTTTTGGAAAAAAGTACTTTTTTTGGAAAAAGGTACTTTTTTTGGAAAAAGGTACTTTTTTTGAAAAAAGGTACTGTTTTTGGAAAAAGGTACTTTTTTTGGAAAAAGGTATTTTTTTTGGAAAAAGGTACTTTTTTTTGGAAAAAGGTACTTTTTTTGGAAAAAGGTACTGTTTTTGGAAAAAGGTACTTTTTTTTGGAAAAAGCTACTTTTTTTGGAAAAAGATACTTTTTTTTGGAAAAAGGTATTTTTTTTGGAAAAAGTTACTTTTTTTGGAAAAAGTTACTTTTTTTGGAAAAAGGTACTTTTTGTGGAAAAGGGTACTTTTTTTGGAAAAAGGTACTTTTTTGGAAAAAGGTACTTTTTTTAAAAAAAGTTTCTTTTTTTCTAAAAAAGAATTTTTTTTGGAAAAAGGTACTTTTTTTTGAAAAAGGTACTTTTTTTGGAAAAAGGTACTTTTTTTTGGAAAAAGGTCCTTTTTTTGGAAAAAGGTACTTTTTTTGGAAAAAGGTACTTTTTTGGAAAAAGGTACTTTTTTTGGAAAAAGGTACTTTTTTTTGGAAAAGGGTACTTTTTTGGAAAAAGGTACTTTTTTTTCGAAAAACGTACTTTTTTTGGAAAAAGGTACTGTTTTTGGAAAAAGGTATTTTTTTGGAAAAAGGTACTTTTTTTGTCCCCTTTTTGCCCCTCCCGATAAGAATTTCCAAAAATGCCGTCTCAACGGACGTCTACACCGGTCGAGGAACCTACATACCAAATTTCAACTTCATAGCTCCAGCAGTTTGAGCAGGCCGTCAAGGGGGAGACTTTTCCCCTTTTTGCCCGTCCCTGTAAAAATTTCCAAAACTCCCGTCTTGGTGGATGTCTACGATAGTGGAGGAACCTTTATACCAAATTTCAACTTCCTACCTCCAGCGGTTTGGGCAGGCCGTCAAGGGGGGCCTTTTTCCCCTTTTTAACCCCCATTTTTACAACGTCCCTGTCCAAAATTCCAGAAAGTACTTTCCAGAAAAGTTAGCCCATACTCCAAGGAACACATATCTTAAATTTCAGCTTTCTAGCCAAAGGGGTTTTGGCAGGCCGCCAAGGGGGAGACTTTTCCCCTTTTTGCCCATTCCGGTAAGAATTTCCAAAAATCCCGTCTTAGCGGACGTCTACGCCGAAAGAGGAACCTACATACCAAATTTCAACTTCCTAGCTTCAGCGGTTTGGGCTGGGCGATGTTGAGTCAGTCAGTCAGTCAGTCAGTCCCGTTATTCTTTTATATATAGAGATGGCATGGATACTGGTTCGAGCGGTGTTGCAGGTCTTTTCTTAGATTTTACAAAGGCTTTCGATCTTGTTGATCATAGAATAATGGTGCAGAAATTAAGGTATTATGGTGTTATGGACAATGAACTGGAGATGTTTGAAAGTTTCTTTGATAATAGAAAGCAATTTGTACAGTTGGACAATGGTAAGAGTGAAATGTTAAATGTTGAAAGTGGAGTGCCGCAAGGTAGTTGCAAATAAAACTAAGCTTATCAGAATCAGGCCACGTTCACATGCATTAAATAATAATTTTAGTATTTTTGTTGATGGAAATCTAATTTTTGAAACACATCAAGTAAAATATTTGGGAATTGTTTTACAAAGTAATCTAGCATGTGATTTGTATATTGCAGAGGTAAGGCGAAAGATTGCTCCGGCTGTTGGTATACTATTTAAAATGAAAAATAAACTTAATCAAAAAACTAAGCTGTTAATATATCACGCACTGATACAAAGTCACTTAAATTACATAGTAATAATCTATGGATACAAAAACACGAATGAGTTAAAGTCGCTTCAAGTTATGCAAAATAAAGCAATAAAAACAATTCATAATTTACCGATAATGTACCCAACTTTAACACTTTATACCAATATCTGTAAACCAATTTTGCCTATTCATGGACTATATAAATACCAGCTATTAATGTATATGTTCAAATCCTTGCACAATATAGGATATCGTACTATAATTTTCGTTCAAAATCAATCAATTTTTAATACGAGAAATCAGAGTAACTTGCATACACCAAGGTGCAGATTAGAAACAACGAAGCAGCGGATACAATATATGGGAAGTTTTGAATACAACAACTTGCCTTTAAGGTTAAAAGCAATTAACTTAATTTCAAGTTTTAAACGAGAGTTGAAAGAATTTATTTTTGAAAATCTTGAAATGCTTCTTTCGTAAATTAATATTTAAAGAAAATAAATTTTGATTGATATATATTATTTTTTTTTATATAAATAGACATATGTGATGTAATTAATTTACAGTAGACGCTCGCAAATTAGAGCTTTCAGTAATTCGAACGTCCAGAAATTAGAATCAATGTTTGCAATACATTAAACGCTCTGGAATTCGAATTTAAAATTCTAATTTCTGACGGTTTTTTTTTTTTTGGTTATTTGACTACACAGGAAATCCCCAATTTATTTTTATTCTGTTTGAATAAAGTAAAACTAAAAAGGGGAATCACCAAATTATATATGTTTTCCCTATTTGTTTTTTTTTTGTCGTATTTATGTACATTTTTGGCTAGTTTATTTGTGAAATTTGATACGCGTGTACATATTATTTGGCAGTCTCTATTAAATAGTAAAAGTGTATCATTTAAAATGTTAAATAAACGTAAAAAAACACTTTATCATTGGAAACTAAAGTCAAAATATTAGAAAAGCTTGACAAAGGCGTTCAAGGGAACCGGTTAGCCCTAGATTTTAATGTGACAACATCTTCAATCAGCTACATCAAATCACATAGAACAGCAATATTAAATGCTGTTTCAAACACATATCAGGAGGCAAACAATAAATCTTTGCACAGCGCTGAATATCCAAAAATGGAAAGTCGTCTGTATGAGTGGTTTTTAAATCAACGAGAAAAAAAGTGTACATTGACTGGGCCAATATTAAAAGAGAAAGCTAAACAAATATTTAGAGAGGAATATCCCGATAAAGATGAAAATGCATTCCGGGCAAGTGATGGATGGTTTACCAAATTTAAGAAGCGACACGGTATCCGTTTTTTAAAAATTTGTGGCGAGATTCTTTCCAGTGATGTTGCTTCAGTCACTCCTTTTATTCATCGATATCGTGCATAGATCGCTGAGATGGGTTTAATGGAGTCACAAATATATAATGTCGACGAAACAGGATTATTTTTTCGTTGCCTACCAGACAGAACCTATGTCTCTGCTTTTGAAAAAAACGCCCCTGGACATAAAATTCAAAAAGACAGAATTTCAGTCCTACTTGGTGCAAACTCTGATGGATCACACAAATTAGTTCCATTGGTAATTGGAAAAGCAAAAAAACCCATGTGTTTTAAAAATTTCAATAATCCTCTGCATTACAACTTTTCAAAAAATGCTTGGATGACTTCTCGGATTTTTCACGAATGGTTTCACGGAATATTTATTAAAGAGGTAAACAAAAATATTGATTTCAGGTTCAGTATACATAATTTAAAAATTTTTTTCAATTCACAGGTGATCCGCTTTTCTTAGGAAAATAATTTGCCTCCGAAAGCCATTTTGCTTATAGATAATTGCTCCGCTCATACACCCATTGAGAAACTTAAAAGTGACGATGGAAACATAGTTGCATTATTCTTTCCACCAAATGTGAAAGCAGCTTTACAACCAATGGATCAAAACCCTATTAAGTTAACAAAGCTCAATTACAGAAGTATGTTTCTTTCTCAGTTAATTGCTGAAGGTGGTGAACTGAAGAATTATTTGAAATCCCATTCGATCCGCAATGCTATATTATTACTGAAACAAGCTTGGGATGCGGTACCACAAAGTGTTATGAAGAAATCTTGGTCAAAGTTGTCCAATTGGGACTCTAACCAATACGACAGCGACGATGACGTGCCAATAACACAATTGTTGCAAATAGATCAGGACTGCAACAAAGTTATTTAGATAACTGAAGCTCTTTTAAAAGAAATAGCTCCCAACGATTGCATCGGTATAGAAGACATCGACAGATGGAATGAAGATATGTTTGATGACGGATCTGTTTATGTTCTCAGTAGCGATGGTGAGTCTTCAGATAGCAGCGAAGACGACGTTGTTGCAGTATCATCAGTTGTCTCTAATACTACAGCCATTGAAAGCGTAAATAATTTAATAAAATGGTGCAATAACAGTGAATTGTTTTCAACTAAGCACATAAGTAATCTTTTGGCTCTCCGTAATGATATTTCGGATTTAAAGAAACCAAAAAAAAAAAACAAATATAACTGATTATATGTCAAACAAAGATTAGTTGTTAACTTGGCCATTGTTTAATTTTAATTGTTTAATTTTTTTTAAATACAGTTTTTTAGTTTTTAATTAAAAAAAATACATGTGATGTAATTGGACTGCATTGCTATGTTTTGTGGCCATTCGTTTTTTTTTTTATATTCATATTTTTAATTTAAAAAAATACATTTGATGTATTGGACCGAATTGTTGTGTTTTGTTTTCTTGTTTTTATCAAATAAAATTGAATTAAAAAATATTAAAAAGAGTTTTATTTAAGTTTTTGGAAGTAAATTTACTCAATTTTTTTTTCGAAAAAAAAACGTACAGAAATTAGAATAATTCAGAAATTAGAATTGCCTCAAAAACAAAGCGGTTCTAATTTGCGAGCGTCTACTGTATAAGGAAAGTATTGCCAACTTGCCTCAATAATGCCCTTTATATGAAATGAAAATGAAATGTTAATAAAAATATATAAAAAAAAACAAAGTATTCGATAACTATAGTTACTAACTTTTTGACGATGATATTTAAACAACTTTTAAGATAATAATACTATAGCCTACTTAACAAAAATAATATTGAAAACGGTGAAATAAATAATAAATTCATGTTTAAAATATATACTTTATGTATATAAGGACTGCGTTTAGGGTTGCCAGACGGGCTTGATTTAGCTTGATTGTCAAGCTTTTTCAATGCGTGTCAAGAATAAAGAAAAAATGTCATTTGTCAAGCTAAAACGGAATTTTAGAAAATTTTCCATCAAATTGATAAGAAAAATTAACCATTAGCAAAAACAAAACTAATTGTTTTTAAATGTACCATCACTCATTTTTAGGGATAAATGACTGTTTCCATGGTAGTAAAGCATAAAAAGTCTTACTTTGAATGAAAAGGAAACGTTTGAGTTAGAAGCTAACCAATTTTTACAAAATGCTGTAAAATACTTAGAAAAAAGATATGATTTTGGAGAAAAATCATATTTTTAGCAAAATGCTGTTTTAAATATAAAAAACTCGTTGATGTCAACAAATTATTAAGCAGAGCTGCATTTATTTTAAAAATATCAAATTCAATTAATACTGATATGTTGTATGCAGATTACTGCTGCCTTCGGGAAGTTCGGAAGAATTGCCAAAAGACATATCCATTGTCAACATATGAGCCCATTTCTTTAAAAAATGTGGTACAGAGAATGTAGAAAATCTGTATAAATTATTATCATTTAAATTTTCAAGCCAATTTTGCAATTTTTTAACTAATTGAGCTGAATTTTAAATTGTCAAGAATTATTAAGCCTTTTTTTGTAATGTCAAGAAAAATCAAGCTTTTTCTTCTGAATGTCAAGATTTTTGCCAATTTCGATCTGGCAAGCCTAATTGCGTTCGATGAAACTAGTGCACACATTATTACTTATAAATTATTTCAAATTCAAAATTTATTTTTTTTTTAATCAAGATGCCTTTGCTAAATATGTACAAATCCTCACGTCAAGTTTTAAAATTATTCGATACTTATTGGCTCTAAAATGAGCTGTGAAATAGAAGTGCGTGAAAAAATAATTCGATTATTTAACGAAATATAGTGTGCATATCCAGATATGCAAATCCACCTAACTGCCCAGAGCTCAGACCCATCGATAGATATTGGGCTCTGGTAGAAAGGATCATGAAGGGCACAAAACAGGTTGCTAAAAGCACTAAAATATTTTCAAGAAAATGGTTATCATCAAGCAAAAAAATTACTGAAGGCACTATTAAAAGTTTGATGGGAGGAATTTCCGAAAAAATTTAATTTTTCATTAAAAACCACTAATGTGTAATATTTTTTTATTAAATGTAAACATGAATAAGATTTCTGCTAATGAAACGTTTTTTTCTTTTGTAAATGTCAACTAGTTCAAAAGTTATTTGAATTTATTTGTGCACTAATTTCATCGAACGCTATCCTTAAAACACGATTTATAAAACATTTCTTGGCCTGGTCATTACTGACGATCTACTTTCATAAGAAAGTTGAGTCAGAAATGGATAAGAATTTTTATTTCAAGCAAAAATTAAATGTTAAAAAAAATCTAATAAAACAGTTTAATTATTAGACATACATATATGTATTTATATAATAAAATGCATAAAAATATCTCCTTTATATTAAGTCCCAACTAAATCGCTAGGTTTTATGCGCCGTAGACGCCGGGTAGACCCAGTAGTAGCTTCGTAGCTTCCTCATTGATATGTGTTCGTAAACTTTCAGCATGGCTATTGGCTATTTTATTAATTTCTTAAGCAATAGTGTTTATACCCAAGTGACGGTGTAAGTCAGCATTGCGAATATACCACGGTGCATGATTTTTGGAAATTCCTACCGGAACGGGCAAAAAGGGGAAAAGTCTCCCCCTTGGCGGCCTGCCAAAACCCCTTTGGCTAGAAAGCTGAAATTTAAGATATGTGTTCCTTGGAGTATGGGCTAACTTTTCTGGAAAGTACTTTCTGGAATTTTGGACAGGGACGTTGTAAAAATGGGGGTTAAAAAGGGGAAAAAGGCCCCCCTTGACGGCCTGCCCAAACCGCTGGAGGTAGGAAGTTGAAATTTGGTATAAAGGTTCCTCCACTATCGTAGACATCCACCAAGACGGGAGTTTTGGAAATTTTTACAGGGACGGGCAAAAAGGGGAAAAGTCTCCCCCTTGACGGCCTGCTCAAACTGCTGGAGCTATGAAGTTGAAATTTGGTATGTAGGTTCCTCGACCGGTGTAGACGTCCGTTGAGACGGCATTTTTGGAAATTCTTATCGGGAGGGGCAAAAAGGGGACAAAAAAAGTACCTTTTTCCAAAAAAGTACCTTTTCCCAAAAAAAGTACCTTTTCCCAAAAAAAGTACCTTTTTCCAAAAAAAGTACCTTTTTCCAAAAAAAGTACCTTTTTTCGGAAAAAGGTACTTTTTTTGAAAAAAAGTACCTTTTTCCAAAAAAGTACCTTCTTCCAAAAAAAGTAACTTTTTCCAAAAAAAGTACCTTTTTCCAAAAAAAATTCCTTATTCAAAAAAATGTACCTTTTTCCAAAAAAAGTACCTTTTTCCAAAAAAAAGTACCTTTTTCCAAAAAAGTACCTTTTTCCAAAAAAAGTACCCTTTTCCAAAAAAAAGTACCTTTTTCCAAAAAAAGTACCTTTTTCCAAAAAAAGTACCTTTTTCCAAAAAAAGTAACTTTTTCCAAAAAAAGGAACTTTTTCCAAAAAAAGTACCTTTTTCCAAAAAAAGTACCTTTTTCCAAAAAAAAGTACCTTTTTCCAAAAAAGTACCCTTTTCCCAAAAAAAGTACCTTTTCCAAAAAAAGTACCTTTTTCCAAAAAAGTACCTTTTTCCAAAAAAGTACCTTTTTCCAAAAAAGTAACTTTTTCCAAAAAAAGTATCTTTTTCCACAAAAAGTACATTTTTCCAAAAAAAAGTACCTTTTTCCAAAAACAGTACCTTTTTCCAAAAAAAGTACCTTTTTCCAAAAAAGTACCTTTTTCCAAAAAAAGTACCTTTTTCCAAAAAAAATACCTTTTTCCAAAAAAAGTACCTTTTTTCAAAAAAAGTACCTTTTTCCAAAAAAAGTACCCTTTTCCAAAAAAAGTACTTTTTTCCAAAAAAGTACCTTTTTCCAAAAAATGTACCTTTTTCTAAAAAAATGTACCTTTCCCAAAAAAAAGTACCTTTTCCAAAAAATGTACCTTTTCCCAAAAAACATACATTTTTCCAAAAAAATAAGTTTTTCAAAAAAAGTACCTTTTCCAAAAAAAAGTACCTTTTTCTAAAAAAATGTTCCTTTTCCCAAAAAACATACATTTTTTCAAAAAAATACCTTTTTCCAAAAAAGTACCTTCTTCCAAAAAAAGTAACTTTTTCCAAAAAAAGTACCTTTTTCCAAAAAAAATTCCTTTTTCAAAAAAATGTACCTTTTTCCAAAAAAAGTACCTTTTTCCAAAAAAAAGTACCTTTTTCCAAAAAAGTACCTTTTTCCAAAAAAAGTACCCTTTTCCAAAAAAAAGTACCTTTTTCCAAAAAAAGTACCTTTTTCCAAAAAAAGTACCTTTTTCCAAAAAAAGTAACTTTTTCCAAAAAAAGGAACTTTTTCCAAAAAAAGTACCTTTTTCCAAAAAAAAGTACCTTTTTCCAAAAAAAAGTACCTTTTTCCAAAAAAGTACCCTTTTCCCAAAAAAAGTACCTTTTCCCAAAAAAGTACCTTTTCCAAAAAAAGTACCTTTTTCCAAAAAAGTACCTTTTTCCAAAAAAAGTACCTTTTTCCAAAAAAGTAACTTTTTCCAAAAAAAGTATCTTTTTCCACAAAAAGTACCTTTTTCCAAAAAAAAGTACCTTTTTCCAAAAACAGTACCTTTTTCCAAAAAAAGTACCTTTTTCCAAAAAAGTACCTTTTTCCAAAAAAAGTACCTTTTTCCAAAAAAAATACCTTTTTCCAAAAAAAGTACCTTTTTTCAAAAAAAGTACCTTTTTCCAAAAAAAGTACCCTTTTCCAAAAAAAGTACTTTTTTCCAAAAAAGTACCTTTTTCCAAAAAATGTACCTTTTTCTAAAAAAATGTACCTTTCCCAAAAAAAAGTACCTTTTCCAAAAAATGTACCTTTTCCCAAAAAACATACATTTTTCCAAAAAAATAAGTTTTTCAAAAAAAGTACCTTTTCCAAAAAAAAGTACCTTTTTCTAAAAAAATGTTCCTTTTCCCAAAAAACATACATTTTTTCAAAAAAATACCTTTTTCAAAAAAAGTACCTTTTCCAACAAAAAGAACCTTTTCCCAAAAAACATAAATTTTTCCAACAAAAAACACCTTTTAAAAAAAAATACATTTTCCAAAAAAAGTACAAATAAAGTACTTTGTAAAAACAAAGTATCTTTTTCCAAAAAATTTCGTTTTTCCAAAAAGTACCATTTAAAATAATATATAATTTCAAAAAAAACTACTTATTTCCCTCCCCCACGGATATCTCCACTAAAACAAGGTTTCTTGATATTCGGCATAGACGTGCGCTAAGACGCGATTTTTGGAAATTCCTACCGGAACGGGCAAAAAGGGGAAAAGTCTCCCTATAAACAGTCTCACAAATTGGAAAAGTGTCTGCCCAAACCACTGGAGGTAAGAAGTTGAAATTTGGTATAAAGGTTCCTCCACTATAGTAGACATCGACTAAGTTTGTATTTTTGGAATTCCCTACAGGATATCCCAAAAGGAAACTCGGTATGTGAGTTCCTGCTTCTGTGTAGGCGTCCGCTTAGACGGAATTTTTGAAATTCCTATCGGGAGGGGAAATAAGGTAAAAGTCTCCTCCTGACGGCTTGCCCAATCCCTTTTGGTCAACCTAAAATTTTAAATATGTATTCCTTGGAGTAGGACTAACTCACCGGCAACGTAATTTTTCTATTTTGGAACAAGAACATAGTAAAAATGGTGGTTGAAAGGGAAAAATGTCCCCACTAACGGCCTGCCCAAACCGCTTAGGCAATGCAGTTGAAATTTGGTATGAATGTTCCTCATCCATCGCAGATAGCCGCGAAGATGGAATTTTTGTAAATTCCTAAAGGGAGGGGCAAAAAGAAGAAAAGCCTCACCTTGGGGGCCGGTAAAAACCCCTTCGGCTAGAAACCTGAAGCTTAAAATGTGGGTCCCTGGAGTAAGGGCTAACTTATTAGAAAGATACTTTTTTGAATTTTGGACAGGGTCGTTATAAAATGGTGGCTCAAAAAGGGAAAGTTGCCCCTTAACGACCTGTCCAAACTGCTGGAACTAGGAAGCTGAAATTCGGTACTTAGGTTTCTCTTCCAGCCTAATTCCAACCGGGAGGGACAAAAAAAGAAAAAGTGTCCCCCTTGACAGCTTGCTCAAACTGCTGGAACTAGGAAGCTGAAATTCCCTGTCGATGGATTTTAGGAAATTCCTACCGAGAGGGGCACAAATAGTAAAAGTTGGCTAGAAACCTGAAATGTAAAACATATGTTACTTGGAGTATGGGCTCACTTACCGGGAAGGTGCTTTTAATGGGATTAATGAAGCGAAAAGTGCCGCTTAAAGGCCTGCCCAAACCGCTGGAGGTAGGAAGTTGAAATTTGGTATTAAAGTTCCTCCTCTATTGTAGACATCCGCTAAGATGATATTTTTGGAAATTTCTACAGGTAGGGTCAAAAACAGGAAAAGGACAGGGACATTGCAAAAATGGGGATTAATGAAGCGAAAAGTGCCGCTTAAAGGCCTGCCCAAACCGCTGGAGGTAGGAAGTTGAAATTTGGTATTAAAGTTCCTCCTCTATTGTAGACATCCGCTAAGATGAGATTTTTGGAAATTTCTACAGGTAGGGTCAAAAACAGGAAAAGTCTCCCCCTTAACGGCCTGGCCAAACTGCTGGAACAAGGGATCTTAAATTGGGTTCCTTCTCCAACGTTGACGTCCCCTAAGATGGTATTTTTGGAAATTCATACCGGGAGGGGTAAAAAGGGAAAAAATTTCCCCTTGACGGCCTGGCCAAACTGCTGGATATAGAGACCTAAAATTATGTATGTAGTAGGTTCCTCCTCCAACGCAGACGTCCTCTAAGACGGAATTTTTGGAAATTCCTACCGGGAGGGGTAAAAACGGAATAATTCTCCCCCTTGATGGCCTAACCGAACCCTTCGGCTAGAAACCTGTAATATATAATATGTTTTCCTTGGAGTATGGGCTAACTTTTCGACAAGGCATTTCTAGGACTTTGGACAGGAACGTGGTAAAAATGGTGGTTCAAAAGGGGAAAATTGCCCCCCCCCCACTTAACGTCTGCGTCTTTAGCTAGAAACCTAATACTTAAAGAACAAGTGTATATGAAACACTAAAATTAAGAAACTAAATAGGAAACGAGTGGAATTGAAACACTACACAAGTGAAATGAAATGGATATAAACGTTGAACGAGTGGAATTGAAATTATAGACAATGCAAATGGATTGGAAGCGGGAATTACCTGTTCAAACACTATCCACGGAATATGAAACTTATGTAGCATTGAAACAAACTCTCCAAAAAGTTAAACAAATTTTCTAAAAGAGAAAAAACCTTAGAAAAGGAATGGAACTTATATATTCCGATATTTAAACTTCATGTAACGAAGCACCGGTGGAAGAAACCGACGCAGTAAATTTTCCAACTGAATTTGTGAATTTACTTGAATTGCCAGGTCTACCTTTACATAAACTGGAATTAAAAAAAAAAACTTTAAGACACGCTAACAACGTAGCGGGCTTTGCCCGCTATTTTTAATATTATAAAATGCTTTCCAACTCTGCTTTACGTTATTTATTTTCATTCAAAACACAAATGAACAAAACTACTAAGTTCGCACTTTACCAAATTATCTTGAGATACACACGTATATTGCAAATTATTATGGATTCATTACTAACAATCCACTTTCATGAGAAAAAGTGATCAAATATTTATTTATTTTAAACCCATTGTTGTGCAGAATTATTTATTTGTGGTGGCTGGGTGAAGGCTTTAAATAAAAAAACTTTAAATAAAAAAACGAATTTAATAAAAATTGTGGGGGGCGTAGCCCCCCCCCCCCTTAACCTTTAAGGCACGCTAACAACGTAGCGGGCTGCGCCCGCTAGTATTAGATATAAAATTGGACCTAGTATACTTCCCTGTGGGACTCCAGCTTTTATTTCCCGTAGGTCAGAATAGGTTGACTCCTGTTTAACACGAAAGAAACGATCGCTTAGATATGACTCCAAAAACAAAAAGCTTTTGGGAAGGCAATTTTTAAATTTGTAGATAAGTGCTTCATGCCAAACTATGTCAAAAGCTTGGCTAACATCTAGAAAGACAATGTAGCATACTTTCTTTTCTTCTAGCGCTTTTTCAATGATATCAGAGATTCTATGGACTTGGTCGATAGTTGAATGGTTATTTCTAAACCCAAATTGATGGTTAGGAATGAGTTTTTTTGAATCTACTATTACTTTTAATCTAGTAAGAAAAAGCCTCTCCAAAAGTTTTGATAATGATGGCAGTAGTGATATGGGCCTATATGATGTAACTTCATTGGGTGATTTTCCCGGCTTAGGTATCATTATGACCTCGGCTGATTTCCACAAACTGGGGACATATTGTAGATTAAAACATGCATTAATAATCTTGGTCAGGTTGATAAGTCCTTTTCTAGGTATTTTTTTTATTAACTCTGAGGTTATGAGATCAAAACCTGGCGCTCTTTTGCCTGGCAGCACTGATATGGTGCGGTAAACTTCTTCTGTTGTTACACGAGGGATGCTTACATCTTCAAAAAGGTATGAAGTTTCGGATATATTAATATCTCCTTTATTTGGAGTAAAAATTTTCTGAAGTTAATCAGCAAAGGTTTTAGCAAATCACTTTTGGCCCACGTATTGTCGACTCTTATGGGGGGAATGTGAGATGATGATCGTTTTAAGTAAGATGTGGCCTTCCAGAGAGAGTAATCGTTTGATTTTTCATTTGATAAGCCCTCTAAGTAATTTTGAAAATTATGGTGTTTTTCTTCCTACCAAGGTGACACTCACGCTGTAATAAAATGCGGTGACTACAAAATTATTTTTGTAAAAGCCTTAACCCTTAAATGCATGATCTCTTCAATTTGAACAATTTTTTTCAAGGTTGGTTACCGTTAGCGTTATAATACCGTTATCGCTAAAATACCATGGATGGTAACCGAAACGAATGCGGTTATTGTTAGGGTAACGACATTTTAGGTTATTTCGGTAACGGTATTTTAAGGGTAACGCTATTTCATTTATTTCGGTATCGGTATTTTAAGGATAACGGTATTTGAGTTATTTCGGTAACTGTATTTTAAAGATAACGATTTTAAGAGTAACGGTAGTCTCATACTTCTGGTTTAAACTTTAGTTAATAGTTAACCCAAAAATTTGTTGTTGTTTTGTGTACATTTTTTTGACATTTTCTTTTGTTTTTAGTTAAGTTAAAGTTAAACCTACAGTATGAGACCCACCGTTACTGTACAAAAAATACTCAGTAACCACGTGAAATTACCATAAGCAGAAAATTAAAAATAACGGTAACGGTATTTTAGGGATAACAATATTTCATTTGTTTCGGTAACGGTATTTTAAGGATACCGGTATTCCGGGTATTTCGATAACGGTATTTTAGGGGTAACGGTAGCCAGTTGAAAGGGTTTTGAATCGATAACGGTATTTTAGCGGTATTGCCTGCCAAGCCTGTAAAATACCGTTTCAAATTGAATACCGTTAACGTTATCGATAACTTTAAAAAAATTTCCAAGTACTGTTATCGTTACCGATACCGTTATTTTTATGGGTATTTAACGGTATTTTACCGGTATTTGTTATTTTATATAAAAATTAAAATTTTTTTATTTCATAATCTTGAGTGTTTTTTTACAAAAAAAATTTATAGATAATAATTTTGCTTATTAATAATTTTGCATTGAATTTATGGCTTAAAATCTGTATTTTCAGTACTTAAAATAACATAATTTTTAACAAATTTTTAATACAGTCTTAAATACCGTTACCTTTCCCGTTACCTAATCAAACGAAATCCGATACCGCTAGCCTTACCGTTATTCGTTTCGGTAACCAACCTTGATTTTTTTATATGATTTCCTAAAGTCGTGTGCATTCATTCATTTTATTGAAAAATATGATTTTTTGCCAAATATATCTATATACGCGTATATAAAATTCTCGTGTCACGGTGTTTGTGGTCGAACTCCTCCGAAACGGCTTGACCGATTTCTATGAAAATTTGTATGTGTATTTGGCAGGTATGAGAATAGGTCGTAAGGTATTTTTCATATCGCTAAGGGATTAGAGTGTCCCTACATATAAAATTTTCGTGTTGCTATGACAACCTTCGTGTTACTATGACAACCACCTAATATAATCCCACCTTATCTAATCCTTAATCATTAATCCTTAGTCCTTAATCACTAATCCTTAATCCTATCTTATCTTATCTCATCTTATCTCATCTCATCTCATTTCATCTCATCTCATCTTATTTTATCTTATCTTGGCGTTACTATGACAACCAGGCAAAACTTATAGCATTAACCTAATCTAATCCAAATTTATTTAGCGTGTTGCTTTATTTGGAAAGGGGATAAAGAAGAGATAGGAGGTGGTGAAATATGAAAGCCCTCAAATATGGCAACACTGTAATTGCGCGAGATGTTGAATTTTAGAATAGATGTTGCGCGCCCTTTGATGGTGATTTGGCGAACTTTTGTTGAGGCTGTTTATTTCAAAACCCTGTTATATTATTTTACTTCGGTGGGGTTAAGTGCTATGCGAATAGTGAAAGAGGACACTGTATTAGGGATAGAAAAGTCATACACATTATTTTTCCAAATAGATGTTGCGGTAGCTGGGGATCGAGCCCGCAACCACATGTGTAACAGTTCATCGCGCTAACCATTACACCACAGCCCTCACATCGTCATCGTTATTTATTGTTAATTATTAAGTGTGTCTATTTGATTTTATTTTTACTTAAAAGTAGAAAATTTGTTTTAACCTAAGCTTCCTCTGAATAATAATTTTCACAATTATTAATTTTTTTTTATAAGCTCCTAATAATCATTCGCATCGGAGGGGACTTTTATCGACTTTAGTTAAAATATACCCGGTATGCCTTGACTTGATTTATTTTTGGAGAATTCTAGCTGGTTAATTTGTTTTCAATCAATCAAATTGTTTGAAAATATGAATATTTTTATAGGGTTTTCATACACAAAATGAACAAAACCATATGATTAAAAATAAAGTCGACTTTAAATTTAAAATACTCTTTTATAGTAAGGACCATTGTATTTTACTTTCATAAAAATATTGAATTCCTATACAAAATAAATTACATTTTAAATGTACGCTAACAACATGGCGGGCTTGCCCGATACGACAAAATTCGTTTTCGGTGTAACTGACATCCCAAAAACTAGGCCCGCTAGTTTTATTATATTATTATAGCTAAACTGTGATTAATTTAACGAGTATGAAAAAAAGAAAAAAATATATATATAATAGGGCGGGTCGATTTAATAATCGCCCATGGCTCAGTGAAAATTTTTTTGACATTTTCTTTTGTTTTTAGTTAAGTTAAAGTTAAACCTACAGTATGAGACCCACCGTTACTGTACAAAAAATACTCAGTAACCACGTGAAATTACCATAAGCAGAAAATTAAAAATAACGGTAACGGTATTTTAGGGATAACAATATTTCATTTGTTTCGGTAACGGTATTTTAAGGATACCGGTATTCCGGGTATTTCGATAACGGTATTTTAGGGGTAACGGTAGCCAGTTGAAAGGGTTTTGAATCGATAACGGTATTTTAGCGGTATTGCCTGCCAAGCCTGTAAAATACCGTTTCAAATTGAATACCGTTAACGTTATCGATAACTTTAAAAAAATTTCCAAGTACTGTTATCGTTACCGATACCGTTATTTTTATGGGTATTTAACGGTATTTTACCGGTATTTGTTATTTTATATAAAAATTAAAATTTTTTTATTTCATAATCTTGAGTGTTTTTTTACAAAAAAAATTTATAGATAATAATTTTGCTTATTAATAATTTTGCATTGAATTTATGGCTTAAAATCTGTATTTTCAGTACTTAAAATAACATAATTTTTAACAAATTTTTAATACAGTCTTAAATACCGTTACCTTTCCCGTTACCTAATCAAACGAAATCCGATACCGCTAGCCTTACCGTTATTCGTTTCGGTAACCAACCTTGATTTTTTTATATGATTTCCTAAAGTCGTGTGCATTCATTCATTTTATTGAAAAATATGATTTTTTGCCAAATATATCTATATACGCGTATATAAAATTCTCGTGTCACGGTGTTTGTGGTCGAACTCCTCCGAAACGGCTTGACCGATTTCTATGAAAATTTGTATGTGTATTTGGCAGGTATGAGAATAGGTCGTAAGGTATTTTTCATATCGCTAAGGGATTAGAGTGTCCCTACATATAAAATTTTCGTGTTGCTATGACAACCTTCGTGTTACTATGACAACCACCTAATATAATCCCACCTTATCTAATCCTTAATCATTAATCCTTAGTCCTTAATCACTAATCCTTAATCCTATCTTATCTTATCTCATCTTATCTCATCTCATCTCATTTCATCTCATCTCATCTTATTTTATCTTATCTTGGCGTTACTATGACAACCAGGCAAAACTTATAGCATTAACCTAATCTAATCCAAACTTATTTAGCGTGTTGCTTTATTTGGAAAGGGGATAAAGAAGAGATAGGAGGTGGTGAAATATGAAAGCCCTCAAATATGGCAACACTGTAATTGCGCGAGATGTTGAATTTTAGAATAGATGTTGCGCGCCCTTTGATGGTGATTTGGCGAACTTTTGTTGAGGCTGTTTATTTCAAAACCCTGTTATATTATTTTACTTCGGTGGGGTTAAGTGCTATGCGAATAGTGAAAGAGGACACTGTATTAGGGATAGAAAAGTCATACACATTATTTTTCCAAATAGATGTTGCGGTAGCTGGGGATCGAGCCCGCAACCACATGTGTAACAGTTCATCGCGCTAACCATTACACCACAGCCCTCACATCGTCATCGTTATTTATTGTTAATTATTAAGTGTGTCTATTTGATTTTATTTTTACTTAAAAGTAGAAAATTTGTTTTAACCTAAGCTTCCTCTGAATAATAATTTTCACAATTATTAATTTTTTTTTATAAGCTCCTAATAATCATTCGCATCGGAGGGGACTTTTATCGACTTTAGTTAAAATATACCCGGTATGCCTTGACTTGATTTATTTTTGGAGAATTCTAGCTGGTTAATTTGTTTTCAATCAATCAAATTGTTTGAAAATATGAATATTTTTATAGGGTTTTCATACACAAAATGAACAAAACCATATGATTAAAAATAAAGTCGACTTTAAATTTAAAATACTCTTTTATAGTAAGGACCATTGTATTTTACTTTCATAAAAATATTGAATTCCTATACAAAATAAATTACATTTTAAATGTACGCTAACAACATGGCGGGCTTGCCCGATACGACAAAATTCGTTTTCGGTGTAACTGACATCCCAAAAACTAGGCCCGCTAGTTTTATTATATTATTATAGCTAAACTGTGATTAATTTAACGAGTATGAAAAAAAGAAAAAAATATATATATAATAGGGCGGGTCGATTTAATAATCGCCCATGGCTCAGTGAAAATCGTATTCTAGGGATCAAAATAAGAAACTTTGCCGAAGAAACCATACCTCTAAAACGAATTCTACTACCCCCCAACTGTTGACTTTTGTCCCGTAGGGTCAAGTTTTGAAAAATCCCACTTTGACCCATTTAGAGTGCCCCAATCGAGTCCAAATGTATGACCGACCCCCACTAACTTTGGAGGGCCGATCCACCCATGCCAGTGGCACACCCCCTGGAACTCCACTGGGGGGTTCCCCATACAAACATTTTAAAAAATCACCATTTTTGGCACTTTATTTTATTATTTTTTATTTATTTTATTTATTTTTATTATTTTATTTATTTTTTCTCTTTAGAAATTTATTTAGTCAGAACATATGTAAATGAAAAAATTAATTTAACTTAGTAATAGAAAAGAAAATAAAAAAAATTACTGTTTGAAGTCTTTTTTGCTTTCAAGTCTGGGCAATTTCGCACGGCTCTCTAATGTCGTCACCATAACAGCCTCTACATTTTCCGGTATAACTCGTTTGGAAACGCTAGCTAGCAATTGAACGTGTCGTTCTGTTGCAGGTCGTAAAATAGGTTGTGTGGGTTTTTTAAGCCACCACAAGACACAGCTGCATGTCGTAAACTTACTTAAGCTAAATCGGTTACAGGTAGAATTGAGCATAAAATTATCATAAAGGATTTTCCAGAAGTAATAAAAGGCGCACTTGCTTAACAGAATTTGTGGTCAGATTAACGTTTAATTTACATGTATGTACTTTATGGGCAGTTTTGACAACAAAATCGGTTACAGGTAGAATTGAGCATAAAATTATCATAAAGGATTTTCCAGAAGTAATAAAAGGCGTACTTGCTTAACAGAATTTGTAGTCAGATTAACGTTTAATTTACATGTAAGTACTTTATGGGCAGTTTTGACAACAAAATCGGTTGCAGGTAGAATTGAAATTACCATTTCATTCTTATTACCTCGTCTCCTAGACCATATATAACGCAACAGTTTTTGTGAATGCATTAAGTCGTTGTGAAGAACTCGAAGTGTGAAGTGCTAATTTGAGATAAAAAAATATTTTAAAAAAAATCATTCCAAATCAAGAAGTTTACAATGAATCCACCATCCTCTACACCGCAAGATGAAGCAATAACAACATCAACAACTATCGAAAACCCAATGAGTCATATACCCATGCATGATGTTACTGTTTTTGGTGTGTCTACTGATTTGACTGATCTTAATTTACCAACCCATCTGGATATCTTGAGATATTATTTTTACTTGAGCGAACAAAAAAAGTTGTCCTATAAAGCATTCACTATTCAAGTACAAGATAAGTTGATTGGAATTTGGGAAAAACTTGGTATGGAAATAATGCTGAAAAAAAGTGTATGTAATAAATTGAATAGATTGCTTGACAAATATCAAGAGCAAATCAAGAGAAGAAACAAACCCCAACAATTTACAGAGTATGTAAAATCTCTGGAAACAATTTTTTTCATTGGAACATGTAAATGCGATTTGAAGGCAGCTCCATGTGCATGCGGTTTGGTTCCCGAACGCCTCAAAGAGTTTATGCACGATCAACATAATCAGAGAAGTCCAACAATGGATGGATTTGTGATGGAAATTGAAGAGCAAGGAGCAACGTCTATGTCATCAATGCCAACATACCAAGATCCCGATGATTCAACATACGCACCGCCACCGGTTCAAGAAGATTTGGATATAAGCACAAGTTCACAATACACACAGAGATACGATTGTTTTAACTTTGCCTTGGTATGTGACAGATTTGGCGTGCCTGATAGAGTAGCATCAGCAATGGGAACAGCTCTTTTCCAAGATTTTAAAATGAAAGATATCCATGGCAAACCTCTCATCATGGATAAATCGAAAGTTCGCCGAGAAAAAGAGAAATGCAGACAAGAAGTGCTTCGCAAACGGTTAGATGATACCAATTTGTTAGCATTTTCATTCGATGGCAGAAAAGATGATACTTTAACGAGAGATACAATTGATGAGAAGTATCATACTAGAATGGTAAAAGAACCTCATCTTGTTATTTTGAGAGAATCGAATTCTGAATTGATTGGTTACGTAAGACTGGAACATGAAACCGCTGAATACAAAACAACCAAATTAAATGATTTTTTCAACGATAAAAATATATCACTGGATGCATTAATTGGCATATGCACTGACGGTGAGCCAACAAACACTGGCCCAAACGGTGGAATTATACGACGATTCGAATTGCTGTTAAAAAGACCATTGCATTGGTTCGTTTGCCTTCTACACTTCAACGAACTTCCGTTTCGGCATTTGTTTGAAGCTTTGGATAAATCAACCAGCACTGGACCAAGATCGGCAACCGGAAAATTGAGCCGTCAAATCGAAACTTGTGAAACTCTTCCGGTAAGTTATTGCTATCACTCATTTATTATAATTGTCAACCGTTTTTAATTGTTTTATTTTTATATATTTTCAGGTGGTGGACGGCTTTCAGAAAATTGAGTTGAAAAATATGCCCCCTGCTCCAGAAAAAATTGAATTTTCCACCGATTCCAAGTACTTATACGCCATGGCCCATGCAATTTCTAGCGGCGTGGTTTCAGTGGATCTGGCAAACATCAAACCAGGGAAAATTGTACATTCTCGGTGGCTCACCAAGGCCGCTAGACTATTACGATTATATATGACAAAGGAAAATCCAGATGCAAATTTAAGAATACTGGTTGAATTTATAATTACATGTTATGTGCCAATGTACTTCAATATCAAGTATTACAGCTCTGTCGTGTACGATAGTAGATTATTTTTCAAATTCATTAGTTGATCAAGATTTCTAGAACCTCGTTTACGCAAAATTGGCAATAAAGTAATTACAGATAATTCATATTATGCGCATTCGGAAAATATCTTGTTATCAATGTTGTTTGATAATAGCAAAGAAAAGCGCGACTGTGCTATCAAGATAATTCTACGCTATCGAACCGATGTTGACGACCCAACGGGACTTAGAGCTTATAAAAAACCAGATATAAACTTTTATTGCACAAGTTACACGGAAATGATCAATATGAATGACATAAATGACGTATTTGAACCACCATTCACGCGAAGCATTCCATACGATACTTTGAAAGAATATTTAAATCAAGATGATCCACCGTTTAATGATCCAAAAATTCCATCACACATATAAGAAACAGAACGACACGTTCAATTGCTAGCTAGCGTTTCCAAACGAGTTATACCGGAAAATGTAGAGGCTGTTATGGCGACGACATTAGAGAGCCGTGCGAAATTGGCCAGACTTGAAAGCAAAAAAGACTTCAAACAGTAATTTTTTCTTTTCTATTACTAAGTTAAATTAATTTTTTCATTTACATATGTTCTGACTAAATAAATTTCTAAGGAGAAAAAATAAATAAAATAATAAAAATAAATAAAATAAATAAAAAATAATAAAATAAAGTGCCAAAAATGGTGATTTTTTAAAATGTTTGTATGGGGAACCCCCCAGGGGAGTTCCAGGGGGTGTGCCACTGGCATGGGTGGATCGGCCCTCCAAAGTTAGTGGGGGTCGGTCATACATTTGGACTCGATTGGGGCACTCTAAATGGGCCAAAGTGTGATTTTTCAAAACTTGACCCTACGGGACAAAAGTCAACAGTTTGTTTTTCTTATTTTGATCCCTAGAATACGATTTTCCCTGAGCCATGGGCGATTTTTTTGCCTCCCCACAAATCGACCCGGCCTAATATATAAACTATGAACTATACATTTATTGTCGCCAAAATTAATTTTATTGCGAGAATACCACTTTAAATATTTAAACAAACATTTTTGAGTATTACACTTCTTGTAAAAAAAGCGTGTGTTAGATTTTTCACAAGTATACGAAGCAAAACCAAGATTTTTCCTATAACTGTTTAAAAAATCTGCGCGAAACTATAAGAACACTGTGTATAGAAGGGGCCCCAATGCCCAAAAATGAAGTTTTTTGCATCAAGTGGGTTTTTTTTATTAAAAAAACTGGTATGTTGCCATATGGCTACACCATGCATGTGAAACGATATTTGAAACGAATTTTTATTTTTAGATGTTTTTATTTCAATAGTTTCTTTTTTATTACTTTTTTCTTTTTTTTTATATAATTAAATTTGGGAACTAAAATTCTATGCTAGTTTGATGGTTTTCATAATTTTGAATTTGAAAGTTTTCAAAGTATTTCAGCCTACATATATAGGGATTAATGTATAAGAATTTCAGCCTACATATATAGGGATTAATGTATAAGAATAAAATAAGCCTTAATGTCTATAATTTTTGTGCTACATTTTATGTTTAAAACCACTGTGCCATGAAAAAAACAAGGAAAAATTTAATTTTATATGCATAAAAGTCGAATTTATGCTCATTATCAACAAGGTGCCAATTCTACGTTCCGAATCTAGTTAACTGACCTCCAAATAAGCTAAAAAAATATGATTTTTTGCTATTTAGAAATTTTCATATAAAAAGTCTATTAATCGACTTTTACCTATAAAAAGTTGAAAAGTCGATAATCGACTTTCACCTATAAAAAGTCGTAAAGTCAAAAAGTCGACTTTTCAAAATTTGAAAAAAGTCGACTTTTTGTTGCAACTATATAACCCTAGCCTGATAATCGACTTTCACCTATAAAAAGTCGTAAAGTCAAAAAGTCGACTTTTCAAAATTTTAAAATGGTCGAAAAGTCGACTTTTTGTTGCAACTATATAACCCTAGCCCGAAATGATTTGACAAATTTTGAAACGTAACAAAATACGTCGAAAGCAACAACGTTTTTTAAAAAATGTAATAAAATATATTTATTTTTTATTGAAATCAAATAGCAAATGGCCAAGTTTCTTAAGTTTTCATAAATAAAATAGACCCTAAATATAATTTTTTTTTTTATTAAAGAGAAGCAACACTCAGGAAATTCTTCCTATTAATTAACGTGTTGCTTCCTTTGGAAAGGGGATAGAGAAGAAATGAAAGGTGGTGAAAGATGAAGGGCTTCAAATATGGCAACACTGTAATTGCGCGAGATGTTGAATTTTAGAACAGTTGTTACGCGCCATCTGATGGTGAGTTGGCGAACTTTGTTGAAGCTTTTTTGTTCATAGCCCTGTTATATTATTTTACTTCGGTGGGCTTAAGTACTATGGGAACACCAAAGGAGGACGCTGCGATATGTATGAGGGATAGAAAAAACTCATACATATTACTATTTTTCATAAATTGATATTGCATTGGTTGGGGCTCGAACCCGCAACCTCACGTGTAACAATCCAACGCGCTAACCATTACACCACAGCGCCCATAATTGCGAAAACTGCTTTCTAAAGAAATTTTTAAGCAATTTAGTGCCCATATAAACTGTTTTTGTTTATGGGGTTGTTTTGTAGAAATCTTAAATAGTTTGTGTGCTAGACATAATCAAAGAGGTTAGAAAATAAATCGAATGCAATCCCTCTCGTACTGAGAAAAATTTTATAAAATGTGGATGCAAATAGGAAACCTTTTAATTGATAAGTGGCAATTTTTTATAATTTTATACTAAAAGTTTTCGTCATATTTATAATCAAATAAACATAAAATTGATAAATTAACCTTTGGTTTTCCTTAAAAATTACAGATTTCCTGTTTGCAGGCATAATCTATTAATATAAGGTGATCAATAATGGAAATAAAAGGCCAAACCCTTCCCCGCTCAACAAATGTACTCAGCACACAATTTGAATTTATAAAAATAATTTGAATCTATCTATTTATCTATCTACGATAACGAGGTTAGAAAATAAATCGAATGCAATCCCTCTCGTACTGAGAAAAATTTTATAAAATGTGGATGCAAATAGGAAACCTTTTAATTGATAAGTGGCAATTTTTTATAATTTTATACTAAAAGTTTTCGTCATATTTATAATCAAATAAACATAAAATTGATAAATTAACCTTTGGTTTTCCTTAAAAATTACAGATTTCCTGTTTGCAGGCATAATCTATTAATATAAGGTGATCAATAATGGAAATAAAAGGCCAAACCCTTCCCCGCTCAACAAATGTACCCAGCACACAATTTGAATTTATAAAAATAATTTGAATCTATCTATTTATCTATCTACGATAACGAAATTATCGAAATTGATTGCCAAATTTATTTGATTTGTTAGTAAAAATGTTTAAATTGATTTGATAATAATGGGGTTGCCGGGTTGTAAAAATGTGAAGAAATGTCGATGTCAGCTGCTAGAACCATACAAATCGTTATAAAAACTAAAAATATAAAATACAAATATACAATTTAAAAACAAGCTTTTTTATAACGCCCTTTGAGGGGAATTTTTTTACAGAGTTTTTATTTTTAATTTTGTGTGGAAGTAAAAACGAAAGATTTTATATTTTATGAATTTTTTTTTATTCTCAAAAAGTTTTATGCATTTCAGAAAATAAAAAACTACAAAGTTATGAATTTTATTCAAATGAAAATTTAACTTAAAAAATCAAAAAAAGTAAATATAACGCAGGTTCTTCTTAATTAAAATTTAATTTTATAACTGCAGTTAAACACTAAATTCTAGCGACTTTTATTTATGTAAATTGGTATTTTTGACTGACTAATCTTATTCTCATCTTAATTCAGAGAGTATTGTCACTAGGGAAATCCCGGGAAAAGTTTGCCGGGAATTCCCGGGAAAATAATATATTTTTCCCGGGAAAACGGGAAATTTTAAAAATATTACATTTTTTAATTTGTTTTTGTCTGGAATAGGATTTTTTTATTTTAGTCATAAAAAACATTTCAAACATCAAAACAAAAATTTCATTGTTAAAATCTTTTAAAAGGAAATCAATTTATTTGACACACACAAAAAAAATTTTGCCAAGTAATTTCAAATAATAAAGATTTTTCGCATAACTTATCCAAAATTTAAGTAGTAAAACCTAAAAACTTGGCAAAATGTTTAAAAGAAATGTGAAAAAAAAGTTTTGTTTCTTACAAATAATCGCCCTTACTATCTAAATTTTTCAAATGTATATTTTAGTTAAAGTCGACTTTAGTTAAAATATTGGGTGGCAGTATACCTTGACTTGGTTTATTTTTGGAGCATTCTGATTGGTTAATTTATTTTCAACCAATCAAAATGTTTGAAAATATAAATATTTTTGTAGGGTTTTCATACAGAAAATTAATAAAACCGTATGATTAAAAATAAAGTCGACTTTAAATTTAAAATACTGCTTTATATTAAGGGCCAATACTTTTACAAGTAACGTTTTCATTAATAAATGTGATATTTTCAAGTAAATTTACTTTATTTTAATACATCTGCTTTCAAATTAATATATTCTTTTATATTAAAGAATAAAATGTCAGGAGTATGGAAATACTTCACAAAAAAGAACAATGCAGCGCAGTGCAATATTTGCCCTAAAAGACTAATTGTATCTAAATTTGGTTATCCGACATCTGAATTTGGTTAAAAAAAAAAAAAAATGATGGCCATGCAACTTCTCTTGAAGAAAACAACAACAAGAATAACGTTCCAGCTAAAATTTGCAAAGTACCCGAAGAAAAAAGTGTAAGCTGAATAGGCATTGAACGTTTTATGGGAGGGCAAACATTTCCTGAAATGGTATCCAAATTAGCCGCAGTCGACGGAATGTTAATCCGCACCATAACTAGATCTTCGTTTATTCGAGAAAGTTTTTATAATAAACACCTGGCATTGCCAAAAAATGAAACCCATGTAAAGAACATTATATTAAATTACTACAATCATATCTTTTATCATGATAAAAGAAATATCGAGCAATATTTCCAACAATAGGAGATTTACTCTAATCTTAGCTGAATGGACAAGAATATCACAAAAGAGATATTTGAACATATGTATGTATAAACGGATATAATTAATTTTATAACCTGGGGTTGGTTTATATATCAGGAAGATGTAATGCTGATGAAATAAGAAGAATTGTAGAAATAAGACTAGAAGAGTTTTATTTGTCTTTGGAAAATAACATTTTGGCGACCATATCTAATGGGCCAAATGCGATGAAACGGTTTGTTTCCGACAGTCCAGTAGTGGGTGCTTTCTGCTGGAATCATGCAATTCATTTGGCAGTGCTTAGAATAATTTATGTGAAATAAAATGTTCAACATTCTGATATTTTTACTTTGAATTCTCACTACACAGACTGAATTTGTACTGAAATAGTGTTTTTTTTTTTAACAAAAATCACTTATATAGGTGGCTTTCATTAACAATTTTGTTTAAAAATATTTTCATTCCCGTTTCCCGGGAAATAAAAAAGTCCGGGAAATCCCAAACCCTAATTGTCACTCTTAAGATAATTGCCTTCAAACAGGATGATTTTAAAATCTTAAATAATTTTAGGATAAACATATTTTTGTGCAATTTTGCTCCAAAGTTTATTTTCGATGGCTTAATGAAGAAAGACGCTACAGGGAGAGAATTTTGCTGGACGAGTTTTAGTGAAATTTTTCGGTAAACTGCTGAAGTTTTCTTTACAACATAAATGAAAAATTTGTTAAATTCGATGAAAAAGGTTCGTATATTTTATGAATCTAGTTTTAGTGAAAATTTTTCATGGAGCGTATAAAAGTTTTAATAAATAAAATGAAATTTTTTATAACATTTTATGAAAAATTCCATTAATTCAATGAAAAATTTCAATGGACGAGTTCCCGTGAAACTTTATCGATTTTATGCAAAAATTCATTAATATCATGCAGATAATTCTCTCAGTGTAACTTTATTCTTAATTTCTATAGAGGGGAAGGCAATAAAAATATAAAAACTTTGGATATATTGTTTCTCGGAATAAAATTTTATATTAATACAAAAACAATAAAATAAAAAGTATAATAATAATAATATTAATTCGAGTTAGGGCCTTTCTGTATTAAGCATTAAAATTATTTACCAAAAATTTGAAAAGAGCAGCATGTTCGTTGTTACATTTAGGGCATTTCTTTTAACTATTATATTCATATTTGATGGGTAATTTGAAATTTAAAAAGATAGATTCAAATAAAATAAAAACAATTTGAATTATAAAAAAATGTTTATGAAACTATATGTATCAATATAGTTTGGCTCAAGGGGTAAGGCGATGAACTTCTAAACCAAAGGTAGTTGGTTCGAATCGTGTCTGGTGTTGGAACAAAACAAAATTGCTTTAAATTTTAAAACGAAAGAAAATTAAATTAAAGAGAAATAAAATAAACAAAGAACGTGTGTGTTAAGTGTGTAGTGTTTTGAAAATTGAAACAAAAAAAAAACTTTCGAATATAAAAAAACAAACCACAACATCGTTTTTTTTACGTTTTGTCAGTTAAAAATTGATGATTGTTTTAACAGACTTTTCCATTATTTTTATTTCTTTTATGGATTGTTTAAACAATGTTTGAAAATAAATAGCAAAATGGTTTGAATATAATGAAAAATCAGTAGTCTTTTTTTTAATTACGTTTTCAATTAATTTAATATGTATTTTAGGTTGTTTTTAACGATAAAATATTGTGAGTGTAGTAGCATTTACCACTTCAAATTTAGAAAATTCCATTAGAAGTTCAGTTTTGAAATTTTAATGAAAAAATTCAAAATAAAATTTAGTCTTTTTTCCCAAAAGCACAGTAAGTGGTTTTTAACGTGTAAAAATTTTACTCGAACTTTTATTTTACTCAAATTTTAATTTAAATTATAAAAATGAACAATTTTTCAATTTTATATCAAAGACACAATCACAATATACAAAAAATGTGATTTTTCCCCAAGAAAAATAATAGTCTTGTTCATTAAATTTGCGTGAAAACAATCTCTACTTAGTTTTCACGTGAAATTCATTGTCGTGGAAAATTATAATTTTTTTTATATGGAGGAGTATAACAATTTTTTCACGTGAAATCCGAACAACTTACGGTGCTTTACTATCAAACAGTATTTTACTTTTAAAGTCGACTTTGTATTTAAACGGCTTTGCTCATTTTGTGTATGAAAATCATAAAGAAATATTTACATTTTCAAATATTTTAATTGGTTGAAAATAAATTAACCAATCAGAATGCTCCAAAAATAAACTAGGTCAAAGCATGCTGCCACCCAAAATTTTAACAAAGGTCAACAAAAATATACATTTGGAAAATTTAAATAGTTAGGGCGTTTATTTTTATTTAAAAAATTTTCAATTGAAATTGGAATTTTGTATTAAAAAATGCGAAATTTTAAAATTAAATTTCTTTTTGTCATTTGAAATTAGAAAAATTTCAAACGAAATTGATCTACATACAATTTTGAAAATCTAATTTGAAATTTAGTTCTTTTAACTACATTTCTCCACAAACTTTAATTTTTTTATAATCAAAATTATCAGTTTTTCAATGAATTTGTTAAAATATCTATTGAGATTTTTTAAATGACGACTGGTTAAATGAAAATAAGGAAAAAATTTTATATTTCATATTATTATTCATAACAAATTTGTATACTTTATCCTTTTTTCTCCTCTTTTTATCTCCTTTTTCCCTCTTTTTCCTTTTTTCTCTTCTTTTTCTCTCCTTTTTCCCTCTTTTCCCTTTTTTTTCCCTTTTTTTCTTTTTCGTTTTCGCTGAGGGGGGGGGGGGGGGGAATTTCCCTTTTCTCCCCCCCCCCCCTGGAGCCGCGCATGCTATTAGTTAAAAAACTTCTGACGAATGATAATAAATTACCATTTATACCAAACATTTGGAGTTTTAACAATAACATTTCGTGACAAACGGAGTCAAAAGCTTTTGAAAAATCTGTGTAAATGACATCTAGTTGCATTTTATTTTCCATTGCAATTACAATCTGATTGGTTATCACAGCGAGATTAGTACAAGTGGATCGACCTGGTATGAATCCATGTTGAAAATTTGAAATACTATGAGATGCATGATCATAATGTTTTATTTTAAGAATACTATCAAAAATTTTTGCCATTGCAAATTGTTTTACAATGGGTCTATAATTACCCTACGGGAAATTTTAACAAACTGTCACCGAACTGGCCCCTTTATATGAAATAGACTGGTCACTTTTACATGGCGTTGTCATAGGAGGTGGAAATTGACCCCTTGTGACATGTCACAAGACAAATCTTAGGACAGGTTACTGAACTCTCAATTTCAGGGACCTGTCCTGGGATTTGTCTTGTGACATGTCACAAGGGGTCAATTTCCACCTCCTATGACAACGCCATATAAAAGTGACCAGTCTATTTCATATAAAGGGGCCAGTTCGGTGACAGTTTGTTAAAATTTCCCGTAGGGTAGTTACTCTAGTTTTCTCACTAGATTTAAATATAGCCACCACACCACAATTTTTCCAAATGCTTAAGAATTTGCCTGCTTTTAAACAAGCATTAAAAAGAATTTTAATAGGCTTTACTAAAGATGAAACACAATGTTTAAAAAACATTGGCGGTACTGCATCATTAAAAATGCAAGAAGGACTATCTTTTAAAGCTAATATAGATGAGATTATGTCATCCTCAGATATATCAATTGCAAGACTGTTTAAAAAGGGTTCCATACTCCGGTTATCAATGCTACTAGGACTAGAAAACGTTGATTGAAAAAAAGGAGCGAATAAGTTACAAGATTTAAGGCTACTCCTTGAAATTTAATTTTTATACACCATACTCGTAGGATATCCGGTATTCTTCCGTTTATTATTAATAAATTGCCAAAATGCCGATGAATCGTAGCTTAGTTTATTTTCAATATTGAAAATACACTGCTTATATAAAAAATTGTGTAAAAAGTCAAATTCACGACGAATTTGCTGAAAATATCTTAAATCAGCATCATCATTAGACTTTTTATATTTCTTAAACGCTTTGTTTTTCACATTCTTTAGATTAACCAGCCTTTTGTTGAACCAAGGCGGCTTATGTCCTAGTGAAGGTTCTATTGGGGGTACCATTAGAAAAATAGCAAAATCTATTTTATCTGCCATTATTTTATATATTAGATCAGGGTCACTATAATTCGTAATTATTGACCAATCTATAGAATTAAAAAAGTTATTTAACGTCGAAAAATTTCCATTTACAAAATTATTAAATCTTCATTTACATAACCGAGCCCTTAGGGCCTTATATGGCTATATGATTTAGTGATACAAGCGGACTCTTTTTCAAAAGAATAAAATTCAAAATATATTACAACAGACTTATGATGTACATAAATTGGATTAAGACATAAATTACAAGATGATCTTATTCCATTTGAAATAAAAAACAAATCAAGAGTTCTACCAATTTCATTTTTAAAACAATTAATTTGATCAAAATCATGAGAAAGAAAAAAACTAGTAACGGATTCATCATTGTCAGATTCAATATTAAAAGGTAATAAATTTTTACCTTCAAAAAACCAAGTAAGGTTAGGAAGGTTAAAGTCACCTAAAACAATAACCTCTTGACTTTCTGAAGATAATTCAATAACATTCAAAAACAGGTAATAAAAGATACAAAATTGTATTTTACATAATTGCAAGAAAGAGTATTTATAATAATGTTTCCACAATTATTATTCATTACAGTTTGAACAATGGCTAAGTACTGTTATAGAGATCTCGCTGATATTTATTTTCAACAAAAATATGTAGACGATATAATTTTGCACATACTGAGGAACCATTTCTTTAAGAATTGTAACGTACAAGAAACTGAAATACACAAAAAAAATTACAACTTTTGCATCAAATTTGAAAAAAACGGTACATTGAATGCTCTCATAGCAAGGCAAAGATGTACAAACGTCACCAAGACTGGTTATTAAAGGAACTTATTTTTGAGAGTTAATCTACAACTCCCAACGAAAGTGGTAAAATGGGTCGACCAGCAAGACCAGAAGAAATTTCTCAAAGAATTATTAAGGATTAATTTTTGCACCAAATTCAACCAACACAAAATAAGAAAAATAAAATTGAAATAATTTAAAAAATAGTAGAAGCGAGCCCAAGGCGCACAAAGAGGATTTTGAAAAGCATTCCTACACCAATTGAAGATAAGAAATTTACTCCAGAAGAAGCATACGCCCTATTTTTGGATTTGAAGTTGCCCAAAAATTAGTGTTTCCAATTCGGTTAATCGATTAACCGATTCCTCGATTAATCGCCTCTATTTCGGTTAATGTCGAAACAAATAATTCAAAACTCAAATAATTATTCGATCCGAATAATCGGTTAAAACAGGTCGATTAACCGGTTACAATTTTAATATGGAATTTTTCCCTTATTTTTTCCCCAAACTTCATTATTTTCTTAACTTTGGCTAAAAATTACAAGAAACTTAAACACAAATATATTTTATTTGTATTTAAGAAAATTCTATTTGTATTTTAAATTTTTACAAATACATTTCAAAATTATTCACTTATATTTAAAAATTTTAAATCTGTATTTCAAAATTGTAAAATTGCATTTAAAATGATTTCATTTGTATTTAAAAATTCTCCAAATGTATTTCAGAAATTTACAAATTTATTTAAAAATACTCTATTCGTATCCCAAAATTTTCAAAATGTATTTAATAAAATCCTAATTGCATTTCAAATTTTTCCAAATGTATTTCAGAAATTTCTATTTTTATTTTAAAAGCATTTTTATAAACAAACATGTTTTCTCTTTCGTAATGAAAATTTTATAGGAATTATGAGACATGTACGTTAGTAAATATGCTTTTAAAATTAATGGCTAATTTTGTAAATCACCTGCGTTCATCACATCACCTACACTTCACTTCACTCACCTAACGCGGGGAATAAAAAATGTTATTTTATAAATCACTAGGTATTCGTGATTGATTTTTACGTTATCACTTGAATTGTCAAATCCATACATTTAAGACTTGCCATCTTTCTGCAAAAATAGACAAACGTTTTTTGTTGGAATTCATATAATTTATTATTGGTATCCCTTAAAATAGAATAAAAATCTACACAAAAAAGAAAAATGTGCAAAATATCTTAAAAAAATGGTAGAAAAAATTAATCAAAAATTCAATCAGCGATTAACAAACCAATTTAATGATGCAAAAAATGTCCATTTTCCAAAATTTTTTTTCCCCATTGTTTTTGGTTTTTTTTTGCAAACTAAGCATTAAACTTTGGTGTATGAAATTGGTATTATAGTCCCTAGATTATGAATTTAAAAAAACCACACTTAAAAAATTGTAAAATAATCGCGGAATGCGAAAAAAAACTTTATGGTACAAAAAATTAATTAAAAAACTTAATCAGCGATTTACAAAATTTTAAAAATTTTCCTTTTTGCAAATTTTTTTCCCGGATTTTTTTCTTTTTTTTGACACTAGCCGCCGAAGTTTGTTGTACGAAATGGGTATTATAGTCCCTAGATCAGGGGTCACCAACTGGCGGACCGCGGTCCGGATCCGGACCGTAGACCTATTTTATGCGGACCTTGTGTTAACAATACAAAATATTTTACATGATGTAACAACAAATTCATAAGAAATATTTTCGTCTCGACATCAGCCTTTGGTGATGATCCATTAACTAACAAGTAATAGGGAAACATATGCAAAAAAAAACATACTTTGGGAGCGATAACACAAACAATTTCATTAGTAATATTGTCGTCAACAGAGAGGTGCAACAAAATCTCACACATGCACTCGTCGGACAGGCTCATCAAATCATTCAAAACTATCAACACAGCCTGTTCGACGAGTGTATGTGTGAAAACAGATTGGCAGATTTTAAGAAAATTGGGAATATCGTCGATATCCTCAGTAACTGAGTCCTGGGGATGAATGGAGTAATGAAGCTGCAAATATTTTCGGGAGTAATAAAGCTTCTCTCCAGATGGAAATCATCGATTTCCAAGAAAATACAGTTTTAAAACAGGAAGTTTCTTGTCAAGAGTTTTGGATAAAATTTGTTTGTGCTAATAAATACCCAGAATTAAAAAAACTTCTCACTTTGTTGGGGTCAACATATGTTTGTGAAGCAGCATTTTCTAAGATGAACTTCATTAAAAATAAATTCCGGAACAGACTTGCCGATGAACATATCCAAGATTTAATGAGAATAGCCTGCACACGCTTTACTTCAAACTTCAGACGGATAGTTCAAGACAAAAAATGTAATTTTTCTCATTAATATTGTAAAAACCCTTAGTTCTTACTTCTTTTTATTCGTTTTAATTGTCCATTGATACAGTATCTAAACATATTATTTAAATAGTTCAGTTTATTACCTTCCGGACCGCGACGGTCTTGATTTTTTAAAAAACGGACCCCAAATGAAAGTAGTTGGTGACCGCTGCCCTAGATTATAAATTTAAAAAAACCGCACTTAAAAAATTGCAAAATAATAGCGGAACGCGAAAAAAGACTTTATGGTACAAAAATTGTACTGAAAAACCTTTTGCAAAATTTTTTCCACGACTTTTTTTCGCGAATTTTTTGCAATTATGCACCAAACTTTGTTATATGAAATGGGTATTATAGTCACTAGATTACATATTTAACAAAACCGCACCTAAAAACGAGTAAAAAGGTTAAAGTCGGGCATGCCGACTATACAATACCCTACACCAGTCTGGGTAAAAGCCAACTAATGTTTGGATCCGAAATTCGAAAGGGTTAAAATGGGACTTGTGTCAAAATTTTCTATAATGTGAGTCAGCGAACCAAATTTCATTAATATATGTGTAACCAAGCCAGTTTTGGGGGGACCCTTATATGGGCACTAGGTCTAAACATGGACCGATGTTCACCAAATTCAATAGGTTTCGTCCATGGGTCGACATAAGTCGGTGTACCAAATTTCATCAAAATATCTTAATATTTGCGACCTGCAGCGTTTAAACAATATAATTTTGGTAGGACCTTTATATGGGCACTAGGTCTAAACATGGACCGATGTTCACCAAAATCAATAGGCTTCGTCGTTGGGCCGACATAAGTCGGTGTACCATATTTTATCAAAATATCTTAATATTTGCGACCTGTAGAGTGCGCACTAGAATGCATGGACAGACAGACAGACGGACGGACGGACAGACGGACATCGTTAAAACGAAATAAAAAAAATTCTAAGCCGATCGGTATACTATAAGGTGGGTCTAGGACCAATATTTTTTGGTGTTACAAACATCAGCACAAACTTATAATACCCTGACCACATAGTGGTGTAGGGTATAAATAGCGACATTGTGGCGGAACGCGAAAAAAGACTTTATGGTACAAAAATTTCATTGAAAAACCTTATCAGCGATTTTCATTCTGCAAACAAATATACTGATGTAAGAATTTTCCTTTTTGCAAATTTTTTTCCGCGACTTTTTTCGCGATTTTTTTTTTGCAATTAGCTGCCGAGCTTTTTCTTTGAATTGGGCATCAGAATCCCTAGATTATAAATTTAAAAAAACCGCACTTAAAAAATTGCAAAATAATAGCGGAACGCTAAAAAAGATTTTAGGTAGAAAAAATTAATTAAAACACACAATCAGCGATTAACATTTTACAAACGAATATAATGATTCAAAAATTTTCCATTTTGTAAAAAAAATTTTAGCGATTTTTTTTTGCAAACTAAGCACTACAATTTCGTCTATTAAATCGGTATTATAGTCCCTAGACCATGAATTTGAAAAAACCATACTTAAAAATTTGCAAAATAATCGCGGAACGCGAGAAAAGGCTTAATGGTACAAAAAATTAATTAAAAAACTTATTCAACGAAAAAACGGAACTTTTTATACCAATATATTTGTTTGCGGAAGGTAATTCGCTGGTTAAGTTTTTTAATTAATTTTTTCGTACCATAAAGCCATTTTTCGCGTTGCGAGATTATTTTGCAATTTTTTAAGTGTTTTTCTTTAAATTCATAATCTAGGTACTATAATACCAGTTTCGTACACCAAAGTTTGGTGCTTAGTTTGCAAAAAAAATCGCGAAAATCTTTTTACAAAATTGAAAATTTTTGCATCATTATATTTATTTGTTTGCAGAATGTTAATCGCTGATTGTGTTAATTTTTTCTACCATAAAGTTTTTTTTCACGTTCCGCTATTATTTCGCCAATTTTTTAAGGGCGGTTTTTTTAAATTTTGTAATCTAGGGACCAAAATACCCATTTCATACAACAAAGTTTGGCGGCTAGTTGCAAATCGCTGATTAAGTTTTTAAATTAATTTTTAGTGCCATAAAGCCTTTTTTCGGGTGCCGCCATTATTTTGCAATTTTTTAGGTGCGGTTTTTTCAATTTATAATCTAGGTACTATAATTCCCATTTCATACAACAAAGTTTGGTGGTGAGTTGCAAAACGAATTCGCGAAAAAATTGTCGAAAATAAAAATTTTTGAAGTAATATATTCGGTTGCAGAATGTTAATCGCTGATTAGGTTTCTTACTTCATTTTCTGCACTGTACTTTTGCAATAAAATTTTTGAAAAATAAAGTCGTGTTATAATTGTTATAATTGTATTTGTTTTTCAGAGTAATTATCGTTAATTACTTTTTTTCTAGTGTTTTTTTTCTTAAGTTTTTGGTGATTTATTGCATTATTTTTCATTCAACACCTAAAAAATGCAAGTGATAATATTTGACAATTCAAGTGATCAACTAAACAGTCTGGTGATTTACAAAATTTGCTTTTTCATATAATTTTGTTTAAAAACTACGTAAGCCAGCACGGACGATCACCGCGTTCATCACCGGGATTTACAAAATACGAAATTTTAAAAAACTAGGTGAAGTGAAGTGTAGTGTTTTAAGAAATTAGGCTTTAAAATAGAAATTTCTGAAATACATTTCGAAAAATTTGAAATGCAATTAGAATTTTATTAAATACATTTGGAAAATTTTGGAATACAAAGAGTCTTTTTAAATTCATTTGGAAATTTCTGAAATACATTTAGAGAATTTTGAAATACAAATGGAATTATTTGAAATTCATTTGGACAATTTTGAAATACAGATTTAAAATTTTGAAATACAAATGAATAATTTTGAAATGTATTTGTATTTTTGAAATGTATTTGAAATGCATTTTGACAAATATGAAACGTTTTTTAGACAATTTTAAACAGTATTTGGACAATTCTGAAAAAATTTTGAACAATTTTAAAACATTTTTGGAAAATTTTGAATGATTTTTGGAAAAATATAAAACATTTTTGGATAATTTTGAAACATTTTAGACAATTTTGAAATCTTTTTAGACAATTTTGAAATATATTTGGACAATTTTAAAACATTTTTGGACAATTGAAAACATTTTTTGAGAATTTTAAAACATTTTTAGAAAATTATGAAATATATTTGGAATTTTATAAAATAAAACTGAAAAAGGTGTAGAATACAAGGGAACCCGTAACCATTTCACTGAAATTAAAGTTTTATTCGCATTTGTGATATTAATAATAACGAAATAACCTAAAGTTAACACAAAATTAAAGCTAAAAAATTAAAATTTAATTGAAATTTGACATTTGTAACTGTCCACTGAGAGAAATGTCTACAATCTATTTATGAATTTTACATTGATTCAATGAAGTTTCGCTGAAGTTCGTCCATTGAAACTTTTCATTAAATTGATAAATTTTATGAAAAAGATTTAAAATTTTTAAGAAGCTTTCCATTCATTTTGTTAAGAAAACTTCATTAGTGGAAATTTTCATTAAAACTGGAATAATAAGATCAATGTGCATATGTTAGCTCAAACTTTGGATAATTTTGTTTATTGTCAATGGCCCTTAAAAACGGAAAAAATACCGAGAAATTTAACAATTGTTTATGATAATCTTAGTCTACTATTCAGAAAATTCTTTTTGCAAATTTTTGTGGAGTAAATTGATATTTTCAATTAACTAATATTTTACTCAAATGGAACTAATTTTTTTCTTATTTCTTCAGAGGAGGAGGAAAAACTTTGGATAATAATAATTAAATTTGCATTCAAAGAAATTTTGTATCCAAAGTAAAGTTTGTTAAAAACCGAAAAATTTAAAAACCGCAGTTTCGGTTTTTCAAAATTATAAAAACCGCGGTTTCGATGTTTAACAAATTTTTAATAGATTCAGCTATATTTTTAAATAAATTTTTCTATTAGTATAAGAAATGTTTCAATTTAGATAATCTCAGATTCTTAAACTTTCAACCACATTTATACGCGAGAGAAAACTACTAGAGATAGAACAAAAAACACTACAAAATAGCTAAACTCATTCGAAATAGAGCTAATTAGAGGTGATTTTTGTTTTATCTCTAGCATTTTCTCTCTCGTGTAGATATGCTTTTTTAATTTGAAAATTGAAAATCATGTTGATATTTAACAAAAACAGGAAGCTGTTAGTGTCTTTGTGGATAAAAAATTAAGGAAATATATTAATTTAGTTAGAATATTCTTCCACCTCAAGTCCAAATTCTAATATGATATTGTCATATTAGATTTTTATTTGTTGTTTCAAAAAGGGTTGATCATTTTCATGATAGACAATACAATAGAGTGATGTCTACGAAACAATTGTATTGTCTATCATGAAAATGATCAACCCCTTTTTGAAACAACAAATAAAAATCTAATATGACAATATCATATTAGAATTTGGACTTGAGGTGGAAGAATATTCTAACTAAATATATGAAAATATAGAAAGTCCGAAAAAACAATTTTTGTATTTTTTAATGCAAAAATTAAAATAATTGTTGAAAATAAGCACACCACGGCTAAAATCTCATTCAAATATTTATTTTGTTTTGAGTTTAAAATTAGTTGTTTTTACAAAATGTATTGACAACAGACATACATATAAATAGTACCCAAAGGGTACTTTTATGTAATTGTTGCTTTCAAAAAGGAGTTGATTTATAACTGCCCTACGGGAAATTTTAACAAACTGTCACCGAACTGGCCCCTTTATATGAAATAGACTGGTCACTTTTACATGGCGTTGTCATAGGAGGGGGAAATTGACCCCTTGTGACATGTCACAAGACAAATCCCAGGACAGGTCCCTGAACTTTGTTTTTTATGAGAGTTCAGTAACCTGTCCTAGGATTTGTCTTGTGACATGTCACAAGGGGTCAATTTCCCCCTCCTATGACAACGCCATGTAAAAGTGACCAGTCTATTTCATATAAAGGGGCCAGTTCGGTGACAGTTTGTTAAAATTTCCCGTAGGGTGGTTTTACCAAATCAGACAGTTCATATACGAAAGTACAAAATTCTCATCCCGTTGGTTTTTTGTACCTTATGTAATGTCTCGGTTTGAGTAGGAAAGTTATCATTTTCTTAGCGGACAACTGAAGAGTAGAGTGATGTCTACGAAACAATTGTATTGTCTATCATGAAAATGATCAACCCCTTTTTGAAACAACAAATAAAAATCTAATATGACAATATCATATTAGAATTTGGACTTGAGGTGGAAGAATATTCTAACTAAATATATGAAAATATAGAAAGTCCGAAAAAACAATTTTTGTATTTTTTAATGCAAAAATTAAAATAATTGTTGAAATATATTAATTTTGCTTTAAACGATTAATCGATTAATCGCAAATTTTCTCGAATAACCTACCCGAATAACCGGTTAATCAGTTTTAGTGATTTTTCGAATAATGCAATAACCGGTTAACCGCCTATGTCGAATAATTGGAAACAGTGCCAAAAATCAATATAAGGAATTGCGGAAGCGAACCAATGAAAAGAATTGTGGGATTTTTTCAGAGTATCGAGATTCAGTTTCTGTCAAAAAAGAATGCTTATCTTCACAACCTGCTATTAGTGTCACTTCAAGTTCAGCAGAAATAAAATTGCAAGATCTCCTTGAACATACTGCAGAACGATTTCTAAATACGCTTGATACTGATAATTTAAAAAAATTGGAAATGGCAGCATTACTTTAATTTCTAAATGGGGATGTGATAGATCCTCTGGTCAGAAACAATACAATTTAATGCCGAAAATTCTTCAGATGCTAATTTGTTTATGGTATCTTTCGTTCCACTGCGCTTAACAAAAATTTATAGCGGCTTAGAGCCGTCAATTAGTAGAGCAACAGAAATTGATGTATGGAAAAATGAAATTCTTTCTTCAACAAAGTATTGCAGACCAATAAAATTTGGATTCAAAAAGGAAACCAAAGATGTCATAACTGAAGAAGTTCAAAAAATAAAAGATCAAATTAAAGAACTTCAACCAGTAATATTTAAATTTGATGACCAAGACATTGAAGTAAATTTTAATATATGTCTCACAATGATTGATGGAAAAGTTGCACAAGCTTAACCGAAACAAAGTCATCGTCAAGCTGCATTATATGCCAAAAGATATCAAGTCAATTAAGCCAACACCGACCACAAGACGATAGTTTTAAGGAAGCCTACGAATTTGGAATGTCCCCTCTTCATGCTAGAATACGTTTTATGGAGGATATTCTTAAATTGGGTTATGATTTAGAATTTGGTCCGTCAAACAGTGAAAAAAAACAAAGAAAATGAAGAAAAAAGAAAGCAAAACAAAAAAAAAAATTCAAGAAAAATATCTACAACTACCCAGGAAAAAGAGTGAGGAAAAAGAAGTAGTTAAAGCAATGCAACTGTTGAATAGGGAGTTGTTCTTTTTTGGGTTTTTAACCGATGAATTTAACATTGGCTTGTCATAGGAAGGAAGTTGTTCTTTTTTAAAACAAATTATGTATATTTGAACCAATGAAAAGGAAGTTCTTTTTCACTTCTTTTTATTTTAATTTAAAAAAAGTCATCATGCATCGTGTGGGGTTTGAACCCACACTCGTTGGCATTTCAAGCAGACGCTCTACCCCCTATGCCAAGGGTGGGCACGGATTTGTCACCGAGAGCCTTATTGTGGTTTTTTATAAATTATACTGGGCCTCACCATAAATTAAAAAAAGGATAATGACAAATTTTTCCTAAAATGAAAGCAAATTAAACTTTTAATTTTAATTTTTTTTTGTAAGAAGCAAATCGGTTCTCAAATCCATCCAAAACTGCTTCTACAAGAACTCATTGCAAACTCAACTTTGTTTAAATTCTGTTTCGGTGTTTTTGAATTATATAAGCGTAATTAAAAACGATTGGAACACTTTTTTATATTTCTTGCATTAATCCGCGGTATTGCGGAATCGGGCAACAAAAGTTTGAAAGCTCAATGAGTTAGAAGAGATCTAATACTATTCCGACAACAAAAATATGTATAACAATTCATAGGATTAAAATTTTTATTTAATAATTATGCTCCACAAAGTAAAACAAATCTAGGTCCTTTAAAGGGATACAATGCACTAAAGGGTTAATTTAACCGATGATTACAAACTTAAAGATTTAATCAGTAATTGAGTGCTTTTTGATATGTTAAAACGCCGACTTTTTAACACAGTTCTAAATATAAGACGAATGCCGTGCAGTATTATAGTCAGCACTAAGTACGAATTTGAATAAAACTTTATTTGAGTAAGAAATTTTCAAACTAAATTTCTTAATAAAGTAAAATTTAAATTTATAATCATGCTTTGTGCCGACTATAAAACTTGCCCACAACAAAAAAAGTTTGTAACGAGTACTGAACATATTGATGTTGTTACTGGAAATTTAAATATTTTCAGCCTTGGGAGTATATTTTGCTAATTTTAGCAACTTATACCTACTGATTTGTAGTACAATGAAATTAATAGAAAAAATTAATTACTGCTGCTTAATTTTAGTAAAATTGTTATAAATTGTAATTTAAAAATTATTTGCTAAAATTAGCAATAAATTTTACTGAATATTAGTACCACTCGAAAAAAATCCTCCATCATATTTATAAAAAGCTTCATAAATGTAATGAAAAACAAAAATAAAACTTGATAAATGGGATAAAGTGTTTTTAAAATGCAAAATGATATGTTTTTTATATTTATGAAATAATAGTTTCTCATGTATTTCTGACAAAAGTAATTGTCAATGTAGACTGTCTCATAAAAGAAGTTGAATTTATTTTATAAAGAATTAAGGGCCAGTTTTATATTCAGCACTAAGAACGATTTCTGTCTTAAATACTTCTTAAGTAATAAATTTCTAACTAAACTGGCCCTAACAGTAAGATTGATTGTTCCTTTAAATCTCTCTTAAGTACAAAATTTTCAAATCGATCTTAGTTCTTATAGTAAAACTGGCCCTAATTTAAAAAAAAAAATTTTTAGAAATAAAAAACTTAAAATAATTGAGAAATATAATATTAAAATAATCAGCCTTACTATCAATATTTTTCAAACGTATATTTTAGTTAAAGTCGACTTTAGTTACAATATTGGGTGGCAGTATGCTTTGACTTCGTTTGTTTTTGGAGCATTCTGATTGGTTAATTTATTTTCAACCAATCAAAATGTTTTAAAATACAAATATTTTTGTAGAGTTTTCATACACAAAATAAACAAAACCGTATGATTAAAAATAAAGTCGACTTTAAATTTAAAATACTCTTTTATAGTAAGGGCCAATGTTTTTAAATAAAAAAAAATCAAATTAAATTTCAACAACGGCCGCACAAAAATCAGCGAAGGGCCGAATTTGTTATCACCGATAGCTGACTTTTAGCAGTCTTGTTCAGTAAATTGTTGTTATCTTCATTTCTTTCTATTTTTATTAACAAAAATATATAACATATTGGGAAATATATAAAGTTGTTTTTTTTTTATAAAAAATAATACACTCATAGATAGAAATAAAGCTGTAAAAATAGGAGAAAAAGCTACTAAAAATTATGTAGTTAAAAATGATCTTGCAAAAAAACTCCTGATATTAGCGGATTGTTTATTGCTAATTACTAGTAAGCTAAGAGGGAAAAATAAAACAGTTAAATTTACAAAATTTTGGTTACATTTACTTAACTTTTAATTAATCAAAAATAACGAATTACAATGAGTGTTATTTTTGTTCGGTTTAAGATCAAATATTACAAATTCCAAACAGAATTTACAATTTATTTTACAACCAATAGTGAAAAACCTTATGAAAAACACTTTCCTAGAACCAATGGTTGACAATTAATGCATTTTCAAGTGTTACCAAATTCACTATCATCAGATTGTCTTTATGGGGTTCTCTCTAGGCTATAATGTAGATTTTAGTTTTTTGTATATATATGTTAAATTTCGAAGAAAATAATTTGAGAAGTAAATTCAAACATGTTTACTTATCCATTTCATATTATTATAACTAACGAAAACTACATGTCTTTAACAAAGCTATTATTTTTCTCTATGTTGTAGTTGTTGCTTATTTATTGAAGCTCCTTCAATGGGCAAAGCAATGATTCGTGCTTTTTAACATTCAAGCTTTTAATTCTATTTATAGAAAAATTAGAACGAAAGCAAAGAAACTTTTACACGGTTGTTTGTTTTGTGTATAACATCCTAACCCATCATGCCGTATAAATGACTAACATGTTACAATTAAGGGATATTACCTAACAATTTGGTACAGTCCAAACTAAGTGCACATTTGCTATAACTCCACAAAATTTTGGTTTCGTTTCTATTTTACAAAATTATGTACGCAATTGTCTTCTTTAAGTGCACTTTTTGTACCTGCGCATTTAAGATAACTGCCTCATATTTTTGACAGTTTTACATTGTTTTCATAAAAAAGATCACCGTTAGCTGCCTCCTGTGTTTTGCTTTGTTTTTCAATTCTAGGAAAAAAGACACACATAAAATAAATGTGTTGTCAACTTTTTTTGTGACAAAAATAACCTACACTCAGATAAAAAAGTTATTAAAAAATTTTGTAAACAGTTTCCAATCGAACTTTACTATTTTTATACTGATTTTTAGTACATTTTTTTAATAATCATTTTTGCTATTCTCTTATTACAAACTACGGATTTTTTTTACTAATTCTCGCTGCTGATTTTAGCAAAACATTTTACTAATTTTTCAAAACCGAGTGCTAAATTTAGCAGAAAAATATACTAATTTATTTTTTTTTGATTTTTTACAATTCTTGTTTAGTTTATATTTGTTACTATTGATATATTCTTAGTTTGGAAATAACACTCAGAAATTTTTATTGTATCTCCAATGCATAAAAAGGTCATAACTGGAGAACCTTTTGCAATTTTGACAACAAATTTCAAGTACGATGAAGTAATTATACCCTTCCCAGTTTACACATGGACTCCCAAATGACTCATAAAAGAGTCCTTCGACCTTCTAAAATCATAGGATTATGATTGTGTTTTTCTTTACAGGTGAAGCCACTTTATGAGCGTTCTTTTTTTTTTTGAGTTATTTTAAGAGAATATTTGAATACCTTTTTGAGAGTTTTCTGTTATTTTAAGTCTTTTAAATGTCATGGTATTAACAAAAACTTTATGTATTTATTTTTTTGTTATATTTTATTTAGATTTCTTTATACAATAAAATTAATAAAATGCATATTACAAAAAGAGCATAGAGCAAAATAGAAAATTTTACGAAATTCTTAATACTTAATATTCTATTTAAATAATCCTTTTCTTTATTGTCGATACTGCGTTTCAATAAAGGTAGATTGATCTCTTCCAGGCATCCAACAATACTAATAGCTTCAACTTGTATTCCAAGTAATAATACACTCTAATTAAATTCTGTTGAAATTTACCCAACTTAGAGTAGAAAACTGAACTCCTACTATAAATTGGGTAAATTTGCCCTATGTGCGTAATTGAAAAAAAATACGCACATTGTGTTTAAGTTGGTGCACAAATAATTTGTAATTTTACATTGAAAGTGCGTAAAAATTAAATGAAATTTTTAAATTAGTGTCTTAATTTACTAAATTTGGGTGTAAAAAAGCACGTTTAACGTGTACGCATAAAATGATTAAAAATCCACAAAAAATGCGCAAAAATCCACAGAAAGTGCGTAAAAATCCAATATAATGCGTACATTTATAACAGTTGTGCTAACTTTAAGCACCACCAAAAAATTTTTTTTAAATAAAATAACAAATTAATTTTTATTACGTATTTTATTAATAATAATATCCGAGTCTTCCTTGCAAAGAAGGCATTTTGTTGAGCAGGAGTCATTGCATCCAGTTGTTCCTGCGTAGGCCGTGTCTCTCTTACGGCGTTTTCAATTTTTAAATAAGGTTTAGACTACCACATGCGTTAACAATAATTACCAAAAACAATTTCATGCTTATGTTGCTATTTCCAAACTCTAATGTGTTTGTGGAAATGTTGTAATTCACAAAAAATAATCCGTTTTCGCTTTTTCTTTTTATTATTTATAATTTTTTTTAAATTTTTTCCAATTTGAAATGTCAGAGTATTTATTACTATTATATATAGGATAGTATATTTACCAACTTTGTGCGTAAAAATTTTATTTAACAAAACAATAGAAATTTTAGGCGCAATGTGTTTATTTATAAACACATAATGTCTAAAAATACTTTGTGTGTGTATTATTGTGTATGGTAGTGTGTATGAAAAAAGTTTACGCATTTTTTGTTTATATTTACCGAATTTTCGTAAAATTGAACAAAATTTTACCCATTTTATAGTAGTAAATTTACAAAAATTTTTTAGAGTGTACGTATCATCGCAAAATTGTTTGTGATTTGAGGTTTGAGATTTGTATATCTTGCAGTATAACTTGCACCAAATATTGTTGACAATTGGGATTTCTTCATTAAATTGTGGACAACGGGTATGAAATTGATCTCGTTTTAAAATTGGTTACCCAAAATAATTAGTTTGTTCTTTATTATCTATATATATAAAATTCTCGTGTCACGGTATTTGTGGTTGAACTCCTCCGAAACGGCTCGACCGATTTTTATGAAATTTTTTATGTGCATTTCGTGTGTATGAGAATAGGTCGTAAAGTATTTTCCATACCGCTAGGGGATTATGGCGTCCCTACATATAAAATTTTCGTGTTGCGATGACAACCAGGCCTTGGCGTTACTATGGAAACCACCTAATATAATCCAACCTTATCTAATCTAATCTTAATCCTTAATCATTAATTCTTAATCCCTAATCCTTATCTTATCGTATCTTATCTTATAAAATTTTCGTGTTGCTATGACAACCAAGCTTTGGCGTTACTATGACAACCAGGCAGCACTTATAGCATTAACCTAATCTAATCCAACCTTATTTAGCGTGTGGCTTTATTTGGAAAGGGGATAAAGAAGATATAGGAAATGGTGAAATATGAAAGGCCTCAAAAATCGACTACAGATTATGATATGTAACACTGTAATTGCGCGAGATGTTGAATTTTAGAACAGTTGTTGCGCGCCATTTGATGGTGAGTTTATTTCAAAGCCCTGTTATATTATTTTACTTCGGTGGGGTTAAGTGCTATGGGAATAGTGAAGGAGGACACTGTATTAGGGATAGAAAAGTCATGCACATTATTTTTCCAAATTGATGTTGCGGTAGCTGGGGATCGAACCCGCAACCACATGTGTAACAGTTCATCGCGCTAACTATTACACCACAGCTCTCACATAGTCATCGTTATTTATTGTAAATTATTAAGTGTTTATTTGATTTTATTTTTACTTAAAAGTAGAAAATTTGTTTTAACCTAAGCTTCCGCTGTAGTGCGATTCTCTAACTTTTTAACGACAAAAATCGGTAGTTAGATTGTCAAAATTCGATAATTAACTACAATTGTCGTTAAAACTGATTCCGTAACTTTTTCTACCGAATTTTGTCGTTAAATAATATCGTTAACTTCCGACAATTATTGTTAAGTTAACAACAGAAAAAAAGTTGTAGATAATGTAAAATATGAGTAAAATAATTTCAAAATGCGCTCAAGAAATGTATATTATTGCAAATATCTTAATTTATATTAAGAATAAGGAACTGGTGTTTGCATTAAATTCAATGGCTCTCGTTTAACAGTGAATCAGTGAATTAACAGTGCTTTGATACATACTACTAATAGGGAATGCATCCAGGGATTTCCCGTACCGGGATTCCCGGGAAATTAGGCATTTTTCAGTTCCCCCATTCCCGGGAATTTGGTCCGGGAATCCCGGGAGTTCAAAAAATGCAGTTTAAAATAATAAATCAAAATTTTCCAACGTTTTGAAAATAGTAAAAATCTTGCTCATTTACTCACAAAATTGTAGTAAAAGTAGTAAGATTTTGGAGTAAACGAACACACTGATTAATTTGTATACTTGATCGAACTTTTTAAGTTACTGTTTTTTTAACAGGCACTAAAAGGAATTTAAAAAATATATTTTTTAAGAAAACCACTCAACTAAATACTGTTTGTATAAAAAATTTTGAATCGCACTTATTCTGTATATAATTAAGACAAATTTGTCCATTGATTTTTAAAAAATTTCAAGTAAGTTAGAATTTTTTCCCTTAATTTTATAAATTTTTCCAATTTTCTGAAATTATTTTCTATATTAATTTTTTAATTATTTTTTTTTACGGACAAGTGTTTTAGTCTAAAAATTAGTTTTAGTTTATTCAATTTTTAAAAATACATATATAATTAGACATATAATTATACCCTACACCACTACGTGGAGAGGGTATTATATTTCTAATATAAAATTAATTCTTTCCCACTACGAAAATTCCAAAAAAAAACACCTGAGCTTTTTCACGATCATGAAAATTTGAGGTCTTTAAGACATTTTATTAATAAAAATTTTTAAATTACTATAAAATATTTTCTAATTTACGTCCTTTGCGGGATCCCGGAAATTCAAGATAAAGTTGCCGCTTTCCCGGGAAATCAAAAAGTGCGGGATTTTGCATTCCCTATCTACTAAATAAATACTGGTTTTTCGACTAAAATTTTTATAAATCGCGAAAACAAGGATTTTAGTGGATTTTCTTTTCATAGAATATAAATGGAATACCATTCTATATTCTTAAAAATAAAATTTGCCAATATTTATAACGGCTTAGTGCTTAAAATTAATTGCATAATTTTTTACCCTACATGTGGAAATCAAATTAGTCCAATTAGATCGTATTAATTCAATTGCATCAAATTAATTCAATTGGATTAATTTTAACATTAATTAACATATATGAATGACTACAAACAAACAAACAAATAAACAAACAAACAAACAAACAAACAACCAAACAAACAAACAAATATACACACATTACTTCTTTATTATATTAGTATAGATTTACTTAATTTTTTTTTTGCTTTTGAATTTGTTTGTAGTGATAATTAATATAAATCCAGCAAAAATATAAATTTTTGTGGCTCTGCTTGTAAGCGAAAGATACTACTTTCATTACCATTGCATATACGTAGGGTTGCCATTTCCATTTTTAGAAAAAGAGGACGTCAACCTCAAAAAGGAGGACATTTGTCTTAAAAAAGAGGACAATTTTTTTAATTAATTAATTTTATAAAAATCAACAACGCGATAAAATATACAAATAAAAATTTATTTTATAAATAAAAAAAATTTATTCCCACTAAAAAAAATTGACAAAAATCAAAAAAAAAATCATTCTGAACTTTAAATTAGTGGTACATAAATAAACAACAAAAAAACTATTAACCAATTCATTGCATGCATTTTCAGGAATGTACATTTCTATAATTTCTTGATGCGAATTGTAAAGGTTTCAGGAATGTTTTTCAACGCTTCCAATTTGAATCAATTTCTTCAAATATTCATAAAACTTTTGAAAATTCATATCAAAATTTTATTTGACTCTAATAATATCAGAAATATAACTAGAAATAGTTTCTGGATTCAATTTATTTCTTTTTGGGTCCACTGCGCCTTGATTAAAGAAAATATAAGCTCTACGCAGAGCTTTGAAGCGTTGAGTCCTTAATTCAATTTTTCAATTCTGAATTAAGAATGCGATGAATTAATTCACAAAGCACCATATATAAAATGGAAATAATTCATATTTGATTTCGTTCGATTTATTTTGTTACGAATGAATTCAATTGATATAGTTCTTTTTCTTAAATTAAATGAAGTAATTCACTGCTAAACGCGTTCAATTTTATAAATCGAACGGAAAAAAGTGAATTAATTCCTTACTGAATTTTGTAGAGTTTTTTAATTCACTGAACGTAATTTTATTTTTTTTTAATTCACTGAACGAAAATTAAAATAAACGAATTCAGTGGTGAGTTAATTCAGTAAGGAATTAATTCATTAAAATTTGAACGCGTTCACCAGTGAATTAATTAATTTGATTTAATAAAAAGAACTATAGAAATTGAATTAATTCTTTGAATTTGTTGTTTGATGAACGCGTTTAGTTGAACGAATTCAGTTAATTACTTAAGAAAAGGAATTCATTCAATTCTAGAGAAAATTGAATTCGATTGGTAGTGAATTCATTCAAAAAGCTATTAATTCTTCAAATCTCTGGTTCTACGTTGGCCTTATGTTCTGGTAATCAAAAATAAAACTCAACAAGCTTTTTCATTCCATAGAAAACGTAATATTTAATAAAAGAAATCACACCAAAACTTGTTATCAGTCGTGTTAATTGAATTTAAGTTTTTTCAAAATTTTTCAGGACAAGGAATTCATTAAATACATTTTCATCATTAAAGCAATGTTAAATTTTTTTTTAAATTCAACAGTTGGCTTACCACTGATAAGCTTCACATTTTGGCAATCAAAGTAAGTGATGCCAAGCCAATTGAAATAACAGCGACAAAGTAGCGATGCCAACAATTGAAAAGTTTAGAAGCCATAAATAAAGTTATGGAGAAAATTTCAAAAAGTAGGACGACCCCGGACACTTACTGAAAAAGAAGTAGTACTGCACCGGACGCCCTAAAAAAGAGGACGGTGTCCGGGGAAAAGAGGACGGATGGCAACCCTACATATACGTAATTGTAATGAACTATTTTTCATTTCCATTACATTCAAGTAATTGTGTTCACGCCAGTGAACAATGGTAACCCTAACCTACCAACGCCCCCTAGACGTCAGTAACATCAGCTGTTGGCATGCGCAACTGCAGCCAACTTTACTTTGATGCTTGTTGACAGTTTTTATATATAGCGCGAACACTGACACAACAAACAAAATTTCTTTTGGCAATAAACCCAAAAAAAATACATACAGTGCTAAAACAAGTGGAAATAAAATCTGTTAAAACTAAAACTAAAATATTTTAAAACTGTATTCTAAAATATAAACTCTAAAAGCCTTCAATTTAATTTAGTTAATATTAATAAAAAATAAAATTTATAACGTTGAACTCGAAAACTCGTTGTGTTTTATTCCCCCCCTAACCCGAAAGTACACATGGTCCAATCGAACCGCGATATGTTCTAGTGAAAATGGATAAAAATCTAATAAAATATATATAAATATAACCCTTACAACAAACAATACAGTCCACGAACAATAACAATTTCACAAAATTCACAAACATAAAAATTACCCACCCAAGTTTATAATCTTATCACAAGAGAAATTAACAATAACAGCAAAAAAAACAAAGTGATCTTGTAAAAAAGTAAACAATTACAATAACACTAAACACAGTGCTTGAGTGTATTTTTGAAAAAAAAATTTTTTAAGAAAAGTTAATTAAATTAAAACCCACCCTTAATAAAAAAAATATTTTTTGAAAAAACATTAGAAAACATTTCTTCTTAAATACCTATACGCAAAGACATTTAGAAATAGCACAAAAAACAAGTGCAACTTATTTTACAACAAAAACAACAAGTACCCATTACAACACACTGCAGCTCCACTAGCGGGAAGACAAAAAACAAAGAGGAGACGAAAAAACACAAGAGTACAAGTAAGCTACTCTTGTGAAGGTTTGTACACCCTATACCCAGCAAACAAGGTTAGTAAATATGTTTGTAATTTACTAAAAAATTTCCTCAAACCCATTTAACCCAAAAATTTTGCACTTTTAACCCATAATTCATCGCAATCAAGATAAAAAAGTTTGTTCTTTTAACCCACCCACCCTTTTCGCAGTTTTATTGAAAACTTTTTTTGAGATTGCGATCGCATAACTGATATGGACTATTACATTGTGTAGCGCATATCATTAAGAGTAAAATACCCAATAGGAAATTTTGTTGGCTATTAATTTTTTTCGTTCTTACCCAATTGTTATTTGGAAAATTGTATTTTACCAAATTTTACGTCTTTGAAACCCGTTTTTAACCCGCATAAGCCCGCAAACTCGTGGTATAACCCATTTTTACCCAGAAACCCAATTAACCCTTTTTGTGCCGTAACCTGAATTTACCCGCATTTTATAAAAAATTTATATTTTACGCACAATTAACACTTTAACCCGTTAGTTTACCGCAAATTTACGCATAATTAACCCATTTTGTGCCGGTTACCCTATTTCACCCATTACCCGTGCATTGAGTTGTTCATTAACCCTTTTTTACCCAAAAGCCGTGCAATAAATTGTATTTTCACCCTAAAGTCAAATCTTTTCATCTGGAAAGTGGATTTTTAACACGTAAATCCAATTTTATTATAAATTACGCGTATTTTTTGCAATAGAATGTCGCAATTGAAAGCTTGGGTCGACGCAATCCGCAGCTATATCCATGAGGATTTGGAATTGTTAGATGAGGACTTTAAGGAATTTGGAGAAGGTCGTCCAGCAGTTATTAAACTTCAAATTCGGGAGCTTAAAGATATATGGTCCAGAATATCCACCCTTTTTGATAAGATTTACCAATCTACACTCCTGGAAGACCCAGAGGAATATAAGGCCATGAATCTTAATGAACTCGACCGGGAATATTTTGGAGCCAAAAGCTTTTATATGCGTAAAATGGTCCAGTTGGAGGAGGCGCATGAGGCTGCTAAGAATCCCAAGAATTTGTTTACCCCACCCACCCAAACACCCACTCGAAACCCCACCCTTTTACCCACAGATATTTCGGAAGAAAATATTTTTGAATCATACTACCCGATTAATGCTATGATGGTACCCACCCAATTACCCGCTGCGGTTCCCGAGAGTGATTTTAATGATTCGATATACCCAGTTGCAGATGTAATTGAGTACGATGGGCAATACTGCGAATCAAATTTGTCCACAAAACCTAATGAAGCCGAAGTTCACGGGTCCACTACCCTTACCCAAACCTCACCCACCCCACATTTTAAGATTGAGGTAATCCAAGATTTGGATGATATTCAGATTTTAAAATCTGAGGTTCAAAATGAAAATTTGAACAATGTTTTGAGTCAAGATACCCAGTTTGTTGGAATCTTGAATGGACCTTGTGAAAATGAACACAAAACTGGAACTTATGTTGCAGTTGAACCCACAAACCCTAACCCAACCTCCGTACAGATCACCCACCCGATCACTACCCAAACTTTGGGAAATGTTAAGTACGTTGAGGATATTTCGGCTAGCTCGCCTACCCATAGCGAAGCTAAATGTACCAACTTACCCGATGATCGCGTATTAATTACGGATCAAAATACCCCTCCTGAAGAGTATATTTCTGGAATTCGTCAAATGGCGAAGGAAAATTCATTTTTCTACAGGATTCCCAAATTGTACCAACACACCCGTTATATGGTTCCTCGATTTTTTTCGGGGCGGGGATGTCCTGCCGCTAAATTTCCTGAGGGAATTACAAAACCGCGGCAGAAACCCCTAAGATATTATATAGATCTGTGTGAATCTACACAGAATATATTGGAGGAAAAGCTCATTCTACATATGGAACTATTCTGGAGAGGACCGTTCAGAGTTGAGATAAAAAACCACAAGCAATTTATAAACTTTGGCACAACTATTATGTATAATTTCATCAACCCTTTTACCCAAGGTCAATTTGGTTTTGGTACATTTACATACCCAGGACGCAAGTGGAAACGCAAAGTTCAGTGCTTCAGATGGATGAAAGATTGCCGTTGGATTTTGTTCATCAAGAGGAACTTTTACTCGACTTACAACGCAAGGTTGTGGTCTTTCCCACCCATCAGTCTAATATTTAGACTTACTTCCACTTTTTTTTTGCCCAATTTACCCTCATCCGAGAATATTTGGCATTTTCATAAGTGCAAAATGGGGTCGGATACTCGAATTTATGGGAAATATTACCCATGTCAAATGGCGCATCCGAATTTTTATTCAACACTACCCCACACTGTTTACCCTTCACCTGAACATATGAAAATAATTGTTTTTTTTTCATTCACAGGTTTGCCTGGCCCGGGAGGATGTTCACGCCAGTGAACAATGGTAACCCTAACCTACCAACGCCCCCTAGACGTCAGTAACATCAGCTGTTGGCATGCGCAACTGCAGCCAACTTTACTTTGATGCTAGTTGACAGTTTTTATATATAGCGCGAACACTGACACAACAAACAAAATTTCTTTTGGCAATAAACCCAAAAATAATACATACAGTGCTAAAACAAGTGGAAATAAAATCTGTTAAAACTAAAACTAAAATATTTTAAAACTGTATTCTAAAATATAAACTCTAAAAGCCTTCAATTTAATTTAGTTAATATTAATAAAAAATAAAATTTATAACGTTGAACTCGAAAACTCGTTGTGTTTTATTCCCCCCCTAACCCGAAATTACACAAATTGCAATGAAACTAATTTTAATTATTACAAAATTAGACATGGATTCGTTACTTTTATACAAAGGTAAATATTTTTCTTTTTTCGTGTGCTTTAATTTGAATTCATGGTATGCTGATTCGTCGCTTAAAACTCAAATAACGAATAAGATTAAATTTTGAGGACTCAAAGTATAAAATGCCCCATAAGCGCTCCTCAACCACAATATTTGATATGAAAATTTATAACTTTGCCAATAAAGGCGCGACTATAGAAAAATCAAATGTATTTCGCTTTTAGTAAAGTTATAATTTTTTTATTTCATTACAATTAATGCTTTTTTTTTTAATTATATTACAAAAAAGTAATGGAAATGAAAATCAAACCATTACTTTATATAATAGGAATGAAGATAAAACTTTCATTACCATCACATAAAGAAATTGTAATGAAAATGTAATGGTAATAATTTTGACCCATCTCTGGATACAAGTAGCACTAAAAATTATATTCTAGTTCTGCAGTGCTGCTAAAACCATGTATTTTTTTTTGCTGGGATATAAAATAAACTATTTCAAAATAACCAGAAAATAAATATATAGCAAACCGAATGACATATTTTTTCGAATCGCGGAACGCCAAAAGCATTAAATTTAAGGTATATTTTTTAAACTATAGAAGTATTAGAATTAATTCCATTAGGAGTATGTTATAAATGCGACTGAACATTTTTATTTTTTTTTTATTTCTTTAATAACCCTACGGGGAATGAGGGGTCAATTGCCCTGAAAGTACCTATCCTGTGAGTGGTTAAATCAAGACTTGTCACAGGATTGGTATAATTTACTATTGCCGTGGGTTAAGCAGTGACAATTATACTTAAAGGACTAGTCCCATGACTGGTGAAACGGTGGCATACCACTTAATCATCCTCAAAGTACCTATCCCGTGACTGGTAAAAAGAGGACATACCACTAAATTCCCTCAAAGTACGTATCCCGTAACTGGTTAAAGAAGGAGTTGCAGCAGGACTGGTATAATTTACTATTGCTGTGGGTTAAGCAGTGTCAATTATACTTAAAGGACTGGTCTTGTGACTGGTGAAATGATGACATACCACTGAATTGTCCTCAAAGTACCTATCCCGTGAGTGGTTAAAGATGGTCTTGTCGCAGGACTGGTATAATTTATTATTTCTATTGGTTAAGCTCTGTCAATTATACTTAAAGGACTGGCCCCAAGACTGGTGCAAAGAGGACATATCACTTAACTGGATAAGTGTGTTATAAAAAACCACAAGTAAGACTTTATTTTTTTTTTTTAAAGAGAAGCAACACTCAGGAAATTCTTCCTATTAATTAACGTGTTGCTTCCTTTGCAAAGGGGATAGAGAAGAAGTGAAAGATGAAGGGCTTCAAACATGGCAACACTGTAATTGCGTTAGATGTTGAATTTTAGAACCGTTGTTGCGCTCCATCTGATGGTGATTTGGCGAACTTTGTTCAAGCTTTTTAGTTCATGGCCCTTATTATATTATTTTACTTCGGTGGGGTTAAGTGCTATGGGAACACCGAAGGAGGACGCTGCGATATGTATGAGGGATAGAAAAACGCATACATATTTATATTTTTCATAAATTGATGTTGCCTTGGTTGGGGATCGGACCCGCAACCTCACGTGTAACAGTCCAACGCGTTAACCATTACACCACAGCGCTCATAATTGGTCGGTTTCCCAGTACACTGATAGAATTATCCTTCATGATGAACGATTTCATAGAATTTTTTCGTAAGTTCAATGAAGAATTTCGTTAAATAAAATGATCAAAAACTCGGGCAAAGAGAAAAATGCATAAGAAAACCTATTTATAAAAAATGCCACCAAATAAATTGAGCGAAGGTTGACCGAGATAATGTGGATAGAAACCAGTGTTGCCAATTTAGCATATTTAATGCTAGATTTTGCATTTTTTTAAATCATTTAGCATGAAAAAAATGTATCTAGCATATAGCATTTTTTCAGCATTTTTCCAAAAAAATTTAGCATATTTTTAGCATTTTTTACAGTTTTATTTTGTGTTTTTTAGAATATTTTTGCTATAAAAATATTATTAATGTTGTTTTCGATATAAAAACGCAACAAACAGTATTAAATCAACATTTTTCCAGGGTTCTCGTAAAACAATTGAACTGAAATTTTTATAGTTTTATGATAACATGTTAAAAGCGGTACTTTTAATTTATTATTTTTTTAAACTTTTTTAATTAAATTTTACATTTCCATTGTATTGTTTGTTATATTCTCTACCTTATATAGTTAAATTAACACCAAATTTTATTATTTACAATATATTGAAATATAATCATTAAAAAATCACTATTACCAGTTTCAAAATCACAGTTTATTCCATACATGGGAATTTTTCATTACCATTGAATTTTCATTACCATTAGGTCATACTAATGACAATGAAAAAAATTCCATTACCATTTAATGGTAATGAAATATTTTTCATTAGTAAAATCATTACTAATGGTAATGAAATTACACTAATGTATAAAAAAACTAATTACAATTGATTAAAAACCATTTGTTTACAAAAAATTCAGACAAATGAAAACGAACAACTGGTTTGGCCAGGGAAGTTATAAAACAGAATTTATTAAGGAGGATCCATTTAATTCCGTTAAAATTTACCTGCCCAGGTGGAAATTGCCCACGGTAGAAAAAAATAGTACTGGGAGAGCACTGTTTTTTTTTATTATGCCAGTATCACATAAAATGTGCTTTGCAACTGTTTTCTGCTATTTTAACAAGATTTTTCTTTCTGACACTTATTTTACCCTAATTTTTAATAGAATTTCAATATAACTTTTTTCATAATATTAAGAAAAGCTTTTTATTTTCTAGTTTTGCAATTATTTAGGCTTGTATTCACAAAAATGTTTTAAATTTTATAAAAGCTTAATAAAACAAATTAACGTGCAAAACAACAACAAAAATCGTTCAATTAGCCTCTAATAAGACAAAAAGTTTTTTTGTGAATAAACATGTTAATATTTTATAACACAATAAAAAACAACAAAATTAATTTGAAACAAACATTTAGGATGATTCACCACCAGATTTTTAATTGTTTTTATAGTACTGGCTATACACTGATTTTTTGTATTTGAAGTACTGGCAAGTTACTGAATATTTTAAATTTATAGTACTGGGAAAACACCAGGAAGTAACAAAATCCAACACTGGGCCAATGTGGGCAAATACCTACGGCCAAGCGTATATTGGTGTTATCATTTCGACACCGTACCAGTACTGGAAACGTAAAAAATCCGACACATCGCCAGTACATGCACTACCGTCTCCAACGCTGAGCCAGTACTGTGCCGTTCGTATTTTTCTATCTGGGTGGATACAAATAACAACGGAATGGAAAGTAATATTTAATTTCAAATTAGCATGAGCCTGAATGAGCATATTCCATCTTCGATTTCAGCGAGTTTTACTCTATTTTTACGTTTTTTGTCAATGGCAATTATTTTTTTGAATTTATTCATTATCAATGGTAATGAAATTTAAAATCATTGTCATTAATCAATGAAATTAAATTTTAGAATCATTACCATTAATTAAAAAAATGGTAATGAAAATAATTTCATTATAATTGATATCAATGTAATGGTAATGAAATCATCAATTAATAAGTCCACCTAATTAATTAGTCCCATGTATGGTTTATTCTAACGCTCATGAATAATCTTTATTCTAACCCTCGTTTTTAAAATAATTATCTCTTATTTTTCAATTTAAGTTAAAATGTAACCGAATATGAAAAAGAAATATTTTTTTTACCTTTAAAGTAAGTACTAGGAACTATTTTTATACGTAGGTACACTTTAACTACACTGTGCTAGTCGCAAATTTTAACACGCCGGGCACCCTACACTATCGCAGTATTCTACCCGTTTATTCAATATGTCTTTTTTCGACTATCTTAAGTTCAGAAACGTTATTTTCATTCATAAAATCATTATTACAAAGGAGCCAAAATATCTTTACGATCGTTTACAATTCTTTATATCTCCAAGAGGCAAGGGCATAACCCAATTTCGTCATCGTGACCATGCTTCCGAATGTCAGTTTTTTATATTCACCATACATCTCTGGAACCAACTTCCAAATAATTTACAGACCACAGTCAACGCAATAAGATTTCGAAAATTACTTGTCGAATATTTTTCATAAATCTTTTTTTTTTATTTCATTTCATTTGATTTTCATTTTCATTTCTTGTGTTATTATTATGTAAATCAACTTTTTTATTTAATAACTGTTTTTTTATTTTATTATTTTTTTTATACATATCTTTTTATATTTATTTTTATTTATATTTTTTTAAATTTTTTTTTATTTTTTAATTCTTTTAACCACAATCTAATTTATTATTACTGTATAACTTGTCTGATTCTAATGCTGTCATTTATAAGATATTATGTCTTGGTGTATTAGAAACCCCAGTAAAAATGATTTTTATATAATCAGATATGATTTTTATATAATCATTTATGATTTTATACAATTATAACTTGTCGAGTATTGTGGAACATATATTTTTATATGATTATGTCAGAAGATATTTAATTATATAAAATTATATTAACCAGATCCACCATTTTCTGGATCAAATCATGTATGGTTTAATATAATTATATAAAAAATATATTATTTGATCCGAAAAATGGTGGATCTGCTTAATATAATTTTATATAATTAAAAATCTTTTGATATAATCAAATAAAAATATATGTTTCACAATACTCGACAAGTTATAATTGTATAAAATCATAAATGATTGTATAAAAATCATATATGAATATATAAAAATCATTTTTACTAGGGAAGCCAAAATAAATAAATACAAATACAAATACTGGTAAAGCCAATTCGGGTACGCTGAATTCAATGGTGATAGCCGTTTTTCAAAGTTAGCGCTCGTATTGGCGATATTCGCAATTTTTGATAAAAAAAAAATAATTTAAAGAATAGTGTTTAAAATAGAATTAATAGAATTACAAAATGTTGATAAGGTTCATTTTTAATCTCTGCAATTTTTAATGATTTTTTAAGGTTTGATTTTTTAAGGTTTGGCGTTTGTGATAAATAGCGTTTTCCTATCTTTGAAGAATTTTAGTGAATTTTGATTTTTTTTTTCTGTAACACCTGTAAACTTTTTCATTTAATCATACCAAAATCTTACCATGTAAACCAATACCACAAAAAGTAATAAACCTGACCGTGAATTTAATGAAGAGAAGCCCAAAGATGCAGAAATTTGAAAACGGGAAACAGAGCATGGAATAAAAATCATTAAATTAATTTTGAGTAGATAAATTAAGGCAGAATGGGAAATTTATATTATCCGCCAAAGTATTCCACATTACCTCCTATTTTAGAAATAAAACATTTTGGGGTACTTTTGTTTAATCGCCTGTAACTTTTTGAGATAAAATATTTTCAATGACACAGTTGGGAAATCAAATACATAATAATAAACTTATTTTAAAGTAGGGCATACACGTTCAATATTATTGATAAATTTTTCAAAAACCAATCAATCAATCAGCACATTTTATTTATAAATACTTTGTTCTGATTTGTTGATTTTAAAAACATTGATCAATAACATTGAACGTGTATGTTTGCCTTAAAAGATTTTTGATTTTTTTCTTTTAAACAATCAACTTTTGAATTGTTTTTAATTTATATTTTATATAATTTTAGTTAATAAAATGAACTGAATTCATAATCATAGATGACTTATTTCAAGTTTAATTGTAAAAAGTCACTAAAATACTTTTTTTTTACAAATTGCAAAATTTTTTTATGAAATTTCTTTAGCATATTTTTTTCGTTTTTAGCATTTTTATCAAAACAATCTAGCATTTTTCCCTAAATAAGTTTTGGCAACACTGATAGAAACCCACTGGTTCTAAGCACTTGGAGTTTTCTTTAAATTTTAGCATCAAGAACCCTGAGCTTATTGCTAACAACTTCAGCTTCAATATTTTGGAGGATTTTACAGCAATTTTAGAATCGGTAAAAGGTTCGACGCATATATATGGCTGAAATCAAAAAATGTGATAAATTTTTGGGCCAAATTTGTGAGAAGCAAAAAGTGTTAATATTTCGGTTTTTTCTTAATGGAATCAGTAAGTTTAGTCATTATAAACCTAATTGCAAAAAATCTCATCTACAAGTTGTCCCAATAACTTTTTTTGCACAATTTTAATTTTTTTTGTTGTAACGGAGTTTACATTTCTGCAAGCAAAAGATATAACAAAAAAAATTGCGTACGAATTTTCTTCAATTTATTAGTTTTTCGTATTTGGGTTTTCAACTTGCTTTCCAATGATATATAATTTGTGTTTATCAAATTGGCGGTTTTGCGAATAAAAATACAATTCATTCTGCGAAAAAAAAATTTTTTTTTAAATTTTGTATTTGTGGTCCTTTTAAATGCTTTTCAAAAAAATTAAATTTTTTAAAATCCCAACAGCGGTTGCGCAGTTACAAAATAATAAATTAAAAACATAACATTTCGCGATCAAAAAATTTTTAAGTTGTGTGAAACAAATTTAATTTGTCAAACTAATGTCAGTAATGACTCAAAACCAATGAAATGAAAAATCAATCGTTTTTCGCTCCACCAGTTTAGGGTAAAAAACTGATAACTTTTTTTGATTTGACGCAAAATTATTAGTTGAATCGTCTTTTGAAGCATAAATATTAGTTGAATCACCTCTGTTTATGGTTATTTTAAAATATTTTAAACATTTATCTACATTTATTTGAATGAAATCTGATGCAAACAATTGTGGTTACGGAGTTTACAGTTACGGAGTTTACATTTGGTTACTTTTTTCGTTTTCTTTCAGAAACGCTTTGTCAGAATTTTTTTTCCGAAACAAAATCGCATGATGCCTACAAGGTGAATCCAAATATGACATTGTTTTTCTTACTCGTTAAATAGTTTGGTGTAAAAATTAGGAACGGAGTTTACAACACTTTTTCAAATCTTTTTAAAGACATCCTTTTTCATCTCGAGAATATTACATGCTGCAGAAAAGCTTCAATTCTGCTATGCTGGATGATTACTTACAGTCCAACGATCATTTGAGTATAAATAACATCATACTTTTCGCAATATAAATAATAGATAACTCCAAAATTCTGGTATATGCATTTTTATCAAAAATTATGACGAAAAATCGTTACAGAGTTGAAGTCGTGATAGCTAAGATATACGAAATAGTTTGTAAAATGTATTAATTTTTATTAAAAGCAGCACTTTTCCTCTTCATAAAAATTCTTACAGTTAGTGTTTAGCTTTATTGGTTATTAAAATATAAGCTATTAAAGTTAAAAAACCTTATGAGTTACTTGTTACGGAGTTTACATTTGGCCTATAAAATTGTTCACAAATTTTATGTATTAACCAAAAATTGGTCAGATTGTTATAAATTTTGTAAAACAGGTAACAATGCGCTGATATATCGTATATCTATATATGTAACTCAAATGTAATCCATGCATTAGAAATCAGGTGGTTACACGGTTTTTATCACATTTTTTGATATCACCCATATGTATAATTAGGGTGGACCTTGTGTCGATATTTTGGTAGATGAGGGCTCTATTCCGTGCCTTTTTGAAAAAAAATGACAATGCCGAAAAAAAAAATTAAAAAAAAAAAAAAATAGGGGTTGCGCACGAGCCGAGAAAAAGGTCCACTTTGCCAAAATTAGGGGGGGAAATTGCCATAGGTCATCAGGGGTCACCCGTAGGGGGGAAGAATGTATGGCCGACCCCCATTAACTTTTACCGCCAACATTTTCCCCCAAGCCACCCACCCCCTAGCTCCTCCCCTTAGGGGGGTCACCATACAAAAATGGAGGTTGCTCAGTATTTTCGAAAAACACCATAGGTCATCAGGGGTCACCCCTAGGGGGGCAAAATATATGACCGACCCCCATTAACTTTTCATCCCCAACATCTTTTCCGAACAAACTTACCCTCTATCTCCACTCCTTGAGGGACTCCCCATACAAAAATACTGAAAATCTATGTATTTACAGTTGCACAATATCGAGATTTTTTTGATTTTTTTTGATTTTTTTACAGAAATTCCACCAATATTCCACCAAAGTTAAGATGACAACACAACTTAGATCGCGCGACGATATTTTTTTGATTGGTTATCCAAGCATGAATATTACGGGGAACAAATTACCGTCGAAGAAGCAAGTGCTAAGAATGCATTTCTTCAACATTCGCAAACGAAACATGTCGAAGAAAAATAGTGCGGTTATAGTCGCGGACGCAGTGATGATTTTTGGCGCCAAGCAGCTATTCCGACGAAAGCCAGAGGAGATGTTACAAGAAAAATAGCTGCGCTGCACGATGAGTGGGATGCTTTAAGAAAGTCATCTCACAGAAAGACTGAGTCCACTAGAGAAAAAGAGAATAAGTTTTCTGATAGCTTGGATAATCTTTTCGACATCGCACACGCCAACGCCCTTGAGAAAATGACAAATACCGAAGACATTGAGTTTCTGCTAAAGCAAAGAGAAGATGGCCGGCCAGGAACTATGGGAGGTGTGGACGCTACTGATACTCGAACGAGGAAAAGAAAAGCTGAGCGCGAAGAACAAGAAGAGTTGCGACGCAAACGTGCAACGGAATCTAGTAGAGATCAGTTCGCTAAAGGCGGTAAGTTATTTCGCGCTTTGTGTGTTCGTCCAATGTTTATATTCAAATGAAATTCTTTCAATTGCAGTGGTTAAATTCTCAAGCAGTGATTCAAGCGATGATAATGGGAGACAGGACGAAAACTTCCCGGCAGAAGCTGGCCCATCAAATGTTGGTGACATAAGAGGTTACAAACAATGTTTTACTGAACGAGTCCTATCAGCTTTGGACAAGTGCAAAGTGACTGACCGAGACGCGGTCGGCATTATGATAGCGGCGGCAGAAGCATTTGGACGCGATCCTCAACAATACACAATAAACCGTACGTCGCTTCGGAGATGTCGGCGTTCAAATCGAGAGAACATGCTGAGTTATGTGAAAGACAATCCAGAAGTAAGATCGCATAGATTTATTTGCTCTCATTCAGAATTCTTATTCTTCAACGCGTTTCATTTATCTCCAGCTTGTCGCAGCTAAATCCTTCGTAGTCCATTGGGATGGCAAAATGCTTTTGGATTTTGTGGGTACAAAGAAGGTGGACCGTCTACCGGTAATTGTCTCGTACGGAGAAAAAGAACAACTTCTTGGAGTTCCCAAAGTAGAAGATGGGAAAGGAAAAGGCCGGAGAATAGCACATGCCGTTTATCAACTGTTGGCATCTTGGCATATGACACATCGAATACAAGGACTTTCTTTCGACACGACATCAACGAACAGTGGCCCATTCTCCGGAGCCGCAGTTGCTCTTGAGCGGCTGTTGGAGAGAGAAATCTTATATTTACCTTGCAGACACCACGTATACGAACTGGTGCTAAGGGAAGTTTTTGAGACAAAAATGGGAAAGACCAGTGCACCAGGCGTTCCTTGCTTTGACCGTTTCAAACAGGAATGGGACGCTGTAAAGGTTAAACCATTCCATTCTGGCTTGATAGACGATCAAGTCGTCAGAAAAATTCCTGTGGCAATGCAAGTCGGCATAAAGGAGTTTTGCTTAGATCAATTGAAGGAGAAACACCCTCGCGATGACTACAAAGAAATGCTACAATTAATTCTTTTGTTTCTGGGTGAAAAACTTGAGAATTACCATTTCCGAGCTCCAGGACCCGTTTCCCATGCTCGATGGATGGCAAAAGCCATTTACAGCCTCAAGATGTTTTTGTTTCGGAGAACTTTTCACTTATCTGTATGTGAATTGAATGGTATTCGACACGTTTGTATTTTTGTGGTGCGACTTTACGTCAAGGCATGGTTTGGTTCTTCTCGAGCAGCTGAGGCGCCGAATCAAGATTGGAAGTTTTTGAAGGACATCGTCGAGTACAAGTCCGTTGACCAGGATTTATCTCGGGTAATGATAAAGAAATTTATCGGTCACCTATGGTATCTCGCCGATGAGCACATAGCCCTTGCCTTTTTCGATGACAAGGTTTCAAATGAGTTGAAGGCCAAAATGGCCCAAGCATTGCTAGAAAAGGAGAATGACGAAGGTGAAGAAGATGAAGAAGACGAAGAAGACGAAGAAGGTGAAGAAGATGAAGAAGACGACCCGGTTCCCCCAGCTCCTCGCGTCGTAATCAAAAGCACCAGCGTTAAAAAAATCGAGGTGAAATTCAAAGATGTGAATGAGGAATTCTTGGCTAAAGACTTGAGCAACTTCGTCTCTCATAATACCAAAAATTTATTTGTACGATTTGGAATATCGCAAGATTTCATTCTAGCAAATCCAGCAACCTGGAAATCTCGCGCAGACTATCAAGAAGGTCGTAGAATTGTAAATAACTTGCGCGTTGTGAACGACACTGCCGAAAGAGGAGTAAAAATGATACAAGATTATAATAGAATACTGTGTCAAGGCGAAGAAGAGAAACAGTATTTACTACATGTTATCGATTCTTACCGCAAGAAATACCCATCAGCGAACAAAAATATGTTAATTTGACTATATTATATTAAAAGTGCTTAGTAGTACTACTCAATTACAGCTTCTTTTATTTTTGTATGGGGAGTCCCTCAAGGAGTGGAGATAGAGGGTAAGTTTGTTCGGAAAAGATGTTGGGGATGAAAAGTTAATGGGGGTCGGTCATATATTTTGCCCCCCTAGGGGTGACCCCTGATGACCTATGGTGTTTTTCGAAAATACTGAGCAACCTCCATTTTTGTATGGTGACCCCCCTAAGGGGAGGAGCTAGGGGGTGGGTGGCTTGGGGGAAAATGTTGGCGGTAAAAAGTTAATGGGGGTCGGCCATACATTCTTCCCCCCTACGGGTGACCCCTGATGACCTATAGCAATTTCCCCCCTAATTTTGGCAAAGTGGACCTTTTTCTCGGCTCGTGCGCAACCCCTAATTTTTTTTTTTTTTTATTTTTTTTTTCGGCATTGTCATTTTTTTTCAAAAAGGCACGGAATAGAGCCCTCATCTACCAAAATATCGCAAAAATTTCATTTCAAGGTCCACCTTAATGTATATCTTATATCTTAAAAGAACATCTTAAAAAAGGAATATGTATTTCATATTTAATTTCTGTGAAAAAACATACCAAAATTCTTCAAAAAAAAAACAAATTTTTATATTTTAATTTGTTGACAAATGAAAATATTTGTGCTTTTTATTACATAACAATTTTGTCAAGGTTTTGCTGTGAAAATTTTACTTATAATACCAAAACCATAACAATTTCCATTCACCTCAGTTTTGTCACTGTTTTTGCCAGTTTTGTAATGGGACTGGTTCTGTATCAGTTCCTTTTAGGTTAGTTGGGTGACATGTTACAAAATATACAAAGTGTGACTCATTCTTTGACGGATCCTCTTGGGTTAGTTCGGTTACATGTCTCTTTAAGTTAGTTAGGCGACATGACCTTTGGGGCTAGACCTGCGACATGACGAAAGGTGTCTAATCTGTGGCAATACGTCATTTCCAATGACAACGCCATGTTAAAGTGATATGTCTCTTTCAAAGAAAAAGACCGATCAACGACCTGTCTCTGCCCCCTTTGGACCTATCCTGCGTGTCATCTGGGAACGGTCCCTTTCCCCGTAGGGAAGTTACACTTTACGCGCTCAAAACAGTAAAATTGCCCGTAATAACAGCAAAATTTTCGGTAGCCATTACAAACGTTTTTGGTTGAGTGTACTTTAGTCATTTTTTAACCATAAAAATCGCAAGATCTGGTGCAAATAGGCTTGCCAGATCGAAATTGGCAAAAAGCTTGACATTCAGAGGAAAAAGCTTGATTTATCTTGACATTCAAAAAAAAGGCTTGATTTTTCTTGACAATTTAAAATTCAGTTAAATTAGCAAATAAAATGCAAAATTGACTTAAAAATTTAAATAATATTAATTTATTCAGATTTTCTACATTCTTTGTACCACATTTTTTAAAGAATTGGGCCCATATGTTGTCAATGGATATGCCTTTTGGCAATTCTTCAAAAACTTCCCGAATGCAGCAGTAATCTGCATACACTCAGATAAAAAAGTTTGTAAAAAAATTTGTAAACAGTTTCCAATCGCACTATACTATTTTTATACTGATTATTAGTATAATTTTTATTTTTAGTATTCATTTTTGCTATTCTATTATTACAAATTTCGAATTTTTTTTACTAATTTTCGCTGCTGATTTCAGAAAAACAGTTTACTAATTTTTCAAAACCGAGTGCTAAATTTAGCAGAAAAATATACTACCCGATTAAAAAAATGATATGGTGACATATCTAATTTAATGAAATACAATAACTAATCAGATACAATTTAATCCGAAAAATGGTGAATACAATTGTATCTACGTGGATCAAATTGGATTTAATTACTTTAAATTATATACAATTTAATCCGAATTTTGACCAGACATTATTGTATTAAATAATATCTTAATAGTTAAAATTTGATGCAATTAGGTCCAATTTGATCAAAATTTTCGAATTTCTGTTTTTATTAAATATTGCACTGAAAAACAATGGGGGATTCACGTAGGGTTTCGTGTATCGTCTAAACTTAGCAAATGTAGTAACTTTTAGAGTCTATGTGAAACTGCATACATAAAAAGTATCTACTTATTAATCAGTACTTATAGGAGCTATCGTATAGTTCAAGAATAATCCATAAAATAAAAAAGTTCTAAATAAAATGAAATTTCAAATAATTTTCCATAAAACATTACTGGATTTTTCACTGAAGGTGAGATTTTCATTTTGAAAGTGAGAAAAGTTCAAATTAAACTAATTTTTGGGCTATTCAATTTAAAATGAGAAAAATACATTAAAATTCTGATAACAAATTTGACATGAGTTTTTAATAAAATTAAATGTCATGAAATAATCGCTTAAAAATGGTTTAAATTTGTAAATAATTACACAATTTTAGTCTTTTTTGTTTTAATTTTCATTTCTATTTCATGATATCATTCAAGCCTATTAATAAATTTGGTGCTACGTTATTCCTAAACCAAAATAATTACTTCGAAGAATTGACTAACTTTTATTAATATGACCCAATATTCAATTTGAAAATAAAATAATCTGTTGTTTCGATGTAAATTTTTAACATTTTAAATGAAAATGAATTTCAATTTGAATTTACTAAGATATTAAGAGTTTATTTAGAACCAGAATATACCATAGATTATATAGGGAAAATAAATGTTTCTTTTTCAAATCAAGAGGCTTGTTTTGTTGCTATACATATGTGGTACGAAATCCCACACAAAGTCTGACTGCGTATGTTAAGTATTAACTCTTTTAACATGTTTTCAATGTCGATTATGTATGGGCCATCTGTCAGATAATAGGTTTGTTCCACGTAATTCTGGGTAAAGTCTGGTAAAATGAGAGTAAACAAATAATTATCTCAAAAAATGTTAAAATTGCTCACAATACCGGGAACGAACTAAACCACATTTCAAGCCCAAAAATAAACGTCAAAGTGATTCATATAAACAAAAGCTATTTTTAACAATAAAATATCGAAGGGAATAAAGAGAAAGTGTTAGAACGCGGTATTTGTTAACAATATTAAAAAAAAAAAAATATTAATTAATGTTTACAACTTTTGTTAATATTTTAATTATTTTTACAAATTTAAAACAGCTGATTTATAAACAACAAGTGATTTGACAGTTTTACCATTTTACCCGAAAAAAAAGTACGGGTAACTTCTGGTAAAATGAGAAACAAATTATTCTCTCATCAACGCTCTCATTTACCCAATTTTTAACAATAGAAACGCGTTTTGGTAAGATTGGGTTCCCGCGGGCACCCGCGGTAACGTACGTGGAACAGAGCTAATATCACTCATATTCTATTCAAAAATATTTTACCGGTTTCTCGTTTTCATGTTATTACTTTTTAAATCATTTGAACTGTATATCAAAATTTGTTTTTGTAAAAAAATATTTTCCAATTAAAAATGGATTGTAATTGATATCGATAAAATCTTAAATGAAATTTAAATTGAACATGAAACTGGGCGATATTTTGTCTTACAAATTAAATTCCATGGTCGAGATCTGATTAAATATGACAACATATGTAAAAAGATATATTTAGATATTGGGTCATATAAATTTTTTTCGAAAGACGAAAATTACGTCTTATTATATATAGTGCCATACAAAGCAATATATAACGAGATATAATTGTATTAAATAATATAAAATAATGTATAACCCGTTTTACTCGGGTAATTTAAAAATATTTTTTTTTTAATTTTTTACAATTCTTGTTTACCCGAGTAAAAAAAATTGATCTCGCGCAATATCTAATCATATCCAATTTTATATTGTCTAAGATCTGCTGTAATATCTGGCTGATCCAATTAGATCTCAAAATTGGGTGTATCCAATGATATCGTATTAGATCCCATTGTATATATGGGGATAAACTAAGATCAAGTTATATCTCAAAATTGGGAGGTCCAATGATATCTTTGGGGATAAACCTAGATATAATTTGATCCGAAAAATGGCGGATCGAATTAGATCCAGCTATATATTTGTGGATAAACTTAGATCTACTTTGATCTCAATTTTGGCAGATCGAATTAGATCCAGCAATATATTTGTGGATAAAATTAGATCTAATTTGATCCGAAAAAGTGGCAGATCGAATTAGATCCAGCAATATATTTGGGGATAAACTTAGATCTAAATTGATCCGAAAAATGGCAGATGGAATTAGATCCAGAAATATATTTGTAGATAAACTTAGATCTAATTTGATCCGAAAAATGGCAGATCGAATTAGATCCAGCAATATATTTGGGGATTAAGTAAGATCTAAATTTATCCAAAAAATGACAGATCAAATTAGATCCAGTAATATATTTCGGGATTGCGCAAGATCTAAACTTTTCCGATAAATTGCAGATGGAATTAAATCCAGTGATATATTTGGGGCTTTGGTAGTATCTGAATTTATCCCATAAATTGCAGATCGAATTAGATCCAGCAAATTATTTCGGTGTTAAAATGGCAAATCGAATTAGAAACAGCAATATATTTGGGGATTGACATCTAAAACTATCCAGAAAAATTATAGATACAATTAGATCCCGCATTATATTTGGGTACTACGTAAGGTCTCCATTTATTTGGGATTAAATAATATCCCAGACAGATATTGACAACAGTTTAAAAAATAATACACTGACAGAACACTGATTTTATAAAAATTACAATAAGGTTGTTCATAAGGGGTGTGCTATCTGTTCCCGAGTAAAAATAGTTATATATTGTCATATATAATGTGATTGGGTTATATCTGACAATGAATGGAGTCACATTTAGACACATATTACTATATACAACTACATCTGATATTATTTTTTCAACGAATTTTTTGTATGGTAAATGATGTTATTACATATCCCCAAATCTGACTCCATATATAATTATATAAGCCATATAAAACTAATCAAAATATATGTAGTGACCGATATAACACTGTATGTGTCGTATATATATATATATATGTATTAGGGCGGGTCGATTTTACTACTATTCTACTACCCCCCAACTGTTGACTTTTGTCCCGTAGGGTCAAGTTTTGAAAAATCCCACTTTGACCCATTTAGAGTGCCCCAATCGAGTCCAAATGTATGACCGACCCCCACTAACTTTGGAGGGCCGATCCACCCATGCCAGTGGCACACCCCCTGGAACTCCCCTGGGGGTTCCCCATACAAACATTTTAAAAAATCACCATTTTTGGCACTTTATTTTATTATTTTTTATTTATTTTATTTATTTTTATTATTTTATTTATTTTTTCTCTTTAGAAATTTATTTAGTCAGAACATATGTAAATGAAAAAATTAATTTAACTTAGTAATAGAAAAGAAAATAAAAAAAATTACTGTTTGAAGTCTTTTTTGCTTTCAAGTCTGGGCAATTTCGCACGGCTCTCTAATGTCGTCACCATAACAGCCTCTACATTTTCCAGTATAACTCGTTTGGAAACGCTAGCTAGCAATTGAACTTGTCGTTCTGTTGCAGGTCGTAAAATAGGTTGTGTGGGTTTTTTAAGCCACCACAAGACACAGCTGCATGTCGTAAACTTACTTAAGCTAAATCGGTTACAGGTAGAATTGAGCATAAAATTATCATAAAGGATTTTCCAGAAGTAATAAAAGGCGCACTTGCTTAACAGAATTTGTGGTCAGATTAACGTTTAATTTACATGTAAGTACTTTATGGGCAGTTTTGACAACAAAATCGGTTACAGGTAGAATTGAGCATAAAATTATCATAAAGGATTTTCCAGAAGTAATAAAAGGCGCACTTGCTTAACAGAATTTGTAGTCAGATTAACGTTTAATTTACATGTAAGTACTTTATGGGCAGTTTTGACAACAAAATCGGTTACAGGTAGAATTGAAATTACCATTTCATTGTTATTACCTCGTCTCCTAGACCATATATAGCGCAACAGTTTTTGTGAATGCATTAAGTCGTTGTGAAGAACTCGAAGTGTGAAGTGCTAATTTGAGATAAAAAAATATTTTAAAAAAAATCATTCCAAATCAAGAAGTTTACAATGAATCCACCATCCTCTACACCGCAAGATGAAGCAATAACAACATCAACAACTATCGAAAACCCAATGAGTCATATACCCAGGCATGATGTTACTGTTTTTGGTGTGTCTACTGATTTGACTGATCTTAATTTACCAACCCATCTGGATATCTTGAGATATTATTTTTACTTGAGCGAACAAAAAAAGTTGTCCTATAAAGCATTCACTATTCAAGTACAAGATAAGTTGATTGGAATTTGGGAAAAACTTGGTATGGAAATAATGCTGAAAAAAGTGTATGTAATAATAATTCTACGCTATCGAACCGATGTTGACGACCCAACGGGACTTAGAGCTTATAAAAAACCAGATATAAACTTTTATTGCACAAATTACACGGAAATGATCAATATGAATGACATAAATGACGTATTTGAACCACCATTCACGCGAAGCATTCCATACGATACTTTGAAAGAATATTTAAATCAAGATGATCCACCGTTTAATGATCCAAAAATTCCATCACACATACAAGAAACAGAACGACACGTTCAATTGCTAGCTAGCGTTTCCAAACGAGTTATACCGGAAAATGTAGAGGCTGTTATGGCGACGACATTAGAGAGCCGTGCGAAATTGGCCAGACTTGAAAGCAAAAAAGACTTCAAACAGTAATTTTTTATTTTTTCTTTTCTATTACTAAGTTAAATTAATTTTTTCATTTACATATGTTCTGACTAAATAAATTTCTAAGGAGAAAAAATAAATAAAATAATAAAAATAAATAAAATAAATAAAAAATAATAAAATAAAGTGCCAAAAATGGTGATTTTTTAAAATGTTTGTATGGGGAACCCCCCAGGGGAGTTCCAGGGGGTGTGCCACTGGCATGGGTGGATCGGCCCTCCAAAATTAGTGGGGGTCGGTCATACATTTGGACTCGATTGGGGCACTCTAAATGGGTCAAAGTGTGATTTTTCAAAACTTGACCCTACGGGACAAAAGTCAACAGTTGGGGGGTAGTCGAATTCGTTTTAGAGGTATGGTTCCTTCGGCAAAGTTTCTTATTTTGATCCCTAGAATACGATTTTCCCTGAGCCATGGGCGATTTTTTGCCTCCCCACAAATCGACCCGGCCCCAAACTATGCATTGCGCATAGTTTGGGACCTTTTTTCGATCCACCGCATATTTTGGGGACATTTTGTTAGTTTGGGGACAGTCCTCAAACTAACCATATATCTTACGTTTAGTTTGAGGACAGTGATAGTTTGGGGACATTTTTTAGATTTTTAGATTTTAATTGAAAAACGTTCCTCTTTTATTAGTTTATGCAATAAAATAACCGTTTTTGTTATATATAATCATATAAGCTAATATATTTGCATTTAAAAGTAGCATATTTTAGCGCAGTGCTGCCATACTACTTCATTCATATCGGTGGTTGACGCCGTCAATATAATGACCGGCAAAGAAGTTCATTCATTTTACGAGTGATGACATCACTTCTTTTTTTTTTAAACGCTAAATTATTTTTACAGACGTTTTTGCTTTAGCAAGTTATAAAAAACTAACCTAGTGTCTGCAAATGCAATGACATGTGCGAAGAAATTTGAAAATAACATACAGAGCAAAGCAACAACAACGAAAATAATTTTATTATTGCTTTGTGTGTAAATCGTAAATTTTATTGCATATTTTATTGCATTCGAAGACACTAGGTAAGACAAAACTGCAGTTTGCGGTCATAACTCCAATCAATTAAATTTTTTACCATACACGTAGAAAAAAACAGGGGGAACTTTATCTAAGTGCTATGTAATTATACAACTGTATACGTTCGAAGTAAGTTTTATAATTTATGTATTTTTTCGGATATTTTCCACTACACATGTATATATTTTGCAAGGATTGTTTATATTTTATAAAAAAATGTGCATATTTTACTCGAACTTTGTAAACCTAACTTGAAAATTATGTAGTTGTATAATTACATAGCTCTAAGGTAATATTCCCCCTGTTTTTTTCTGTGTTCGAATATCAATAAAAACATGTATTTTAAAATTTATAAGTCAATTTGTTATAATAATTAACTGAAACCCATATTTATAAAATCTCTTTATGATTAAGAGTTTAATTTAAATCATTTTCCTGCTAAATTATTTTTAAGTGGTTTCAGCGCTTTACATTACAAATGTTGCGGTTTTTGTGCAAAAAATTGGCAACAGTGTTAGTATTTACAGAGGGAAAGAGATAGCACTGTTTGTGTAGCAGTATCTCGTATATGTGAAGAGTAAAAGAGATGAATTATGTTACGTTTTGGATAAGTGATGACATTATTTCCCTATTTAAAAACGCTGAATTATTTGCATTGACGTTTTTCAAGTACGATTCTTATGCTGCCCATACACTAGGGAACATTCTTAAAAAAAGAGAGCATTTTTTGTGAATGTGTGAGTGCGTTTGTGTGTGTGTGCGTGTTGAGAGCGTGCATTTCGTGTTTACAAAATTTTTTGATATTTTTTGTTCCCTCAACCATGTTCCCTAGTGTGTAGGCAGCTTTAAACACGTTAATGTATAAGTTAAACATATCAATTCACACATGAAATTGAAGTGTTTTAGTTAAATGTCTCGAACAGCTGTTCCTTAACAATTGTAAGAAAAACAAAAATGTAACAAAATTTCCTAAAAAGTTATTTTTTCTTCGGCCGGCGTCAAGAATTAATAATTTTTGTAGTATCTAACGTTATTATTGTTATGAAAGTGAAATATGAATATTTGAATTAGTAAAAATATATTTTCAATATGACCTATATTTTCATATAATGTGAAAAAATTTAGAGAAAAGTTTATATTTGCAAAAACTATTACAAACTCTATTATATTGGAAAAATACTCTAAAAAAATATAGTAAAAAAAAATTTCGAACCAAAAATAACAAAGCGGCTTAATGAGCTAAAATAATAAAGAATGAAAAAAACCGCGAGTTCATCTAAAAATTATTTATAAAAGTTGGGATTTGACCATGTTTTATAGCATTTCTTATAGGGTTTGAGCCTTCCCTGGAAAAGTGCTGCGGGAATTCTCAGGAACATTAATTTTTTCCTCAGAAAAACGGGAAATGCTAAAAACCCTGAATTCAATACACAAATACATTTATTTATTTATAAAAAATGAATAAAACAATTACCTCCGAATAAAAAATTTTTGTTTTTAGTAGTACTCAAAGCATGTTTTTCTTATAAAAGTAATGATTCTTACCCCCATTATCACAATATCCTGATCGCTACTAACTGACAGTTAAAATAACCGCATTTGCAGTTAAAAATGTGTAGGCTATTAGCATTTAAATCAACTGCAATGCGAAATTATTTTTAAGTGTTAAAAATCAACTGACAAATGTAGTAGAAGCAACTACAAATTCAATTAAAACAACATACGTCAATTTTTGTAAAACTGTACAAACAACTGCAAATGTAGTTAAAGTAACATAAACAAAAATTATTTTAAAAATTATTAATTAAATAAAAACAACATAATTTTATTCTCGAATAAATTGAAAAATTTAATTTACACCTAATATCACTTTTATTATTATTAAGATATTGTTCTCGATGTCCGTCTGTGAGGCATGAAATATTGTTTGGCTTCCTTTTTTCTCCTGGTGGAAAGGGATGAAAACATAAAAGAAAATAAATATTTTTTAATATTCCTTTAAATAAATTTATATTTAATATTATTAAAGCTTACCTTATTTTAATTAGTTAAAAGAATATTACCGTATTATGTGTCTTCTCTCTTTAGCGTTGTTTTATAACTTAAGGCGCAACAGAAAACATGTTCTTCTCATATTCATTCACTAGAAAATTCTAAACAATCGCTTCGTACGTAAGCACTTGTTTGCTTCGTACATATACACTTGAAAATTAAAGTATTTGTAACAAAATTCAAAACAACTGCATGAAATAAATGTTACTACAATGTAGTAGTTTCTGTTGTTTGTTTAAAAAAATAACTGTCAACACCATTGAAAAATTTTACTCTAAGTAAATTAACTGCAATTGTAGTTAAAATAACTACATCCGCATTACTTTATGAAGTGATATTTCTCGAATTTCCTATGTATGGAAAATTTCTCAGGAATCTTTAGATTCATTTTTTCGATTCAAAGGAAATAAATAAGTCTGCGAAATTCCAAACCAAAATTTCTTAACAAAAAATCTAAAAAAAAAATCGCCAAAAGGAATTTTTTGGGAAGGATTTGACAAGATAGGCATCTAGCAGCAAAAGCCAAAAACAAAATACTTTCCCGATAATAACATTTCCAGTAATTATAGTAAAAATTAAAAACCAAATTGAAAAAGTTGGCGAAAATTAACAAAAAGTATTCGAACAAAAAATTAAGGAATTTGCAGCTTAAGTGCTAAAGTTAGCACGTTGTAAAATAGTAGTTGAAGTTTAACCCATAGAACGTTGTCTAATTTACGATAAATACAACTTTACTGCTTAAAATGGAACGAACTGTGAATTCCATCAATGTGTAAAAAAGAACATTAACAAAAAATTACAAAACTCGGGAAAAGTATGGCAACAGGTCCTGTGCTTACATTTTAACACAAGAAATTCATATTAATTGAATTTGAAAACTTTTCTATATAAAAAACTGAATGGACAACCGCCAAACTTTAAAAACATTTAGCGAAAAATCTGTACCATTGATCGAAAAATAAAGTCAGATCTCCATTAATTAATTTTTTCAGTGTTATGCAGTGTAACCATTTATATGCTTCAAATAATTTTAAGTTAGTTTGCGTTTACACTTGCATCGAAATCCCGAGATTTCGCTATTCACCACTCTCAAAAAACAATGAAGGAAAGCATATAAACGTTAAATTTTTATAAAATGTATTTATTAGAGCTATGTGTGGTTTTTTAAAATTTCTTCATTGTTTTTTCAGAGTGGTGAATAGCGAAATCTCGGGATTTCGATGCAAGTGTAAACGCAACCTAAATAAAAAGTATAAAATTTCAAAGCTGAAATATTTTGAAATACATGTTAAGTAAAATACTTAGCTATTTGAAATATTTGATATTTTTAAAATATTTAAAATTTTTAAAATATTTGAAATATTTAAATTTTTTTAAATATTTGAAGTATTTGAAATTTTTGAAATATTTTAAGCTGGTACTAACTCGAACACGTGTGATTTTCAGAAAAAATTTGAAAAAATCTGAGAATCAATTCAGAGAAATGACTAACTTAATAGAATAGAAGTCTTTTGACTAAAATATATTTTGTGGACCGACCTTGGTCTTCAAAGGTAATCCAACTCTTACACTCAAATATTTAAAAAACTTTAAAATATTTCAAAAATTTCAAATGTTTTATAAGTTTTTTCTCTATTTGTTGTAAAATAAATTGTGAATTCTATTTGGAATTTGCCATATTTGATCTTAAAACCATACAAAATTAACACTTTAATTACAAATATGTAGCTAAGTATTTTACTTAACTACATATTTCAAAATATTTATATTTCAGCTTTGAAATATTAATATTTGTTTACTTACTTTAAATTATTTGAAGTAAATAAAATAATATTAATATTTCAAAATTCAAGTATAAATATTTGTTTACTTATTTAATAGTGTATTAAGACTATGCAAAAACTAGTAATTTTTGGCCATTTTTAGTTTTTGAGCCGAAAACTACAAAATTAATTTAGTTTTTCCATACAATTTTAATACAAACTGAAAACCAGATTCTACCTGGTTTTTGCCAAAAACCAAGTAAAAATATCTGAAATGTGCATTTTTTATACACCCGGTATCATTTATAATTAATTTTCGATAAACCCTGTTACAACGAATTTAGGAGTAAAGCAAGTGTCAAAAATAAATTTTTTAAATTTTAAAAATATTTCTAATTTTCATTGCATTTACATCTGCACCCAAATACCGAGATTAAAAGAAGTGTTGCGTGGTTCGAATTTTATGTTGCATTTACATCTGCACCCAAATCTCGAGATTAAAAAGAGTGTTGGGTGGTTCCAATTTTTGCTTCCCGCGAAGCATAACTACACTCAGAATAGTTCTGCGTTTAGTACATGACAGTTATTTGTGTAGCAATGCGGTTGTAGTTACTTTAACTACAATTGCAGTTAATTTACTTAGAGCGAAATTTTTCAATGTTTTTGACAGTTATTTAAAAAAAAAACTACAAAAACTACTACATTGTAGTAACATTTATTTTATGCAGTTGTTTTGAATTTTGTTATAATACAAATACTTTAATTGTGTATGTACGAAGAGCTTGTTTAGAAATTTATAGTGAAAGAATATTGGAAGAACATGTTTTCACTTGTCTTAGTCATAAAACAAGGCTAAAGAGTGAAGTCGCGTAATACGGAAAATTTTTATATTTTATTAAATAATAAAAATAATAAGGTAAGTTTAATATCATAAAGTTTAAATTTATTTACAGGAATATTAAAAAATATTGTATTTATTTTCTTTCAGTTACTTTATATTTTCGTTTAAAAAGGAAGCCAAACAATATTTCATCCCCCATAGACGGACATCTTGAACAATATCTTGACTAATATATAAAAGTAATATTAAGTGTAAATTTTGATTCCTCAATTTTAAATTTATTCGGGACTAAATATAAGAGTATTTACATAAATTTGTCTTTATTAAATTAATTATTTTTAAAAAATATTTGCTTATGATATTTTCAATACATTTACAGTTGTTTATACAGTTTTACAATAGTTTGCATGTATGTTGTTTTAATTGCATTTGCAGTTGTTTTTACTACATTTGTCAGTTGATTTTTAAGAGTTAAAAATAATTTCACATTGTAGTTGATTTAAATGCAAATGCAGTCTTACTTAAACTTTTAAGTATAATTACGAAAAATATTTTAAATGTTAATTTAAGTAAATATTTTTAAGTAACTATACAGATCTGCTCTAACTAATCTATTATTAAATTGATGTCAACTGAGTTTTTAAATATACATGAATTCAACTATTAATTAGTAACTTACAACGACTTTCAAGTTAAAGATATAAAGCATCCCAATTCAAAAATGATTTCCACCTCAATAATACCGTTGTATCTTAGCAAAATTTTATAAATATTGTGTTCGGGACATATATATTGGAATTGGTTCGGTATATAGAAGTGGAAATATTCAAAAACTTTCCTATTCACATGCATTTTCATTTTTGCAAAACTCATATTTGCTTAATTTTGTAAAAATTAGTTAAAAGGTTATTGCATTGCGGAAATGGCAAACTTTAAATTGATTTAAACCCGACACTTGAAATATCTTCCTTTTTTTAATTTGTTAAATTGTTAAATAAAAAGCGCCTGCGTAGCATCTTGGTTGAAATTGCGCCGGCAAAAAATAATATTGTTGACAAAACCGCTAAGTTGGCTTTACGGGTTACATACTTTATCTCTTTTATTCTTCACATAAGCATATGATGGCTACACATACAGTGCTATCTCTTTTACTCTTCTCATATTAACAGTGTTACCCACTGTTGATAGTTTTTGCAAAAAAAAAATCGCAAAATTTGCATATGAAAACACGAAAAATTAGTTAACCGGGAAAAGTATTGAAATTTATCGTTCAATCATAAAAAGATATAGCAATTATGGTTTTAACTGTTTTTTTCGATCCCAAGCCCAAATTCGTCATTAAACTAATAACTTTTTTATCTTTGGATATGTTCTATTTAGCATTTTAATAAAAACTTGCTGTATTTTTTTTGAAAAAGGTTACAAAAAAAACAGTAGGCACCAACAATGAAATTTGTAACTATAAACTCATTTTTGGTATATTGAAATTTTATTTCCAATAATCTTTTTATTTGAAATGATTGTAAATTATTATTTTTCATATAAAAATTGAATAAAATTAAAATTCAAAGTTACAAAAAAATTATCTTTTTTTGGATTAAAATTTCCATTGTTTGTGCCTTTTTAAAAAGAATTTCTTTGTATTTACAAAAACAGTATGAGAAAGATGTTTTAAAATTATTAACTTTTTGAAACAACAAATAAAAATCTAATATAACAATATCATATTAGAATTTGGACTTGAGGTGGAAGAATATTCTAACTAAATATATGAAAATATAGAAAGTCCGAAAAAACAATTTTTGTATTTTTTTATGCAAAAATTAAAATAATTGTTGAAAATAAGCACACCATGGCTAAAATCTCATTCAAATATTTATTTTGTTTTGAGTTTAAAATTAGTTGTTTTTACAAAATGTATTGACAACAGACATACATATAAATAGTACCCAAAGGGTACTTTTATGTAATTGTTGCTTTCAAAAAGGAGTTGATTTATAACTGGTTTTACAAAATCAGACAGTTCATATACGAAAGTACAAAATTCTCATCCCGTTGGTTTTTTGTACCTTATGTAATGTCTCGGTTTGAGTATGAAAGTTATCATTTTCTTCTTGCGGACAACTGAAGAGTAGAGTGATGTCTACGAAACAATTGTATTGTCTATCATGAAAATGATCAACCCTTTTTGAAACAACAAATAAAAATCTAATATGACAATATCATATTAGAATTTGGACTTGAGGTGGAAGAATATTCTAACTAAATATATGAAAATATAGAAAGTCCGAAAAAACAATTTTTGTATTTTTTAATGCAAAAATTAAAATAATTATTAATTGTAATTATAAAATTTTGTAAATTCTTTCTGTGTATTTATTTTATATAACGAGGCCTGTAGTAACATATGCTTTTGATATAAAAATAATATTGACATAAAAACAAAAACAAAAAAAGCAATGATGAGTGTGGATAACACTATGTGTCACTCCGAAACTAATGACAGGGGACAACGATTGATTATAAATAACTAAGAATTCAGTCTTATAGCAAAATTTTTTTTAAATTTCGCCCATTTCCCAGCAGTTTTTTGCATAATAAAATTTCTAAGTAATTGATTCAATTCCTTTGTCATTGGAGAACACATACAAGACTTGAGCCAATGTTTGTAATATAATTTATTTCATAATTGTCGACTAATACCCACGCCAACCGCACATCTAAACGGGTTAGAAAACTCACGAGATTTTATGAAAATAAAGCTATGTATATGTCTAAAAAATTTACCCCTAAATTCATAAATGCTTTGTAAAGTTATAGCAGGTTTACAAAACGTCATTTTCATACAAAATGTGTTCAGTAAACCTCCTATAATTTTACAAATCGTTTATGAATTTAGGGGTTAATCTCTAGGCCATTGGCACACTCAAAAAATTTGACAGTTACCACATGACAGTTGTTTGTGTAATCATCAGTAGTTGTTGTTTTTAACAGAAATTACAGTTGTTTTTCTATAGATAAATTTAAAAAACAACTAAGGAAAAGTATATAAAAAACTGAATGGACAACCGCCAAACTTTAAAGACATTTAGCGAAAAATCTGTACCATTGATCGAAAAATAAAGTCAGATCTCCATTAATTAATTTGTTCAGTGTCATGCATTTACATGCTTCAAATAATTTTAAGTTAGTTTGCGTTTACACTTGCATCGAAATCTCGAGATTTCGCTATTCACCACTCTCAAAAAACAATGATTTTCAGAAAAAATTTGAAAAAATCTGAGAATCAATTCAGAGAAATGACTAACTTAATAGAATAGAAGTCTTTTGACTAAAACATATTTTGTGGACCGACCTTGGTCTTCAAAGATACTCAAACTCTTACACTTAAATATTTAAAAAACTTTAAAATATTTCAATTATTTCAAAAATTTCAAATGTTTCATAAGTTTTTTCTCTATTTGTTGTAAAATAAATTGTGAATTCTATTTTGAATTTGTCATATTTGATCTTAAAACCATACAAAATTAACACTTTAATTTCAAATATGTAGCTATGTATTTTACTTAACTACATATTTCAAAATATTTATATTTCAGCTTTGAAATATTAATATTTGTTTACTTTAAATTATTTGAAGTAAATAAAAAAATATTAATATTTCAAAATTCAAGTATAAATATTTGTTTACTTATTTAATAGTGTATTAAGACAATGCAAAAATTAGTAGTTTTTTAGTTTTAGTTTTTGAGCCGAAAACTACAAAATTAATTTAGTTTTTCCATACAATTTTCATACAAACTTAAAACCAGATTCTACCTGGTTTTTGCCAAAAACCAAGTAAAAATATCTGAAATGTGCATTTTTTATACACCCGGTATCATTTATAATTAAATTTCGATAAACTCTGTTACAACGAATTTAGGAGTAAAGCAAGTGTGAAAAATATATTTTTTAAGAATATTTCTAATTTTCATTGCATTTACATCTGCACCCAAATACCGAGATTAAAAGAAGTGTTGCGTGGTTCCAATTTTATGTTGCATTTACATCTGCACCCAAATCCCGAGATTTAAAGAAGTGTTGGGTGGTTCCCATTTTTGCTTCCCGCGAAGCATAACTACACTCAGAAAAGTTCTGCGTTTACTACATGACAGTTATTTGTGTAGCAATGCGGTTGTAGTTACTTTAACTACAATTGCAGTTAATTTACTTAGAGCGAAATTTTTCAATGTTTTTGACAGTTATTTAAAAAAAACTACAAAAACTACTACATTGTAGTAACATTTATTTTATGCAGTTGTTTTGAATTTTGTTATAATACAAATACTTCAATTATGTATGTACGAAGAGCTTGTTTAGAAATTTCTAGTGAAAGAATATTGGAAAAACATGTTTTCACTTGTCTTAGTCATAAAACAAGGCTAAAGAGTGAAGTCGCGTAATACGGAAAATTTTTATATTTTATTAAATAATAAAAATAATAAGGTAAGTTTAATATCATAAAGTTTAAATTTATTTACAGGAATATTAAAAAATATTGTATTTATTTTCTTTCAGTTACTTTATATTTTCGTTTAAAAAGGAAGCCAAACAATATTTCATCCCCCATAGACGGACATCTTGAACAATATCTTGACTAATATATAAAAGTAATATTAAGTGTAAATTTTGATTCCTCAATTTTAAATTTATTCGGGACTAAATATAAGAGTATTTACATAAATTTGTCTTTATTAAATTAATTATTTTTAAAAAATATTTGCTTATGATATTTTCAATACATTTACAGTTGTTTATACAGTTTTACAATAGTTTGCATGTATGTTGTTTTAATTGCATTTGCAGTTGTTTTTACTACATTTGTCAGTTGATTTTTAAGAGTTAAAAATAATTTCACATTGTAGTTGATTTAAATGCAAATGCAGTCTTACTTAAACTTTTAAGTATAATTACGAATAATATTTTAAATGTTAATTTAAGTAAATATTTTTAAGTAACTATACAGATCTGCTCTAACTAATCTATAATTGAATTGATGTCAACTGAGTTTTTAAATATACATGAAGTCAACTATTAATTAGTAACTCACAACGACTTTCAAGTTAAGGATATAAAGCATCCCAATTCAAAAATGTTTTCCACCTCAATAATACCGTTGTATCTTAGCAAAATTTTATAAATATTGTGTTCGGGACATATGTATTGGAATTGGTTCGGTATATAGAAGTGGAAATATTCAAAAACTTTCCTATTCACATGCATTTTCATTTTTGCAAAACTCATATTTGCTTAATTTTGTAATAATTAGTTAAAAGGTTATTGCATTGCGGAAATGGCAAACTTTAAATTGATTTAAACCCGACAGTTGAAATATCTTCCTTTTTTTAATTTGTTAAATTGTTTAATAAAAAGCGCATGCGTAGCATCTTGGTTGAAATTGCGCCGGCAAAAAATAATATTGTTGGCAAAACCGCTAAGTTGGCTTTACGGGTTACATACTTTATCTTTTTTATTCTTCACATAAGCATATGATGGCTACACATACAGTGCTATCTCTTTTACTCTTCTCATATTAACAGTGTTACCCACTGTTGCTAGTTTTTGCAAAAAAAAAAAATCGCAAAATTTGCATATGAAAACACGAAAATAAAATTGACATAAAAACAGAAAAAGCAATGATGAGTGTGGATAACACTATGTGGCACTCCGAAACTAATGACAGGGGAAAACGATTGATTATAAATAACTAAGAATTCAGTCTTATTGCAAAATTTGTTTTAAATTTCGCCCACTTCCCAGCAGTTTTTTGTATAATAAAATTTCTAAGTAATTGATTTCAATTCCTTTGTCATTGGAGGACACATACAAGACTTGAGCCAATGTTTATAATATAATTTATTTTATAATTGTCGACTAATAACCACGCCAACCCCACATCTAAACGGGTTAGAAAACTCACGAGATTTTATGAAAATAAATCTATGTATATGTCTACAAAATTTAATCTCTAGGCCATTGACACACTCAAAAAATTTGAAAGTTACTACATGACAGTTGTTTGTGTAGTAATCAGTAGTTGTTGTTTTTAACAGAAATTACAGTTGTTTTTCTATAGATAAATGCAAAACAACTTTTATGACGGTTATTTAAAAAACAACTTAGGAAAAGTACTGTAATTTCGTAACAGTTGTTTAAATCAGTTATTTTAAATATCATAATAAACAACTACCAAACAGTATTTTAACAATAAACAGTAGTTTTTGTGAGTTTTTTAAAAAATAAAAAATTTGGTTGAATTTTTTTGAATTTTAAAAATTCTTGTTTAGTTTATATTTGTTATTATTGATATATTTCTAGTTTTCAAATAAAAATCAAAAACTTGTATTGTATTTTCCAATGCATAAAAACGGAATAACTGGAGAACGGTTTGGAATTTTTACTTCGAATTTTAAATAGGCTAAAGTAATAAAAAATATTTTTATAATCGAAAGAAAAAATTTTTTTTTATTAAAATATACTTTTATAAACAAAAAGAATTGACTGTAAAAAACAGTAGTTTCTACCGATTTTGTCAGTTGTTTTGAAATTTTTGTAGTAAAAATTTATCGGTTAATTTTACGACACTGGTAGTTATTTTTAATGCATTTTTTAGTTACTTTTCAACAGTTAAAAATAACAAAAGTTTTAGTTATTTAAAGGTAAATACCTTTGTCACCTTTTTAACTGCATATACCTTTGTTTTAACTGTCATTTTCAATAGATTATACCGACAAACTTTTGTGAGTGCAGTTCCTCTCATACACACTTTCTTTAATTAGTAATAATTTTGAAAATGTCGTGTTATATTGCTGAACATTTAAATATATTACATGCACCTTTTGGTATTTGGAGAAAAAATTATTCTTTGAAAGACAACAAATTTAATAAAAACAAATATGGTACTTGACAACTGGGTTGGTACTTTAAAAAAAAATTAGTGCCAACTGTGTTAGAGCTGACAAATTCAGCTTACGAGATTTCCATACCATGTAGATGTGCCTTACCTAGTGTCTTCAAATGCAATGAAATGTGCAAAGAAATTTGAAAATAACACACAAAGCAACAACAAATTTATTTTCGTTGTTGTTTTGTGTGTTATTTTCAAATTTCTTTGCACATTTCATTGCATTTGAAGACACTAGGTTACCCGGTATCTGCAAATGCAATAAACTATATGATATAAAATGTCAAAATCATTGCAGAGAAACGTCAAAATGATATCAACTGCAAAGTGGTGGAGAACACTTGACCATTTCATGGCTATGAAATATCATATATATTTCTTCGAAAACCACAAAATTTAATCCAAGATTAATTTTTATCTACAAATAATAAATAATTAAACTCATTCGCATTCTTTTTTACCAAATTTTCTGTTATTTTTTGATTACAAAAAAAAAATTAAAACGAAAAGTGACATTTGATGGCAGGCATCATTGCAAAAGCCTCTTGCATGTCAGCGATATCAAAGCTCTTGCAATGATGCCTGCCATGGAATGTCACTTTTCGTTTTAATTTTAATTTTGTAGTAAAAAAATAACAAAAAATTTGATAAAAAATAATGGAAAAGTGTTTAGTTTTTTTATTATTTGTCGATAAAAATTAATATTTGAAAAAATTTTATGTTTTTCGAAGAAATATCTATGATATTTCTTAGCCATGAAATGGTTTAGTGTTCTCCACCACTTTACAATTGATATCATTTCGACGTTTCTCTACAATGGTTTTGACATTTCATATTATATAATTTATTGCATTTGAAGACACAGGGTTAAGAAAGATAATTTGCAAAAAAGAAAATTGATTCGTTATTTCATGCGAAATCTGCTAAAAACAGCAAGTTTGAATGTTGGAACAATTCTTTAATAAAGGGTTATGGATAGCTTTCACAAATACATATAAACTTATTTCGCTGAATTTCGCATTTTTAATATATTCTCTAATTATGTGGAAATAAGGGACTTCGGATTATAACGGAAGTCTAATTTTTATTAATTAAAATTTGCTAGTTTTAGCGGATTTCGAATGAAATAGCGAATAATTCATTTTTTTCTAAATTATCCTTCTTAGTGTTGACTGTTTGGTAACATATAAAATATTTTCGAAACAAAAATGAAGAAAGCGGACGAATAAGCTAAAATAGTAAAAAGAATTAAAATTAACTTTTTTCATATTTTACTAAAAAAATTGTCTTTTATAATTCCGGACCTGTAAGGGTTAAAAGCCAAACTTTTGCATTATATTAAAGCTTAGAATCTAAGTTACTAACATATATATGTAGACGAAGCGTACCATTATATAAGCACTATGTTAATATTTAAATATTCCTTACAAGCACCTCTTAAAGGCACATTTACACGCGAGAGAAATCTGATAGAGATAGAACAAAAAACACCTCTAAATAGCTTACATCGTTCAGAATAGAGCTAATTAGAGGAGTTTTTTGCTCTATCTCTAGAAGTTTTCTCTCTCGTGCAGATGTGTCTTAATAACGCCATTGTGAAAGATTTAGGCAAGCTAGAGCTTTTCTGCTCTATCTCTGGCAGTTTTCTCTCGCGGTAAATGTGCCTAAATAAAAACTCTTAGATTGTGAGACTTGTTCTATAGGAAAAAGTTCTTAGTTGAGACTTTTTGAAACTTGTTTTATAGAAAATAGTGCTTTTTTCAAATATGGATATAAAAAACAGAAAACAGGCTAAGTAGGTACACGCTTTCCAAGGTACAGCACATTCCCCTTCGTTAACGCACCGTAATTCCATACCTTGATTCCATACGTGTCGGATGGTTAGCAAAAATGTTTCTTGAATAAAATCAAATAAAATTGTGGCTTTACTCAAAAGAAGTTAAAACGTTAAATTAGTATGAAAAACCGCTGGTGTAGCACCCTTTTTTGAAATATCGCAGACAAAAAATATTATTGTTGGCAAAAACGCTAAGTTGGCTTTGCGGGGATGCTTTATCTCTTTTACTCTTCAAATATCCATACGACGGCTACACAAAGAGTGCTATCTCTTTTTAAGATTTCTTTGTTAAAAACATTTAGGACAATTTTTGGATGAAAGATTAAATCCAAAACAGCTTTATGTTGGCCATACGTTTAATGCAATTAACTAGTGAAAATAAAGAGGATTTCTCCAAATTGACAGCTATATTGGGATTATATTTTCAAATACGTGATTACTGTAATCTCAGTCTAAAGGAGTATTCTGAAAACAATAGTTTCGTTGAAGACGACGGAGGGAAAATTTGGATTTCCAGTAATTCATGCAGTACGCACTCAAAATCATGATAAACAAGTGCTTTATATTTTGCGACAACGTACGAATAAATGTGAAGTAATGAATACTGCATTATCCTATTGGAAAAATTGGGCAGTTTTCAATTTAGACGACAGGTATTGGAATCATTGAACAAAGAAGCGATGGCTGAGGTGGATCGTTTAGGTGGCAATCCTTGTGTGGATATTTTGCTAAATAAATTATCTTAGAAACTTGTTGAAGATAATTTGAACCATCTTGCTAGTGCCACTACAATATCGATTAATACTGTAAATATCAACAACCAAGGAGGCAAAGAAGGGAACTTCAAGCCAGATGTACTTCTTTTGCTACATTTTCTGTTCTAGTTATAAGCCTTGCATGGCCTTCACTTTATCATTAAATATGCATTTTTAAATTAGTACGTTATTTAAAAAAACAAAAAAAAAACATCTCTTAAACAATCGCATTTTGTTGCAATATTAATTATATATTGTATTTAAAAAATGTTTTAAAACTTTGTTTTTTTTATACATAATAAAGAACCCAGCCAGCAATTTCAAAGCGCTCATAAATAAGATTTTTAAATGATTGTTTTTTTGAAAACACTTTTTTTTTGGCAGAAAAAGTTGTGTCTACGTTCTAAAAAGCTGTCTCAAAACGAGGGTTAATTTTTCGGACTCAAAGAAGATTCCAAAATTATTTAAATTTTTGAGGAAAATTTCGATTTTTTTTTTGGACGGACCACTTTCATAGGAAAAAGTGAAAAAATTGTTGTTTTTGGAGTTCATTTCTGAGTAATGATCATCTTTGTTTGCTGTAGTGGGATTCTCTAACTTTTTAACGACAAAATTCGGTTGTTAAGTTGTCAGTTTACTATGAAAACTTATCAAGTTAACAACCGAATTTTATCGTTAAAAAGTTACAGAATTGCCCATCAGCTCTTAGTTTTTTTGAAGTTTTCAAACAAACATTTGAGTAAATATATTTATTGTGACTTTGCAACAACAACACAACCAAGAGTCACAGATTGCAATTGTAGGTCCGATATTTTTGATTCACAAAGAATAGTACTAACTTATAATAACTCTGCTAATGGAATTCCACAACAACTTTCTTTTTTTTTTGGTCGGACATATCTCGGGAGTTATTTCGGTTCAAATTTCGAAGTTGGACTTGCTTATAACTCCGTGATTTGTGGTCGGATTGGGACAGTACGCGCACCATTAGAAAGGTATTTAAAATATCTTTCATATGGCACTTTTTATACCAATTAACCCATTGCGGCCCAGTTAAATTTTTTTTAATTTTTAGAAGATTCATTTTATCAAAAAGGGTTTTATTTCATAAGATTGCGTATATAACAATATAAGGAACAAATTTACTTTACGGGCATAGCTCGTACCCCGAAATTAGGGGTAAAATAGGTGAGTTCAGAAAAAAAAATTTTTTGTCGGCGGCCTATATTTTCCGAATTATGGGTCTCTTTTTAAGTTTGGATATATCATTTAATTTATATATTTTTAACTTCGGAATGCGTTATCTGAACGGAACGAAATGGCTGTCATTAAATATCTTATTCAAGCACCTTTAATCCGGCACAAAAAATTTTAGAAATTATTAACCCATTGCAGCCCAGCAAATGATTTTCTGTTTTTGAAATTGAATTTTTCCAAGAAAAATGCTGTTTTCTCAATATTTTGCTTATTAAATGTACAAAATAACTATTATTTATTTGTAGATAAGGCTTTAACTCTTAATATAAGGTATAATTTAAGCCTTTAACCCTTCTAACAGCGCAGATATTAAGAGTTAAATTTGATATTTAATTTTTCTCTTTTTGAACTTTGCACAATTTTGAACTTTTTAAGTTGATTTGAGTAAACTTTTTCTGTGTATTCGGCTTTCGGCCGGGCTTAGGGGTTTTCCTATGTGATAGGCAGTTTAGTGGCTTCGCTGAGTAAAGTTTTTCCGTGTAACCGGCCTTCGGCCGGACTTAGGGGTTTTTCCTATGTGATAGGCAGTTTAGTGGCTTCGCTGAGCAAAGCTTTTTTGTGTAACCGGCCTCCGCGCGATTTTTTCTTTTTTTCTTTACAGATATGCCGGCGAACTCGCAGTTGTGGTTTGCAGTGGGTTAATTAATATATTTATATTAAGAATTTGACGTTTATTTATTTTTTTATGTATATAAGCACAAAAATAAAAAAATTAATATGATATTTAACTGTTAATATCTGCGGTGTTATAAGGGTTGTAGGTATAAATTATATCTTAAATTAAAGCTGAGAGCCTTAACTACAATTGAATAAAAGTTATTTTGTATTTTATATTGGTAAAATATTGAGATAATGGGCGTTTTTTCTAAAAAGTATGGATAAAAAACAATCGTTGAACTCGGCATTGAAAGTTCTATCGTCCGTGAAAGTTTGAAACAAATCCGAGTTATGCCCGTAAACTAGAGTTTAGCCCAATATAATTTGTACTTATTAGTTCGAGACTTAATAAGACCGAAAAATAAGACCGATTAAATTAAAGAAGTTCAAAGTCAGTCAAAAATAATATCCAACGCCTAGAAAAACGAGTGACAATGTGGCAACCTTTATTTTCGTATACCCACCGTGAAGTTTGGGGACAGGTCCTCAAAATAAACGCAGAGTATATCAATGTCCTTGAAATATACGATGTATATTTAATTAATGATTTTGGCCGATTTATCAATTACTCCATAGCCAAATAGTTTTCACTTTTTTTTTTCCATGTAAAATCATGTTAAAAAATGATGCGTACGATTTAGAAGCATTCAAATAAATTCCAATTTTATGTTATAAAATTTGGGCCTTTAAAATTGTTCAAACTATACAAATTTCAATGTCAATTTAATAGCTGGTATGCATAAAAAGTATACCTACTATCAGACACAATTATATAAAATCAGATATTTTTATATCGAATTAGATATAATATGATGTCCTGGATATGGACAAATCTCGGATCAAACTGTATCAAGTTATATCTAATTTTATATAATTAGACACATGTAGATGATCCATTTTTCGGATCAAGCTGTATGTGGTTGTATATGGGGACTTATAAAATAAGATATAATTATATATGACACCATATTAAGATTTTTACCCGGGTTGTATCGTTGTAAAGTCCTAACAAAAAACACAGTTGTTAAAATTTTTATTTGTGTTTAACAACGATTTTCTATTCAGATTTCTATCTGTTAGCACACTCAAACATAGGACACTAAACATACGTTAAAATTTTGTATCGTGCTATTCTCAAATGTTGAATTTTTCAATTTAATTTTTAACGACTCTGTTTTTTGTTAGAACGATACAACAAATAGCACACCCCTTGTGAAAACCCTTAATATTTTGTTAAAATAAGGTTTAAACTCAGAAGGTCTCGAGTTCGATACCGTTCACTGCTATGCATTTTTTTATAAAATGAATTTCTTTTTATAAAATTATGATTTTATTTTCTATAAATGTTTTTATAAAATTATATTTTTTTTATTAAACCCGATTAAAAAAGATGATATGGTGATATATCTAATTTGATAGAATAGAATAACTAATCAGATACAATTTAATCCGACAAATGGTGAATACAATTGTATCTACGTGGATCACCTTGGATTTAATTACTTTAAATTATATACAATTTAATCCGAATTTTGACCAGACATTATTGTATTAAATAATATCTTCATATTTAAAATTTGATGCAATTAGGTCCAATTTGATAAAAATGTTCGAATTTCTGTTTTTATTAAATAATGTACTGAAAAACAATGAGGGATTCACGTAAGGTTTCTTGTATGGTGTAAACTAAGTAAATCTAGTAAGTTTGCGAGTCTTTATGTGAAACTGCATACATAAAAAGTATCTACACATTAATCAGTACTTTTACGAGCTATAGTATAGTTCAAAAATAATCCATAACATAAAAGAAACTAAAAATGAAATTTAAAATAATTTTCCATAAATCATTACTGGATTTTCCTTTAAAGGAGAGATTTTCATTTTGAAAGTGAGAAAAGTTCAAATGAACCTTTAATTTTTGGGCTATTCATTTTAAAAAGAAAAAAATACATTAAAATTATGATTACAAATTTGACATGAAACAGTTTTTAATAAAATTAAATGACATGAAATAATCATTTAAAAATATTTTAAATTTGTAAATAATGTATCGTATGAATAAAAAACTAGATTTCACTAATATTGGGAATTATTTATTAGGGTTTAAAGTTATTATTACACAATTTTAGTCTGCTTGCGGGTAGACAATTTTTGTTTGTTTTAATTTTCATTTATATTTTATGGTATCCTTCAAGCCTATGGATAAATTTGGTGCTGCGTTATTCCTAAACCAAAATAATTACTTCGAAGAATTGGCTAACTTCATTTTATTCAATTTAAAAATAAACGAGTAAAAAGGTTAAAGTCGGGCATGCCGACTATACAATACCCTACACCAGTCTGGTTAAAAGCCAACTAATGGTTGGATTCGAAATTCGAATGGGTTAAAATGGGGCTTGTGTCAAAATTTTCTATAATGTGAGTCAGCGCACCAAATTTCATTAAAATATCTTAATATTTGCGACCTGCAGTTTGTAACCAAGCCAATTTTGGGGGGACCCTTATATGGGCACTAGGTCTAAGCATAGACCGATGTTCACCAAAATCAATAGGCTTCGTCCTTGGGCCAACGTAGGTCTGTGTACCAAATTTCATCAAAATATCTTAATATTTGCGACCTGCAGCGTATAAACAATATAATTTTGGGGGGACCCTTATATGGGCACTGGGTCTAAATATGGACCGGTGTTAACCAAAATCAATAGGCTTCATCCTTGGGCTGATATAGGTCGGTGTACCAAATTTTATCAAAATATCTTAATATTTGCGACCTGCAGCGTATAAAGAGTATAATTTTGGTAGGACCCTTATATGGGCACTAGGTCTAAACATGGACCGATGTTCACCAAAATCAATAGGATGCGTTACTAGGCCAACATAGGTCTGTGTACCAAATTTCATCAAAATATCTTAATATTTACGACCTGCAGCGTATAAACAATATAATTTTGGTAGGACCCTTATATGGGCACTAGGTCTAAACATGGACCGATTCTAACCAAAATCAATAGGCGTCGTCCATGGGCCGACATAAGTCGGTGTACCTAGTTTCATCAAAATATCTTAATATTTGCGACCTGTAGAGTGCACACAAGAACAAGACAGACAGACGGACGGACGGACAGACGGACATCGTTAAATCGAAATAAAAAAAAAATTCTGAGCCGATCGGTTATAACAATTCTTTAACTTGGGTTGATTTATAAAAGGGAACGGCTACCTACTGGTTCGGCTGTGCTCGTCGATGGGGGGGTTTATTATGTTCCCAAAAGAAATTATATTTATTGAATCGTTTACTGTAGATTTTAAATTTAGGTAGCAAGTCAAAAATAAGGGCGATACATTAAAACAAAAAAAATAATAAATAACCAAATAACAAAAAAAAAAAAAAATATCGAAAATGAACCGAAAAATGTTGATGATAGAAATGTAGCCCATGATGGAATTTGCTACATTATTCCGATGCCCACCCTCCTTGCTGACTATAGGGTAAGTTTCAGTCAACCCGATAAAAAAAAATAAAAAAAAACCTACATTTTATATACCTACAACTCCACTTTTCGTAACAAAAGAATCACTAAATCAAAATTTCATTTTAGGAACCAACTAACAATAATTTATTAAAATAGAATAATAACAAAAAATATACATATTATAAAGAAAAATAATCAAAAAAAATTTAATTATCGTGGAATATAATCTAATCAAAATTTGATCACCTTATTTTGAATTCCACACAAACTGTATTTAAAACAAAAATGTTTCAATAAAATTTTTGTAACTCAAAAAAAATAAATTTTGCAATATATTTGTATTTATTTTTCCGTTTGATTTAAATTAAGATAATTTAATTTTTAATTTAAAAGTGTGGGGTGTTAATAGTTTTAATTTTAAAGAATTTATTTTATTTTAAAGAATTATTTGTCTTTTCTTCTGTATAATGTGTGAGCAAGTGTAAAATCTTAATAGGATTTAGATATATATAAAAATAATCAAACAAACTTACATGCAATATCCATCGATGTCCCCAAGCGCTTGCAGACGAAGAATAAATGCCCTTAGTTATAAGTTATATTAATCTATCCTAGTCTGTTAGTTGAGTGAGTAAAAGAGTTAATGGTATGGGAATGATCTATTAATGTATGTGGGTTTAATATATGTGAGTTTAATGTATGTATGAAAGTTTGTGTAAAGTGTTAATGAATAGTTTGAGAATTTGAAATTACCAATTATAATTAGGTGACCAAAAAAAAAAAATAAATTAAAAAAATATTTATAACAATCGGGAAATCAAATGAAATATGTAAATTATTTTTAGTGCAAAAAAAATATGAATTAAATTATTTAAAAAAAATTATTATTTTTTTTAAATTAATTTGCAAAATTCATAACACGAGACAGGAAATAAAAACAAAACAAAAAAAATTAGAAAAATTCAAAAAAAAATTTAAGTATTGACCCCTACTAAACAAGGATATTGATAAAGATGAGAGTGTAGTTGTAATTCATTTGGATTATGATAACTGTATTTGTAGGACAAACATTCTTCTGTTAGTTGCTGTTGTTGATATCACAACCAAGGCAGTATTGTTGGTGGTTGTAACTGGGCTTGTTGTCTGGATAAGTTCGATGGAACAGCCGAACCCGAAGTGGAAAAATTTAATTTAAAGATTGTTGTTATTGTGGTGAAGATGATGACTGTATTGCAGTAGAATGATTACTTTGCAAATTTCAATCAACACTGAAATCGTTATTATAGTTGTCATATAATTATATATTTCTGATTTACTGTTGCTCCAACTTCCACAGCCTATGGATAAAGATGAGATATTTATGTTATGTCAGATGTTCTGCTCTTGCTGAGCCACCAAATGCTGTGAAGATGACGATATTGTATCTGTGGAATATGATTGCAGTGGAGATGGCTTAATCCTTCTTGATAACTTCTTTATCTTCTTTTACAGATTTCTTTCTTTTACCAGACACGTTTTTCTGAACAATTTTTAATTTTCTTTTAAAATTCTCAAACCAAAATTTATATATATTTTTTTTATTCAAGTTTTCGACACAAATTCCAAATTATGAATGAATGAAAATTTTACAATTTTCTTGACAACATAAAAAAATGTTTTCAAACAAAATTTTCCAATAAAGTGTTTTTCAAATTTACACTCAAATAAAAATTTAGTTCATCCATAATAAAATGCAATTTTCCCAACATTCGGCGCCCCATTAAATGGTCGCCATCACAAAACAGATGAAGATAAAAGGTGACGCATAACTTCATCTGAAAAAGGCGCATTATGTTTAGGTACCCTTAGTCAATATTCTCAGGTCCAAATATCTTTGATATGATATATTCCCTTATGCCTGCCGTCATCATCTTCCAATTCGTAATTGACATTACCTATTTTCCTTATTACGACCGCCTTTATTCCAGTAGGTGCAAGTTTGGCATTAAACTTATTTATCAATGAACTTTGAACAAAATTTCGGTGAATAACATTTTGACCAATATTAAACTCTCTTGTTCTAGCTCTCAAGTTGTAAGAATTAACAGTTCTTTCGTAAGCCTCTTTTATTTTCTTCCTAATCGAATCTCTAAGAAGCGAGAACTGATCCTGACGTTCTAGTTGAGTATCTGTTTCGGATGAAAGTTTCAAATTTCTTAATATTTTGTAATCTTGTCCATGTCCTACCATAGATTGATCAAAAACTAATTCATAAGGCGTACGGCCTGTGGTTTGGTGTTACTAGACCTAATTGCACAATTAACACTTCCTATGTACTCATCCCATTACAAATATATGAGCGGAGAGCCTCATTAATCGACCGGTTTACTCTTTCACTCGCATTCGATTGCGGACTATGTACAGCTGTAAATTGATGCTTAATTCCAAATTTTTCCAATAAAGCTTTTAGATCCTTTGACTTAAATTGACTTCCATTATCAGTGACAATCACCTCTGGAACGCCATAACAATTAAATATTTCGTTTTTCAAATAGTCTACGATAGGTTTTGTAACAAATTTTCTTAGTGGTTTCAAAAACGCGAATTTCGTAAAGTGATCCAGAATAATCAAAATACCAATATTCCCATTTCTTGTGCGGGGTAAAGGACCTATTAAATCTAGATATAACCTTTGGAATGGTCTTTCCGACTCAACAATTTGTCCCATTGGTGGTTTCAAAGAAGATGTTGGAGTTTTGGATGTCCGACATAATTCACATTTTTGCACGTATTCTTTTATATCCGAAACCAGCCTTGGCCAAAAGAAAAATTGACGTATTCGGTGAACGGTTTTGACGATTCCGCCATGAGCAGCATTTGGTATATCGTGAGCAGCAAATATCACATCTTTGCGTAATTCCTCAGGTACGAGTAGCTTCCAGGAATCGGACTCATCAACTTCGCCTGTTGAGAAGTTAACTCTTTTATAAATATATTTATCCAGAACTTTGTAATCGGGTAACTCTGCTACAGTAAAATCATCTCTCAGTTTAGCATATTCTTGACTATCAAAAGCTGTTGAGTTAAGGTCAATGGAAGGTAAAGTTGGTAAATTTATTTCGTCTATAATTGCGTCGCCTTCAAAGGCTCTGTATAAAGCATCCGGCACTACATTTTCTTTACCTTTGCGGTGTTCAATTGAAAAGTCAAATCCCTGCAATTTCAACGCCCATCTAGCTAATCTTCCCGAGAGATCCTTTTGTCGCATTAGCCATTTAAGGCTTGCATGATCAGTTATTACCTTAAACTCTTGACCCTCTATATGCTCTAAATTTTCTAATTGCCAAAATCACTGCAAGACATTCTAATTCCGTAATAGAATAATTTCTTTGCGCCTTATTAAGCTTCTGTGACATGTAAGCTATTGGCCGTTCATTACCCTCTTCATCAAGTTGAGCTAAAACTGCCCCAACTCCATAGGTGCTTGCGTCACATTGTAGAATAAATGGCTTTTCAAAATTTGCATGGACTAATATGGGAGCTGAAGTTAATTTTTGTTTCAAAATGATGAAAGCTTGTTGAGCTTCTTCTGACCAAGAAAATCTTTTATGTTTTGAAAGGAGTTCTGTCATAGGAAATGTAATGGTAGCATAGTCATCGATGAATCGACGATACCAACCGGCCATACCGAGAATTTGGCGCAGTTGTTTTACTGTTTTAGGAACCGGAAATTCCGAAATCGCCCTAACCTTATCTGGGTCGATTTTCATAGCTCCCTGACCTACAATGTATCCCAAATATTGTACCTGTTTAATAGCAAAGCAACTTTTCTTAATGTTTATCGTCAAATTAGCATTCCTAAGTTGAGTGGCCACTTCGTGTAAATGTCGAATGTGTTCGTTAAAGTCTTTCGAAACAATTAATAAGTCGTCAAGATAAACAAGTACGTTAGTCTTCAAATCATACGGAATAACTTGGTCCATCAGTCTGCACATCGTTTGCGGTGCATTGCACAATCCAAACGGCATTCTTGTAAATTGATACAATGGCCGATTAGGGATTGTGAAAGCTGTCTTAGGTCTTGAGGATTCGTCCAATTTTATTTGCCAAAATGCATCTTTTAAATCCACTTTGGAAATAAAGTAAACTGGAGGAAGCCTTGAAATTAGTCCGTCCAAGTTAGGTATCGGATAAGCGTCTTTTGTCGTCACGGAATTTAATTTTCTACTGTCCAAGCAAAAACTAACTTTTCCTGGTTTCACAATCAAAACACCAGGGGATGACCACGGTGAAGTTGGACACTCTTCGATAACTCCTAATTCTAACATTCGATCAATTTCCCCGCATAAAAGTTTCTCCCTAGCTGGCGAAATGGGATAAAATCGTTGTTTTATTGGAACTGCCTTATTCGTATCAATTCTATGTTCCAATAAGGTTGTACAACCCAGACCATCACGATCAGAAGTGGGAAAACTATCAATAACTCCCTGTAGCTGTTGTTTCTGAAGGGTATTCAATGAAATTTTATCAGAATCTTCTTTCTCTAAAATAATTTCGCTTATTGTATTAGCACACATAATTTTTATTCCAAATTTCTCACAAAAATCTATACCACATATAATTTCCTGTTTTATGTTTGGAATTGCTAAAAACTCCACTGGTTTTGTTTGTCCGTTATATTCTACATCTAATTTCACAGTGCCTAAAACACGTTGTTGTTCTCCATCAGCTGTTTTTACATAACCGACTCCCTGTTTAAAATTTTCCGAATTTATTATTTCCTCGCAAAGCTTGCCACCAATCACGCTAACATTAGCGCCACTGTCCAATAATGAAAAATATTTCGTATGTTTTATATTCAACAAAATATATGGCCTATTGTCATTCTCTATGTTCACTAATAACGAAATTGTATATTTACTAAATTGTTTTCTCCTGATATAATAATCGCGTAATCGTTTAGATGACCTAGTAAGCTTTTTGTGATTGTCAATTTCATTAAAAATCCGGTTTCTAATTTGGTTATATTCCTCTAGACGAACATGGTATGGTCTCTGTAATGGATGAATTTTTGTTACGTTAGGTTGTTTGGTTACATCAGGTTGGTTAATCACATTAGATACGTCTAATTTTCTATCTTCGGATGTCCGCGCGTCTTCGTCCGGACATCCCTTAACAAGTTTCCCTGTTCACTTGTGCATTGACACATTGTGGTCTATATGTATTTTTGATCCCGCATCCATAACAAAATACGGTTCGAGGTTTAACACAATCCATAAAACTGTGTCCTATTTCATCGCAGTTCCATCATTTGCCAGAACGAACTACGACACATATTCCCGTGTCATCTATATCCAAATTATCTTCAATATCCCTCCGAGTATTATCGATTATTTCCGACACCTGACCTCTTTGAAACGATCGTTTATTATGACTTCCGTGTGACATATCTTTAACGAATTTTTCATGTCTTCGAACTGCACGTCTCAACTCCGAAACTCGAACTATGTCCAAATGTAATAGTTCGTGCCTAATCTCCGGTTTCAAGTTTCGCTGGATAGTTTCGCACAGTTCATAGTCCGACATTGGTGTTCTTAGTCTATCACATAAATTTATGATTTCATCGTGGAACTCATCAAATGATTCGCTAGGTTTTTGTTTCCTACGGCGAATGTCATCCTTAATGTCAAAGTCCGTATAAAATTCTTTAAACTGATGTTTCAAAGCTATACATAAATCATTCCAGTTCATAGCGGATGAACTTTTATGGAACCGCCAATACCATTTTAAGGCTTTGCCTTCAAAAAGAATGTGAGCATGTTCACACAAAAGAACAAAATTACCTCGAAGATTGGATTCCGTTAATGAATCAACTCTATATATAAACTCATCCACGGATATGTCTGTCACTTCACCGGAAAATCGAATTCGCCAATTCCGAATTAAATTCAGTATCTTTTCGGAGCTACGTTCCAGATGGACTACTGAATATCGACGATCTCTTTCCACATTTCGCTCAAGCTGTGAATCACTACTACGATTATCCCGGTTATTTCGCATATTTGGCGTACTATCATGTATTCGTAAGTTTTGTATATTATCGTTACTAACTTGTTCTCTACGTAATGTCTGGTGATCTGGTACAGAATTTGCCAAGGACAATTCACGAAAATTATTAGTTATTAGGGAACTTATCTCTTCCCTAAATTCTCTCATAGAATCCTGGATTAAGTTTCGTACTCTATTATCATTATCGTTCCCCTGTTGACTAGCTTCTGCCCGCGTCTGTTGCCGTGTTCCTGGTCTATCAGCTCTAATCCTTGGAGTCAATACATTGTCTCCGGCACCTTGCTCTACAACAAAAGATGCATTATTGTCCTCTTGACCAATAAGAGACGGTATATTTTCACTACTCCTAACCAACGGCATTTTATACAGAATAAAAGAAAATATTTCTAACCGTTACAGAAAATGATGTTCTCAAATTCAATATGAGTAATTCTTTAGAGAAAGTATTAAATCGCAATTAAATTATATCCGTAAAACGTAATCAAAAAAAATTTTTCAACACTCAATAAAAATTAGAATATATGAAGTCCTTCGGTATATGAAATGGAAGCAAAAAAATTTAAGAAAAGAAATACAAAAATGAAGATATGAAAAACAAACAAAAAAAATCTATCTATCATCAACAACAATTTATAAAAAAAATACAAAACTTCCCATTCCCGCAGGAAATCTTTCGACGCTAATCAAAAAGAAATAAATCCTAACACAAAAATGAGAAAAGAAAAATGAATGAAAAAGGTTGATAATCTATTGTGGAAAGAATCCGATTAAATGAAGATCAGAAACTTTGTATCCAAATCAAAAGCTCAAATCAAACCATAAAAAAAATTTTAAGAGGAAAATCAAATTAAAAAAAAATACAAGAGAAAAGAAAAAAATTGGATAAAGGTCTCACGAGTATTGTACCGATATACACCAGTAAACAAACAACATCTCGAGTTCGAACCCAAACCCTGTTAATGCTTTTGTATTAAAATAATATCAAGTACGGATATGAAGCCAGGTAAACCATAACTACATATTTTCCCAACCAATAATTATAAAAACACACAAGCCAGAAGAAAGGTAAATAAAACAAAAAAAAAAAATGAATATGTATCACCACATATACGGATTCAAAGGCCCTCAGCTTCAAGATGTAAGTGCACCATAAAAATTTAAAATAAAAATGCAACTGAGGCCCCACGTTGGGCGCCAAAATTATCTATAACGATTCTTTAACTTGGGTTGATTTATAAAAGGGAACGGCTCCTACTGGTTCGGCTGTGCTCGTCGATGGGGGGGTTTATTATGTTCCCAAAAGAAATTATATTTATTGAATCGTTTACTGTAGATTTTAAATTTAGGTAGCAAGTCAAAAATAAGGGCGATACATTAAAACAAAAAAAATAATAAATAAACAAATAACAAAAAAAAAAAAATATCGAAAATGAACCGAAAAATGTTGATGATAGAAATGTAGCCCATGATGGAATTTGCTACATTATTCCGATGCCCACCCTCCTTGCTGACTATAGGGTAAGTTTCAGTCAACCCGATAAAAAAAAAAAAAAAAAAAAAAGAACCTACATTTTATATACCTACGACTCCACTTTTCGTAACAAAAGAATCACTAAATCAAAATTTCATTTTAGGAACCAACTAACAATAATTTATTAAAATAGAATAATAACAAAAAATATACATATTATAAAGAAAAATAATCAAAAAAAATTTAATTATCGTGGAATATAATCTAATCAAAATTTGATCACCTTATTTTGAATTCCACACAAACTGTATTTAAAACAAAAATGTTTCAATAAAATTTTTGTAACTCAAAAAAAATAAATTTTGCAATATATTTGTATTTATTTTTCCGTTTGATTTAAATTAAGATAATTTAATTTTTAATTTAAAAGTGTGGGGTGTTAATAGTTTTAATTTTAAAGAATTTATTTTATTTTAAAGAATTATTTGTCTTTTATTCTGTATAATGTGTGAGCAAGTGTAAAATCTTAATAGGATTTAGATATATATAAAAAAAATCAAACAAACTTACATGCAATATCCATCGATGTCCCCAAGCGCTTGCAGACAAAGAATAAATGCCCTTAGTTATAAGTTATATTAATCTATCCTAGTCTGTTAGTTGAGTGAGTAAAAGAGTTAATGGTATGGGAATGATCTATTTATGTATGTGGGTTTAATATATGTGAGTTTAATGTATGTATGAAAGTTTGTGTAAAGTGTTAATGAATAGTTTGAGAATTTGAAATTACCAATTATAATTAGGTGACCAAAAAAAAAAAAAATTAATTAAAAAAATATTTATAACAATCGGGAAATCAAATGAAATATGTAAATTATTTTTAGTGCAAACAAAGTATGAATTAAATTATTTAAAAAAAATTATTATTTTTTTTAAATTAATTTGCAAAATTCATAACACGAGACAGGAAATAAAAAGAACAAAACAAAAAAAAAAATTAGAAAAATTCAAAAAAAAATTTAAGTATTGACCCCTACTAAACAAGGATATTGATAAAGATGAGAGTGTAGTTGTAATTCATTTGGATTATGATAACTGTATTTGTAGGACAAACATTCTTCTGTTAGTTGCTGTTGTTGATATCACAACCAAGGCAGTATTGTTGGTGGTTGTAACTGGGCTTGTTGTCTGGATAAGTTCGATGGAACAGCCGAACCCGAAGTGGAAAAATTTAATTTAAAGATTGTTGTTATTGTGGTGAAGATGATGACTGTATTGCAGTAGAATGATTACTTTGCAAATTTCAATCAACACCGAAATCGTTATTATAGTTGTCATATAATTATATATTTCTGATTTACTGTTGCTCCAACTTCCACAGCCTATGGATAAAGATGAGATATTTATGTTATGTCAGATGTTCTGCTCTTGCTGAGCCACCAAATGCTGTGAAGATGACGATATTGTATCTGTGGAATATGATTGCAGTGGAGATGGCTTAATCCTTCTTGATAACTTCTTTATCTTCTTTTACAGATTTCTTTCTTTTACCAGACATGTTTTTCTGACCAATTTTTAGTTTTCTTTTAAAATTCTCAAACCAAAATTTATATATATTTTTTTTATTCAAGTTTTCGACACAAATTCCAAATTATGAATGAATGAAAATTTTACAATTTTCTTGACAACATAAAAAAATGTTTTCAAACAAAATTTTCCAATAAAGTGTTTTCCAAATTTACACTCAAATAAAAATTTAGTTCATCCATAATAAAATGCAATTTTCCCAACATTCGGCGCCCCATTAAATGGTCGCCATCACACGGTATACTATAAGGTGGGTCTAGGACCAATATTTTTTGGTGTTACAAACATCATAATACCCTGACCACATAGTGGTGTAGGGTATAAAAAATCTGTTGTTTCGATGTAAATTGATACCATTTTAAATGAAAATTAATGTAATTTTAAGTTTACTAAGATATTAAGAAAGACTTCATTTGAAACAAGAATATACCATAGATTATATACGGAAAATAAATGTTTCTTTTTTAAATCAATAGGCTTGTTTTGTTGCTATACATATCTGGTACGAAATCCCATGCAAAGTCTGACTGCGTATGTTAAGTATTAACTCTTTTAACACAATATTTTCAACGTCGATAATGTATGGGTAACTGTCACATAATCTCATTCATATTCTATACAAAAATATTTTACTGGTTTTTCGTTTTCATGTTATTATTTTTTAAATCACTTGAACTTTATATCAAAATTTGTTTTTCTAAAAAAATATTTTAAAATTAAAAATGGATTGTAATTGATTTCAATAAAATCTTTTTTAAATTTAAACTTGAAACTGAGATATATTTGGCAGGGGTATGGCATCACCAAAAAATAAGTTATAAAAACATCGTTATCACTAGATGGCACTTTATTAAAAAAATTGACAATTTTCTTTTTCTATTTAAATTTAAATAATAATAAACAAGAAAGCAAAAAAAAAAACAAAAAGATATCTCAAATTTTATTATTTGAATATATTCCGCGCTGGTTTTTTCCTTATTTCGAGCAGTTTTCAGCAGTTTTTGAGTTTTTAAATATAGGCTCAGCTGATACTAACCTGATAATAAATCGTAGCGCCCTCTATCGCTACAATTCCTATCTCTATACTTAATAGTCTCTGATATTTGGTCTTATAATTTAAATTCCATGGGCGAGATCTGATTAAATTGGACAACATATGTAAAAAGATATATTTAGATATTGGGTCATATAAAATTTGACCGAAAGACGAAAATTATGTCTAATTATATACAGTGCCATACAAAGCAATATATAACGAGACATAATTGTATTAAATAATATAAAATAATGCGTTATACATTATTTTATATGTTTTAATACAATTATTTAGTTTTAGTTTTACTCGGGAATTGAATTTTTTTTAAAAAATAATTTTATTTACATCTTTTTAACGCTCTACACCATTTCCAATTGTATCAATTGTTTTTAAGATTTATCAATTGTATTTCAGAAATAATCAATTGAATTTCAGTTTTATCAATTGTATTTCAGAACTTATCAATTATTTTTCAGATTTATGAATTGTATTTCAGAACTAGTCAATTGAATTTCAGTTTTATCAATTGTATTTCAGAAATTATTAATTGTATTTCCGAAATTCACAACTGTGTTTCAGAAATTATCAAACTGTATTTCAGAAATTATCAATTGTATTTCAGAAATTATGAAATATATTTCAGAAATTTTTCTCTATTAATTATGAAATACAATCAACAAGTTTTGAAATAGATTTGATTATTTCTGAAATACAATTAATAATTTCTGTAATACATTTGATACATTTCTGAAATACATTTAAAATTTCTGAAATACACTTAATAGCTTCTGAAATACCGTTAATATTGTAGTTGCTGATGAGTTACCATATATGACCATATATTGTTTAAATGGCACCATATATGACAATATATTGTTTAAATGGCACCATATATGGTATGTTCCCTATTAAAAAAAAAAAAAAACAATATTGATCTTTATATGGTAATATATAACTTAGAGTCATCCATGTACCATTTGATCCGAAAAATGGCCCGAAAAATTGTATCAGTTGTTTATCAGTTTTTATCTAATTGCATCAGTTTAGCTCTGACCTGATTAAATTATGTGTTAATCAGATGAAATTGTATCAGATTTTTGACCTGATACAATTTTATTGGTTTATATCACATGGTATCAGTTTAGGTCCAAATAGATATATTTGTATACAAAATTATATATTTTTAAACTGATTTTGACCTGATATCAGTTTAAAACTTTAATACAATTGTCTAAGGTAGATGTCGGATACAATTATATTTTATTTATATAAAATTGAACCAATTACGATCAAACCTGACACCATTACATATAAACCGATAAAATTGTGTCAAGTCAAAAATCGGATACAATTTCATCTGATTAACACATAATTTAATCAGGTCAGATCTAAACTGATTCAATTAGATAAAAATTGATAAACAATTGATAAAAATATATCGGGCCATTCTTTGGATGAAACTGTATATTTATACAGATATAACTTAATCAAATATATGACTATATGTAACTACTTTTACTCGGGTTTTTTAAATGATACGATATATCAAAGTATATGGTACTATATGGTAGCATATATTATCATATCTGGAACTGTATTAAAAATGTTGTTCATAAGGTACCATATATGATCATATATTGCTGAAATGGCACCATATATCATAATGTATGTTTTAAATGTCAACACATATGATACCATATATATATTGCACTATATATAGTATCATATATTATTATATCTGGAACTGTATTAAAAATGTTGTTCATGAGGTCCCATATATTAACATATATTGTTGAAATGGCACCATATATGATAATATATGGTTTAAATGGCACCATATATAGTAATATATTACTTAAATAACACCATATAAAAATATATATGGCACTATATATTGAATCATATATTATCATATCTGTAACTGTATCAAAGATTTTGTTCATGAGGTACCATATATGACCACATATTGTTTAAATGCCACCATATATGATAATATATAGTTTAACAGGCACCATATATAGTTAAATATTGTTTAAATGATACCATATATAATTATATATTCCTAAAATGCCGCCATATATATTAAGATATAGCTCTATATATAACTATATATGCAATAAGATCAGCCATGCTATGCAATATATAATCATATATACCATATCTTATATTATAAAGGCCGATATCTAATTAGATGAAATTATATATGGCATAATATTGAGAAAATTTTTGGAAAAAGACGTCATATATAATTATATATGGATATACATAACGACATGTCTAATTATATATTGTAATATATGCCACATATGATTATATATAATTTTTTTTACTCGGGCTATTAAAAAAAATAATATGGAGCTTTATATGGTAATATATAATTTACAGTGATCCATGTACCATTTGATCCGGAAAATGGCCCGATAAAATTGTATCAGCTGTTTATCAGTTTTTATCTAATTGCATCAGTTTATATCTGACCTGATTAAATTATGTGTTAATCAGATGAAATTGTATCTGATTTTTGACCTGATACAATTTTATTGGTTTATATCACATGTTATCAGATATATTTGTATACAAAATTATATAGTTATATCCCAATTTTGACCTGATATATTGTATCAGTTTAAAACTTTGATACAATTGTATAAGCTAAATGTCGGATACAATTATATTTTATTTATATAAAATTGAACCAATTACGATCAAACCTGACACCATTACATATAAACCGATAAAATTGTATCAGGGCAAAAATCGGATACAATTTCGTCTGATCAATACATAATTTAATCAGGTCAGATCTAAACTGATACAATTAGATAAAAATTGATAAAAATATATCGGGCCATTCTTCGGATGAAACTGTATATTTATACAGATATAACTTAATCACATATATGACTATATGTAACTATTTTTACTCGGGTTTTTTAAATGATACGATATATCAAAGTATATGGTACTATACATAGTAGCATATATTATCATATCTGGAACTGTATTGAAAATGTTGTTCATGAGGTCCCCTATATGAGCATATATTGTTGAAATGGCACCATATATGATAATATATGGTTTAAATGGCACCATATGTGGTAAATCAAAACATGATAAAAACTATTTTTATACATATCTTGGTATATACTACGAATACTGAAAGTATTCGAATGACGAATATGTTTTGATTACGTTAACATCCTACTTTGTTTAATTTATTTTTTTTATTTTATTTGTACACCAATTTGAGAAAATTTAAAGAAAAAAGGTTTAAATAGTGCAATCGTTTCTGGTTTTTTAATTTGTTGGCTACAAAATGTTAGATTCTACAACAACTTCCCCGGAGTTGCCCCTAGAGGGGAAAAACGTAAGATCGACCGCCATTATTTTCGACTTCCGAAAATTTTTTTCAAACACACCTACCCACTATCTCTAATCCGTAAGGGGGTTCCCATACAAAAATGATATTTTTAAAAAATTTTCTCAGAACATACCGATTCTCGATCTTGAACCCTTAAGGAGGTCCCCATACAAATTTTAAACTTTTTTATGAAATTTCAAATCCCGATTGTTAGCTTTTTAATTCATAATTTTATTGAGCTTAAAAAACATGGTTTTATAATTCGAAAATGTTTTAAAGTTCACAAAAGAAATAAAATTAATTTATTTATATCTTGTGATGGATATTTTTCCGATTTTCGGCTACAACCTGAAGTAAAAATATTTTTTTCTCTTCGTTACGGCACAGCACGTAATAGTCTTCTATTAATTTTACACCTCTTTAAGCAGCGTCGTTGACAACATGCAGTTTACGCAGTATGTCTAGCCATTGCCGGTAGTCCTCACGCTCTTTCCAGGTTTCTGGATCAGTAACTATAAAATCTTTTGGCAATCCGAATCGTTCGAAAAATTTTGAAGTCTGAGGTGTGACTTAAATCTTTATCCATTAGTTCTTGATTTATTTGTTTCAATGCAAAGATAATTCTTTTCACACCTTCGAAGCCAACAACATGTACTGGACAGGAACGGTCGTGGTTGCTACTATCCTCAAAATCATCTTCGTCTTCTTCCTCGATATCATCCACATCCCCTTTTTAATCACTGTCTTCGTCGAATGATACGTCCATCTCATCGTATTCTTCTTTCTCTTCCTCAAATATACGAATTGCATTCGCCATTTTCCACTTGATCTCACAAGGGATATTCGGATCAAATAATCCAAGAGCAACAGCTTCACCACTGAGATACCAGAGATGTCCACAGAATCTTTTTACCAATCGGTAAGACACAATATGATCAATTGAAGCATATCCAACAATCGCTTTCAAAAAAATTCAAATCATTATTTGGGGCTTCGGTTGCTCTGGTGGCGATGAAAATAGTAACATCGCGAAGTCCATTTAATTCTTTTTTGTTTAAACAGAGATGTTTTCGGAACAAAAACATTTTTGGGCAGTATATACCTTTCGCCATCCATCGAGCATGACTGACGGGTCCTGGTGGGCTGAAACGATAATTCGGAATATTTTCACCAAGAAACAATAAAACCATTTCAAGGAAGTCTTTATAGTCGTCTCTGGGTTGTTTCTCATTCAATTGAGCCAAACAAAACGACTTGATCACCATTTGAACTGGTATTTTAGCTGCGACTTCATCATCTTCTATGCCTGAACGGTAAGGTTTGTGTTTAATATTTTCCCATTGTTCTTTAAAACGGGCAAACATTGGCACTCCTGGCCCAGACGTTTTGCCGAATTTAACTTCGGAAACTTCTTTTAACTGCAGTTCATAAATATGAGGTCTGCACGGCAGGTAGAAAATATCTCGTTCCAGTATTTGCTCAAGCAATAGCGAGGCACCTTGGAATTGGCCAGTGTTCGTTGAGGTGGTGTCGAATGAAATAGCTTGTACACGGTCAGTGATTTCTATTTTTTGGCTCATGAATTTTTTTTACGAACCTCACAAAATAAGAGGTTCTAGCATGTCTAAATCGAAAAGTCGTGCACTATCCCACCCCTAGTATGTATTTTGAAACGGTGCATCACAATCAATCAAAAAGTTATATAACAAAATATTACTTTATTTCAACAGAGATCACCATTTGAAATAAAACATTTTTTCAGAGGCATTTTTGTTGGTAAACTTGGTAATGGGTAATAAAATTTGTTTTCGGTGTAACTAAACCAAGTTAAATATCCAGAAAGCTCGGCCTAAATAATATTTTTTGTAACTAATTCAGTTTATTAAATTTTAAATCGCATTTTTTAATTTGAAATATTTTTTATTTAAGGTAATTTTTAAAAACTCAATGTTTTAAAATTAAATAAAGCTTGGTAGCTTGTTATTTATTTACTAGCTTAAAATTCTACAAAAAAAATAAATAAAAAAAAATCCCGCACAAAATTTCGGGATTGCGGGATTAAAAACGGGCGTTCTTCTCGGACGCGCTCTTGATGATTTTCAACAACTGGAATTTCTGTTCAATTCTACTACGTGACGTTAAATATCGCATGATTTGTGCATTTTGTAAACGATTTTGGATTTCTGCAGTGGCTAATTTTTCAGTCTACTGTTGTAGGAACAAACATCTGCGGTTTGTGGATGTCTTGAATTGTGGATTATTTTCCATGTAGATCACAAATACTGCACATGTCATAAAAAATCACTAATGCCATCTTCTTCTTCTCTTCGTTGAATGTTCAGTAGTGTATTCAATCGTTTAACCATTACTCGATTAATCGATGAATTTCTTTCACAAACTCTTGCTTTTACTTCATACCAATTTATTTTTAATTTGCAGCCTATTTTTTTTCTTTTATGGAACTTAAAGTAATGTTTCCGTTACATTTTGAATTCAAATAGTATAATGCTTATGCATATTAAAATGAACCCTTATAAAATTATATAAAAAATAATAGCGCATACTTATATTATAATATTACGAGCACTATTCTCTTTTAATAGAATTTATTTACATCAAAAAAACCGGCAACAACATAAAAAAGCATAAACAATCATACAAAATGTATGGGATACCCTGGTATGGTGGGTGTATGTTTACGTACAATTAAATGTGTGGCAACCTTATAGCCAAACTTTTATACTATCTTGTACTTTTTACTGCGCTGTTATTTAAATACCATTTTTAAAATATTTTTTTTTTTTTAAGAGAAGCAACACTCAGGAAATTCTTCCTATTAATTAACGTGTTGCTTCCTTTGGAAAGGGGATAGCGAAGAAGTGAAAGGTGGTGAAAGATGAAATGCTTCAAATATGGCAACACCGTAATTGCGCGAGATGTTGAATTTTAGAACAGTTGTTGCGCGCCATCTGATGGTGAGTTGGCGAACTTTTTTTGAATATTTGTTCTTAAAGTTGTGTCGTTACATGACGATGCTATAATAATAAAGGGCGGATTATGGGACCGTAAACGTAAATGTGATGTAACTGTACCGTGCCGTAGCTAAAAAGTACACTTATAGATTATCGTAAACGACATTACTATTTAGCATCTATTTCATGTGGTTTTATATTTTATTCTAAATTTTTCCATTTATTTGTTAATTTTTATTCCTTATTTGTTGTTTGAATCAATTTTCTTTATTCATTTCATATTTTTTCCGACTAAAATCATTCAGCTGTTTCGATGCCGGATAGAAAATTCTGATTTCAACAGAATGATCCGGCAAGTTCGTTTACATTTACGTGTTAGTAACCATTCGTATACATTTCTTCTTGTGGTATCGGAACAGCTGATTCGTTACAGATACGTTTACGGTTGGGTAAGTCAGCCTTAAGGGTTAAATTATTACATTGAAACATTTTTCATAAATAGTATGGTTTTTGTCTGAGCTTGGCACGTAAAATTATCTTCCATGGCGGAAGATAATTTTACGTGTTTAAACATGGCGTTTGGCTCAAACATGCAGCATTATTTAATATATTTTTTGTAACAAAATATTTTTCTGAAATCAATTCAAAAAAATTGTTTTTGTCCATACAAAATGAGTTTTTTTTAATCTTTTTTGTAAAGGATTTGTTCTTTAAAATTTTTGTATATATTGTATATATATGTATTACCTGGCAAGTGCTTAATATAACTTTGGATTGCTTTCTCTCAGTTCCAGTAAAAATCATTAATGAGTTCATGTTTGGGGAATATGATATAATCGATTCATAATCATGAGTGCATAGAATGTTACGCGAACGATGCTCCAATAAATGTATACCATTTTGATCCACGGCAAGCCATAACATTCGTGGCCAATTAGATGTGAATGTTTGCTAAAAATGTAAATTGATTATATATACGGTTTATAAATAATAGGGCTAATAGACTGTAAAAGCTTGCGCAATTAGCTTTTTGTTTACACGATGAAAAAGGTTCAGATATAATTATATATAAATATATCTAGCCATATATAAAATTCCATATTACATGATATCTTATTTGATTCGAAAACTGACACATATAATCTTATCTATGGGATCCTAGGGATCTAATCAAACATAATTTCATGCGAATTTGATTAAATTGTATATAATTTTATATAACTTGAGAGAACACTGAGGAGAAATAATTACTTCCATATATGTAGATATTTATAGAACTGATTATGCTCCGAATGAACCATTTACTAAATCAATGAGGTTATTCAATAATCTTTGTTTAAGTATTTAATATTTAATCTTTTTTTAAGATTCAAGTATTTCTAATTCTAAGTTTCCCAGCAAAATCTTTCATTACCAAATAAGTGGTTATATAATAGAAATTCATAGCTCCGCACAACTTATTTTTTGGCGTCTAAACTCATTATTTTTGTTTGTCGTGGTCGTTTTTATAAGTAGTCACGCTTACCCGCTCGCTTACGAAAAAATGAGAAATAAGTAGTTATGAGATTTTGAATAATAAGTGGTTACACACATGCTTACAAAAAGTTTAATTATAAGTGGTTATCCGATTGCTTACTTGATTCTTAAAAATAAGGAGTTAGGCAAATAATATTAGGCTAAGGAATTACATTCAGAAAAATTTAAGTTTTCTCTAGTGTGTAATTTTAGGACTCGTCATAAAAATTTAAACAAAACATATTTACATATAATAAAAAATTTAACTGTGTAAAAAGTACTTATTTAAACTAATACGAGTAAGTCTTTATTTTATATTTAGAAACAATGAATACAATAGGCCGTTATTAGGAAGTCATTATTTTATATTACAAAACAATGCAAAAGGTAATGATATATCATTTTTGGTAATGCAGATAGTAATGAGGTGTCATTACCAATATTTTGCTGGGTTAAAACTCTTTTAAGGGTGGTAAAAACTGTACCAACAGAATTTTAAGGGGCATATTTAAACAGTTGTCAAAAATTCAAATAACAATATTTTTACTGTATTATTTTTTATTTAAAATATATGTTATTGTAGTATTTTCAAAAAATATTAGTTTTAAATTTTTCTAACCAAAATCGCCAGGGTTGCCACTTAAATACCATTTTTTTTGAAAAAAGGCAAAATCGGCTGCCACTGTACAGTAGACCGTACCTCAAAAAAAAAAAAGTTCGCCGTACACCCTCCAATATGAAGTATTTTTGGAAGGCGATTTAAAAAATTTTTATTTGCCGAACGTAGGGGTCGCTTTTTTTAATTTTTCGTTATAGCTTTGCCACTTAACATCGGATTTTAAAGTGTGATATATCGATTTTTTTGCCTCGAGGAGACAAGTGTTTTGCTATAAAAGAAAAATCCAATAAATAAAAATTTCTAAAGACGGCCCCTACGTTCAGCAACAAAAAAATAAAAAAAATTCTGCTGGGCTTATCGAAAAACTTCCTTAGCAAAAGTTTAATGATTTTTTCGAGCTTTAATTTTCTGATATTAGGGTTGTAGCAACGGAGATCTGGTGGGTAAATACTAGAATGGGATACTTGAGGTCAATGGACCTTACACTGATAGAATGTTGTACATAGTGTTAATGAATTTGTTCATTAATACAATGAATTTTTTCATTGAAAAGTCCCCAAAGAACGGTTTCATTGGAATAATGAAACATGCTTTATTAAATCAATTTTAATGAATGGATTCATTGATCTAATGAAAATTTCATTGAATATATGAATTTTTTTCATTAATTTTAAGATAAACATTATGAAAGTTTCATGTGTTTAATGATATAAATTCATTACTTTTATGACTGGATTAATTTTATAAATAAATATAAAAATTTGCGAGAATTATGGGACATAAAATGTGAAAGCTAAAAAACAGCAGCATATTAAAAATTAACAAATTAATTAAATTTGATTTTCTTTCGGGAATATTTGTTGTGATTAGTTCGACAAACAAACAGAACTGATGTTTCGTTTGAGGTTTTGTTGTGTGTGGCATCGTCTGTTATAAAAAATGTAAACAAACATGAAACACTTGTTCTGACGAATGTTCCTTCGTGTGTAGGCAGCATAATAAAACTTACTTGGAACTTATGTAATTGTATAATTACATAGGAATTAGATAATAAAAATGAAAATAATTTTGTTGTTGCTTTGTATGTTATTTGTAAATTTTATCGCGTTTTTTACTTCTTCACTACGTAAATTAAAAATACTTATTTTGCTGGGTTAAACAAACAGAAGAAAACTATATTATTTCTCTCATTGTATATATAAGTTAACACTGGACAGCTAGACACTAGTTGTCGAACAGTGTAACATAAAAATATCCGAAGATATTGGATGTTGAACGGTGTAAGTGGTTGAAGTATCGTATTTCGCCAAATCAACGTCTGGGTTGGTGGCGTGATTATTTAGTTAATGTAAACGTAAGCAGTTTGTTTAAAATTGTAATGCTAAATATTTTTTAAATAAAATAAAGAATTCAGTTCAAATTAACTCACCAATAAAACCACAAGTTTTATTAATTGGCGACCAAACGGGTAAAACCGAAAACTAACAAACAACAGCAACAACGTTCTGTTGGTCAAATTTTTACTTAGTAAAAAAAAAAAGTAAAAAACATTTAAGAAAACAACAGCTATCAGGAAGGAGGAAAGGAAATTGCTATTACTTCAATATTCAACAAAAAATCTAAGAGGACCAAACAATTAAGAAAACAACAACTATCAGCAAGGAGAGAAGAAAATTATTATCACTTTATTAGTACAAAAATGTAAGTGTATTGCTCATTTTAAAATTTTGAAACCAATATTATTAAGAGTTATAAAAAAACGGTAGTATCAATTTGTGTGCTTTTAATTTGAAAAATAGAAATTTATGAGCGTTGAAGGTTTAGATAATTCATTTCGGGGACTGAAAATAACTAAAGAAGACAAAAACAAAAAAAAAAATGAACGTAGACGAAATTTCAAAATTGTTGGAATCTGCGGTGCGAGTAGCGACACAAACTCAGAAATTAGAATTTGAAAGGAAAATTGATGAACTGACAAAGAAAATAACCTCTCTCGCATCGGGGAGTGAGGAGATAAAAACATATGAAGAGGCACGAATTTTATCTTCGATCGTGTGCAATGAACCACTAGACGTGGTAAAATCATTGCCCGAATTCGAGAGAAAGATTGACAATTATGTGTCATGGAGGCAGGCGGCCCATACTGCCTATTAAGTCTTCGAGCGATATGACGGAAGCTCGAAGCATTACCAGGCGGTTGCCATAATTCTAAATAAAATTAAGGGGCCAGCAGATGCGGTGTTGGCGACCTTCAACACAGTTTTAAAGTTTTCGGCTATTATAGCCCGATTAGATTTTACTTATGCCGACAAGCGACCAATCTACCTGATTGAGCAGGAACTTAGTACGCTGAGACAGGGAGCTCAATCAGTTGTCCAATTTTATGACCAAGTTGAAAGGAAACTTTCATTGTTGACCAACAAAACTCTAATGACGCATGAGAAAACATTAGCATTGACTATAAATGTAAAATATAGACAGGACGCACTTCGTGTATTTGTATCTGGTCTCAGAAAACCATTATGTGATGTGCTTTTTTCGGCACGTCCGTCCGATTTCCCAATTGCCCTCACGCTGGCTCAAGAGGTCGAAGCAAATCACGAACGCTATGTGTTTGCGACCACATTTGCTAGCAGAAATGAGGATAGGGGAGACCGAACAGGGGCAGTAAAGAAAAATCAGACGAAAACGTCGGACAATCAATACGATGCCCATGGGAATTCGTATCGACAGAAGAACCCACATTACGTAAAGAACGTTAAACCACATTCACGTAACAATAACGGGGATCAACCCGAGCCTATGGACATAGATCCAACATCCTCGCGCTACAGACAACCCACTAACCAATATAATAATGGTTATGCGAACTGGTCTCAGAAACAACAGTTTAAGAGACCGGCGGTGTCTGATGGAAATACCGGTCCCAAATTCCAAAGAGTCAACAACATTTGCCAAGAAACTGATTCTCGTGAATGTGACGAAGAAGAAGAGTATATTGACATGGCCGAGACAGAGTCCCAAGATATAGAAGACGACAGGGTCGAGTCCGCCGATTACGTTAATTTTTTAGGGGCAAGTCTCTGCTACCGTTTATAAAGCGAACTGTAGCAGGGAGGAAGATCAGACTCCTGATCGACACTGGAGCATCTAAAAATTATATAAAACCACTAACAGAACTAAAGAGTATAAAACCTGCCAATACACCTTTTTTAGTCCACTCTATTCAGGGTCAAGAATCTGTGAATGGAAAATGCCACATGAAATTATTCGGAAGGGAGACGACGTTCTTTATTTTAAAATCATTACCCACATTCGATGGAATCATCGGTTTAGATTTACTTAAACAGATCAAGGCAAGAATTGACTTGGGAGATGGGGAAATTTTACATGACTCCGGAGTGGAGAGGATGGATTTCTTGAAATGTAAAGATGTAAATTTTATAGAGATCGAGAAAATAGACGTTCCTTTTCCAGTGAAAACTGAATTTCAAGGAATGCTTAAAAATAGGATGGCGGCATTTGCTGATCCTAATAAAGCATTGCCCTGCAACACTAATATCATCGCTACTATTCTCATGGGCGACGAGGAACCTGTTTACTCTAAACCTTACCCATACCCTATGGGTGTGGCTGATTTCGTTAATGCTGAAATAAAATAACTGTTGGCTGACGGTATTATTAGACCTTCTAGGTCACCCTTTAACAGCCCTATTTGGGTTGTTGATAAGAAAGGTGTCGACGAACTGGGTAACAAGAAGAAACGTCTAGTGATAGATTTTCGGAAGCTCAACAACAAGACAATCGACGATAAGTACCCCATTCCAAGTGTAGCGGTGATATTGTCCAATTTGGGCAAAGCAGAATACTTCACCACATTAGACTTAAAATCTGGATTTCACCAGATAGTACTTGCCGAAAGAGACAGGAAAAAAACTGCCTTTTCCATAAACAATGGCTAGTATGAGTTTTTCCGCCTTCCATTTGGGCTAAAAAATGCGCCGAGCATGTTCCAGAGAGAAATAGACGATGTCCTCCGGGAACAGATCGTGTACACGAAAAAATAAAAAATAGAAAGATTTGCGCTATTTTATGTTGTTTATTTTAATGAACAAAACGAAGTGAAGTATTTACATTTTGTTAGTTAAATCTAAGTTAAGCAAGTAAAAATTCTGGATATTTACAGTTATAAATTTAGAGAGAACATTATAAATGTTAGTATTGCACCACTAAGAGTAATGGAGTACGTTATAAAATAATTCAATTAATGTGAACTTTAAAGGAGTTAAATGATACATAAAATACAGCTCCTAATCATTACAATAAATGCAAATGTTGAGATGCTTTTCTGACCAAACATACTGCCCCCATTTAAAGGGTACTTTCAATTAGCTTGATAGTGGGAGGAATCGAAAATTGTTAAAAAATGAATGCACACGTCACTATAATGTTGCTAAATTAAGATTGATTGATTAGAAGCCGATAAATTGAAGTTATACGAAGATGTGCGACGGCTTTCGAGACAAACTCGAGACCGAAGACTAAAGGCTATGATTTCGAGGATGAAGAATGCTAAAGTGATGAAATACATGTCTAGGATAATAATTGATATGAGTAAATTTGATGTTAATGAAGTGATGAACTCAAGAACGATAAATGTTGGAAATTAGCTAATGAATTTTAGTTGATGAAAACTCGGGAACGAAGAGTTGATGGCGATAACTTTGATGACGAAGAATGAATTAACGATGAATTCGATGATGAATAATGTTGAGAATAGTTGATTAGGCGATTAACTCGATAACGATGAATCCAATTAATGATTTAGATAATTGAAGCATATAAGATATATACTTGTTTAATGTAAGAACGACATCGGCTAGTACAAAGTTGGTGATTTCGAAGCAAAATTTTTGATGATCCTGAAAAGTCGTATTCAAAGACAATGACAATTGAATTGATGAATGCGAATGTTGATTGTGTAAATACGAGTGTGTGTGATGTAATACTCGTTTGATGAAAACTTTGCATGTTTGGAATTTTCCATAAAAATTGTATGCTTGAATGAAGTTTTGCAGAAATTCACCATAATTGAAGTTTTTTTTCACCTTTTTTTTTTGGGTAGGGACGAAAACAATTCCAACAAGTACCAAACGATTTCAAAAAGTATCAAATGTTACCCAACATTGAACTGGAGCTTTAAAGATGTACAGCTTTAACGACGAAGAAATGAAGGGAAGGACAATGAAACAACCAAATCGCGATGACATTTGATGACGTATTTGATAGATTTATTATGGCGGCAGAGGTTGGTGTCTAACAATGCAACTAAGAAGTTTCTGCGATGATGATGTGATTGACAATAATGATGTTTTTATTCTTTGAACAATGATGATCGGTGATGAAATTAAAATGACGATAACGATGATGATGACGTTTGTTTGAACATTTTTACTTATTTAATTTGTAGAAAATATTTTATTAACGATAAGATAGCCATTGGTTTCCATAAAATTTTTTTTTTGTTAAGTTTGTTCATATTTCAATTTTTATACAAAATTTTGTTGTTGAATTTTGTTTAACACAGGAAGTTTATTTCAATACATTTTTAATTCGTAATTATAAATTGGTTTTTCCACAAAAATGTGTTTAATTTTATTATCACAAAATTGTATCGAAAAGTTGTTGTTATTCTAAAGTTGATGAACATCGAGACAAGATAAATTCACATTCTGATGATTGCTCCTAGATTCAAAATCGAAGCTTTGATAGCGATAAATTCGATGATGAAGACTGATTTAGCGAAGAATTCGGTGATGAATATTGTCACGAATGGATGATTAGGCGATAAACTCAATAACGATGAATGTTGGTGATTTCTTTATTGATTAGTTGATACAACCTCGAAAACGAAGAGTTGAAAGCGAGGATTTCGATGATGAAGAATGATATCTACGATAATATTTGATGATGTAACAATGAACTCGATGGCAATCAATTAAGGTAAACTCGATGACTAACTACAGTTGAAGCAAAAAACTTGATGATACTAAAAAGTTGTACTCGAAGGCTTCGAAAATTAACTTGTTGGTTTAAAATATGCATTTTACTAAAGCTTCATAATACAAGAAAAGTTTTCTTTGAAGTAAGTTGGGTGCAGTTGTGATGAAAAGTCAAATTAATTATATTTTAGGCTATCATTTCTTTTTTCTGATCGTTCTCATTTGTTTTGTGAGGAAAAAATCAAAAAATAATACAAATTTCCAAAAAGTACCAAAAAGATGTCAAAAAGTACCATAACTCGAAAAAGTAACAAGTGTTGCCCAACACTGATCAAATAGTACAAGCTTCAGTTTGTGTTTGGGCTGATCTTTTGTATGCTTATGCAGTGACAAAGTATGTCTCGTTGTTTTTGTTGTAACAATCATGAAACAAAATTGAAAATTGATGAGCGTAAGAGTAAGTAAAAGAATAATAATTTCTCTTACTTACGTGAAATATTGTCTTGAAGATGTACAGCGCTAATGAAGATGTTATGAAGGGAACGACGATTAACTAAAGTTTGATCGAGCTTATGTGTTTTCCAATATGCGGTGACGTAGTTTTTGCGTCTAATAAATTGCAGCGCAGTTCGATATCGACCAAAGCAGCAAATTTGAATTCATGCTAACGATGGAAATAATGATATTAGTTGTAGATGATGCTGGTTTTGCAATTACAACGATGATGATGATGAACGACAATGAATTGAATTTTGTGTTGATCTGCTTTCATTTTGATGCCAACGACTATATCATTAAAAGACGCCTGTGGATGCCCAAAATTACCAACTTAAGGGCTGAAATAAGAATCATGAAGTTATGATGACGTAAGGCAGAGGTAGCTAGCAAGACAAACAAATTGATGCACTTGAAGATGCCAATATTGAAGTTTTTGATGAAGTTTTAGTTCATTGTGTGAACATGACGATGAGTTCGATGCAGCAAAGATAATGATGACGATAAATGCGAAAATAGTGGATTCGAAGAGGTGAAGTCTAGTAAAACTATGATGAAGTATCCTATAATGTTTTGGACGACGACAAATGCGATGATGATGTTTACGATAATGAAGAACATTATGGATGATCATTTTATTGATGAACTTGATAACGATGATGATAATGATGGTTTGGCTAGCATTAATGATTAACCCCTTTTTTTCAGTGAAAATATATTTTATGATGAAAATATGGACGTTTGGTATTTAAGCGAAAATTTTAATGTTTTGTTGATTTACAAATTTTAAGCTTCCATTTTAGCGATAATTAATATTGTAGTATTTAAATGTTCACGATTAAGTTTGAATTTTGATTATAAAGCAAATTTTAGCGAAAATTTTATTTTAAACCGAAAATTTGTTTTCTTTAAACAAACTCTCTTAATTAATTTACTATAATTTTTTTTTTTAAATACCGTTTAAAATTTAGTTTTTTATAGGTACACAAAACTAACACTTTTTATTTAAATTATAACTGTCCTGTCACGGTGGCCAAAATTAATGCAAATGTTGAGATGCTTTTCTGACCAAACAGATCGGTAAGACGTGTTATGTTTACGTCGAAGACGTCATAATCTTTTCCGAGACCGAAGAAGATCATGTCAAGCATATTGACTGTGTTCTTAAGAGCCTAATCGAGGCAAACATGAGGGTTTCGATAGAAAAGTCAAACTTTTTTAAAACCGAGGTTGAGTATCTAGGGTTTATTGTTTCAAGGGGGGATATTAGAATATCCCCATCAAAGTCAATACAATTAAGAACTACCCTGAACCAACTACATTGTTTGCCATCAGATCATTCCTCGTTCTGGCTGGTTACTATCGCTGTTTTGTAAAGAACTTCGCAAGAATAGCAAAGCCATTGACCGATATTCTGAAGGGGGAAAATGGCAAGATACGTGCTACACAGTCAAAGAAAATTTTAATCAACCTAAAAGGAGATGAGATAAGAGCTTTTCATAAATTGAGGGATGTTTTAGGCTCGGAGGACGTAATGTTGATGTACCCTGACTTTAAAAAACCGTTCGATCTTACAACTGATGCATCATCTAACGGTCTTGGTGCCGTTTTGTCACAGGACGGAAAGCCAATAACAATGATTTCGAGAGTGTTGGCGGATAGGGAATTACATTTTGCCACAAATGAGAGGGAACTTTTAGCAATTGTTTGGGCTTTAAGGTCTCTTCGACATTACTTATACGGTGTTAAAACTATTAATATCTTCACTGACCATTAGCCCTTAACATTTTAGACCGAAATCCGAATGCAAAAATAAAGCGCTGGAAGGCTTTTATTGACGAACACAATGCAAATATATTCTACAAACCTGGAAAGGAAAACCAGGTTGCAGATGCATTGTCTCGACAACACATTAACATGGCAGAGGATGATGGTTGTTCGGATATGGCTACAGTTCATAGTGAAGAGTCACTTACTTACACTATAGAGAACACCGACAAACCGGCAAATTGCTTTAGAAACCAGATCATTATAGAGGAGGCCGAGTTTCCTATTTCTCGCAATTTTATACTTTATAGGACCAGACACGTCGTACAGTTTTCATATTGATATTTATTCCACCGATAAGAAATTTTTTCTAACTTGTGTGGATAAGTTTTCGAAATTCGCCATAGTACACCCGATACAGTCTAGGACAATCCTAGACGTTAGGGTACCAATTCTTCAATTGATGAACTTTTTCCCTCAAACTGAAATCATTTTTTGCGATAATGAAAGATCTTTAAATTCTGAAACTATTAAGACGATTCTGGAGAACCAATTTAGTGTCCACCTTTACACAGCACTTCGAATGGACAGGTCTAGAGATTTCACAGCACCTTTGCGGAAATAGCAAGATGCTTAAAGTGTGAAAGGGGAATCGATGACACAGTTTAATTTATTTTACAGGCAACTATAGAGTATAACAGAACCCCGTGTAAAAAAGATCAGATCTGGCCAGATCTCAGTAGATCTTACCAGATCTCAATAGGTCTTACCAGATTGAGGACAAATTTGAGATCTAATTAGATCTTATCAGATCTAGGCATATCTGGCCAGATCTCAGTAGATCTTACCAGATCTAATAAGATCTCAAAATTGGAGACAAATTTGAGATCTGATCAGATCTAGGCATATCTGGCGCAATTGTCCAGATCACTTAAGATTTGAACAGATTTGGCACTAGATCTGATCAGATCTTGCCAGAAGGTATTATCACATATGCTATATCTGATCATATTTGATGAGATCTGGAACAGGATCTATTTAGATTCAATCATATCTATTTAGATCCAAAAGGATCTGATCAGATCTAAACTTTTTTACACGGGACAATCCATTCCATGACAAATGAAAAACCGGGGGGATACTATTTATTCCTCTTCATCTAAATTTAAGCAGAAGATAAAGGAACGAATTAGGAACGCGCAGGCTAGACAATTGGAGCATTTTAATAGGAACCGTCAGAACAGGGTTTCTGAAGTAGGGGGAAAAGTTTTCTTAAAGAGGAATCGAAGGCTGGGGAATAAGTTGACCCCATTGTACGAAGAAGCTGTGGTGGAAGCTGATATGGGAACAACCGTTCTCATTAAAGGGAGAGTGGTCCATAGGGACAATTAAGGATAATTGAATCTTTTCTCTTATGGCATCTTTTTCTACCCTCTTTCTTCTTATCGTTTAGGTTGACATTACTATTTCTTGCCAATCTAACTACCGCGTCGACGAGGATAATTGATTACTCACATTCTAACTACATGCCAATATTGGACGGTGACACCATAGTTTGGAAGGACTACGGATATCTCAGACATACAACTAACCTTACTGTTTTCTATGAAATAGCAAATGAGTCGAAGAAGACGATGGACATATTTCCGCAATCACATGTAGAGAAAATTTTAGTCTCAGACTCGCAACACATAAATGCGCTCCTATTGACTCTCAGTGTCCACCACAGGCATGCAAGAAGCATTAATTTTATAGGCACTGTGTTAAAAGTCGCTGCCGGTACGCCGGATGCGGATGATTTTGAGAATTTAGGATTAATTCAAAAGCAGCTTGTAGATTCCAACAATAGACAGATGGAAATAAATACAAAAATACAGATTCAAATAGAGAAATTAACGAATACTATAAACACCATTTTAATGAAAACGAAGAAGGAACAAATTGATACTGCGAAACTTTTTGAAATTTTATTGGCCAGGAATAGAATGATCCTAATGGAATTGCAAAATCTTATTCTATCCGTAACTCTGGCTAAGGCCAATATTGTGAACCCGACCATTTTGGATCAAGAAGACTTGAAATTTTTGACTAACAATGAGCAATACACAAATATAAGTATTTCTGACTTAATGTATGTATCTAGTGTTAAGGTTACATTGAGTGAAGAATTTTTGTATTTTATTATAAGATATCCAAAACCTGAACTATTTTGTAAAAAAATTAGTGTATTTCCAGTTCCCCATTTGGGAAAAATTATTCAACTTTCCGATACTAATACAGTGGCCGATTGTGGAGCCCACACGTATTCAGTCGACAACTGCCAACCCACATTATCATCTACCTGCTGCAGATTACTACAGAACACTAGCTGTGCCCAATAGCTAATCTCAGGAATCATGGCACATTGCAACACCCAATATAAGCATCTAAGCCCAGTGATGGAAATTGATGACGGAATTATCATTACACTATGCGACAGTCAAAATCGGGATGGGATGAAACCAACGGTAAATGTTATATCGGTCAAAGACAAGTTATACGTGTCCCGGCGTTTCGCTGGGTCACCCCTAGGAATCGAGATATATCTTTTTTTTGACATAACTCGAGAACCACTAGTCCGATTTTGCTCAAAAATTTTAAAAAAATTAAAAATTACAATTCCTTTAATCTGTTCATATAACGTTTTTCTATATACTCAACAGTTTTGCCGGTAAAAATAAATGTTTGTTACCGCTACAATAAAAATCAATAACCTTTTGTTTATTACTTTTTTTTAATATTTTAGGCAAAAAATATTTTTTTCTTCATACATTTATTTTTACCGGGAAAACTGTTGACTATATAGAAAAACGTTATATGAACAGAAGGAATTGTAATTTTTAATTTTTTTAAAATTGTTTGAGCAAAATCGGACTAGTGGTTCTCGAGTTATGTCAAAAAAAAAGACCACCAAAGGTCAAATCGATATATCTCGATTCCTAGGGGTGACCCAGCGAAACGCCGGGACACGTATAACTTCTTTTTTACCGATATAACTTTCCCCGGTAGTTTGAACCCTTCCCGATCACTGACCCCTACCATTTGTCTCACAGTGTTATAAGAGATTCAATCGTAAACATCGAAGAAGACAACCATGAAAAAATGACACTTAATGGTACTTACCTTATTACTTATAATAATAGTGTCACCATAAATGGATCTTCGTACGTAAATAGAAATAACGTTTTGAAGAGAAAACCTGGAACCCCAACATTTCCCTTAATAAATGTCACAGAACACAAAACAGTTCTAAGTCTACCTTTGTTACATGAAATGAACATGGAGAACTTACGGTATATTGGCGAGCTGCAGGGCGAAACAAAAACTCGACCCATTATAGCCGGTTGCATCACTTTTGCATCTTTTATATTGTGTTATCTTGCGATATATTGTGTTAAACAATGGTTTTAAAGACGGGAACAGGTTAAGCTGAAATCTGCAATAGAAACAGTTCTAAAGAAGACCGAGGACGACCTTCATTTAAGCGAGGTGATATTTAACACTGGACAGCTAGACACCAGTTGTCGAACAGTGTAACATAAAAATATCCGAAGATATTGGATGTTGAACGGTGTTAGCGGTTGAAGTGTCGTATTTCGCCAAATCAACGTCTGGGTTGCTGGCGTGATTATTTAGTTAATGTAAACGTAAGCAGTTTGTTTAAAATTGTAATGCTAAATATTTTTTAAATAAAATAAAGAATTCACTTCAAATTAACTCACCAATAAAACCACAAGTTTTATTAATTTATATACATATATGTATATTTTATATATTGATCCGATAATAAATAGCGAAGATACGGGGAAGTTCATGTTTTAATTTTGACCCGAAATAAGGGTGTCAGACGATAAAATTTTTTTTCCTATTCAGCCCAAAAAGTACTATTTGGGGGAAAAAATCAATATGCCGATATAACTCCCGAGATGCGGGTCTCTTTGTTGAGCCCAAAAACAACACATATATAGGGAAATACAAGAAGAGGTAAAATTGTACCTGTTGAAATGTTCATTAATTTAATGAATTTTTTTTTATGAAATTATGAAAAATTAAAAAAAAATCGAATGAAAAAATTCATAATAACAATGAATTTTCATTCAGTTAATGAATTTTTTCTTTAAGTCAATGAATCCATTTTAATGAAATGGATTCATTAATGCTATGAACGAAAATTCTATCAGTGTAGAGCAAAACATTGGTACCCTCGAGAGAAACACATCGATGTAATACACTTTATTTTCCGACTGTAATGCCAAAGATATAACGAAAAATCTAAAATGGCGACCGCTACGTTCGGCAAAAAAAATTCTTTTTTTAAATTGCCTTGCAAAAATACTTCATATTGGAGGGTGTACGGCGAACTTTTTTTTTGAGGTACGGTCTACTGTACAGCCATCATTAATTATTGGAAAATAAAAATGTAAATTGATTCTTAATACCAGATAAATTCTCTAGTCCTTATCGTGGCCCAATTATTATTTTTTAAATTTTTTTTAAACAAAGTTTACCCATAAACTTGAAAATTGCAAAAAGAGCAAGAAAAAAGAATTTTACTTGGGAATACAAATTTATTTTACTTAAATTCAATAAAAGGGCCAAATAGCGACTAGTTTTTTGTTGACTACGAAAGAAAAAAACCTCATCGAAATCGGTTAACCCACCTTTGCTGAAAAGTGGTAGCCGATTTTGTACTCATGGTTGTGAGAAAATCGCGTTTTTAAAATTAACTTTAGACTGTTAATTTTAAGCTAAGAAAACAGCAAAATTTCAAAAAATTATGAATGAAGAAAAGTTATATCTCCTAGCTTAATACATCTCCACCAAATTTGGGACGAATCGGTTAATGGGTATTTGATATATTAAACCTAATAGTCTTAAAAACGATGGTAGATATATTACTATACATAATACTACTCATATTATTTTGTAAAAATGCTATAATTTTGTACAGTTTTTAATTTATTTCGTATTTTTTCCCCATTTTTATATATATTGAATACTTTTATAACTTATATTATGCCATCACCACCTATGACGTGCCTTCAACAGCCATCAAGGAATCGTTATTGGCTTTTCTTTGTTTTTATGTTTTTATTCTGCCCTGTTATAACCCTACGGGGAAAGGGACCAGTCCCAGATGACACGCAGGATAGGTCCCAAGGAGGCGGAGACCGGTCGTTGATCGGTCTTTTTATTTGAAAGAAACATATCACTTTAACATGGCGTTGTCATTGAAAATGACCACAGTTTAGACACCTTGTGACACGTAAGGTAGTGTGTCTAAAAATAGCTTTTCAAATAAACTAATAAAAAATTAAGAATTAAAAAAAATCTACTTCGCGTCAAAGTAGGGCTCGATAACACAACCTTCTGCTTGTAAGGCAAACACCCTACCGTCTGAGCTAATGTTGCTTTTGGATGATGAGTAGCTGATGGTAAAGTTATATATTTTTCGTTTCTGTTCAAATAAAAAAAGAAAAAACAAACACTACAAGCAAATAAAAAAAATAGAAAAGAAAAAAATAGAAAACAAAACAAAATTAACACACACACACAAATATAGTGGAAGTAGCTTGAATATGCCCACGATTGATAGGATAGGCCCTTTAATGGCAGTTGACTCATTTTTCGTGTTGGCCATAATTAAATTAAAAAATCAATTAAAAATTTGAAAATTACCTCAAAAACTCTGATAATATAAAAAAAATAATATTAAAATTACCCTTAAGTTAAAAAGAAAAGTTAAATGAAATACCAATTGTTAAAATTAAACCAACTTTAACATTAAAAAATCGTTGAAAATACAAAACTTACAATTTCTTAGCAAAAAATTTAGATATTTAAAATAAGAACTAAAATTAGCAAATCGTAAAAAAATAAAGTTCAAAATAAATAAAAGAGTAAAATAAATAAAAAAAATATTTTTCAAAATATGCCGCGAATTTTGTTTTTTATTTCGGTATCGGTCAAGTTTTTTAAAAGCAAGAGTGAAAATAGCGAATCAGAAAATACTTAGAAAATTAATTCTTTGTCTTTTGTTCCTATTTGTACTAATTTAGTAATATGCCTTCGGTAGATCGGTCACGGGATAGGTCCTTAGAGGGCAATTGACTCCTCATTCCCCGTAGGGAAGATATACGATTTCTAAAAAAACAAGTTAATAAAACTGCAAACAACAAGTGTTACAGTAATTTTGACTTAGCTGCACAACCAACTTTTGCAAGAATTTTTGTGCAGGTAAACCAAAAACGCAAATTGTTTATCTGCCTTAATGTGCAGGTATACCAATACAGACTGAAAACAAACAAAACAAATGAAACTAATGATGACAACTTTGAGCTTTGCACCAGATCTTACGATTTTTGTGGTTAAAAAACGACTAAAGTAGGATATTTTTGTCACAAAAAAGTTGACAAGAAGACAATTGCGTACATATTTTGTAAAATAGAATCGAAACCAAAAGTTTGTGCAGTTATAGCAATTGTGCACTTAAGAAAAAGGCAGTTAAATCAAAACTACTGTACACACAAATTTACCACATAGAGTATTACTTTGGGACTAAAACATATTATACAAAAAAACATATGGAAACTTAATTTCTTCGAATTTATTGAAATTTTGGAGCATATAGAAAAATGTATGTTGCATCCAAATAAAATATAAAAAAAATCGAAAAAAAAATTTTTGTAGAGTCGATACCCCCTTAAATAAATTGTTATTAGCATGCAAATGCATGTTTCTAGTCATTAATCCAAAAATTATTTTGGCCAAATACTTTTCCGATTAAATGAATTTGCAACAAAATCGATTTTTTTGGTGCATATTTTATTATAAATGCATATTTTTGCATATTTTATGATTTTTCGTGCATATTTTTCATTAAATTTCATATTTTTTGAAAAATTAAAAAAATAAAGAAAAAGAAGAATTTGCAAACCTTAACTAGAAGGAAAACATCAAATTGACATTTATATTGGACTTAATTTTTAACCAAACGCTCCCGAATAATGAATATCGTTATTACAAATCGATAAATTTAAAATGCATTTTTTGGTTTGAAGCGTTTATTTTGGATTATTAGTGCATATTTTTGGGTTTTAGTGCATATTTCCATTTAAGTGCATATTCAAGTGCATATTTTGCATTTTCTACTGCATATTTTAAGCGCATATTTTCGATTTTTAAATGCATGAAAGTCGCTGCCCTGGTTGTAAGTAATTAGTTTCAGATATAAATTGCTAGTCTGTAAGGATAATATTAACTCAGAAAAAAAAACTCAAAGTACAAGAAAACGTGTTTCAGACGAAAACTAACACCACTTTTCGGATGCACGTTAACTTGCAACGTGATTAATTATCAACGTTGAAAACTCAACGGTTATAGAATTTCGCCTCTAACATAACTTCTTCGTATTTCTTCCTAAAAAGTTTTGAATGCATACTTTCGATTATAACGCAACTATTATAAACATTATCGGTGTTATGTATAATGTTTCTAAACAGTTTAATTAAACGTTTTTGACCTAATTTGGCAAAACCAGTAGGCATAATCCCTTTAATAACTACAAATTTAACAATCTGTTAAAGTAGGGTAAAGCCTGAAATAAGCATTTCATAAAATTTGGAAAATAAAAGTCTCAGTTGTAACCATAAGTATTGAGGTTATATCTATTTAGAGACTTTTTGCAGGGTCATCCACCCAAGAATATGCAAAATCCAACATTTTATATTACATACAACTGTAATAAATGTTTTAATAAATCTCAAGATTTATTTGCCATTGTGTTAAATTTATCAAACCAAGTAGAAGAGCTGAAGATCCTTTTCAACGCATATTTTATCAAAAACAATGTAAAAGAGAGTGCTTCTAAAAAAAAATAAAAAAAACAATTTCCAAACTGAGCTTAAATGCAAATAATGATTCCGTTGTGGTTGCTGCTGTACATGATGATAAAAACAATAAAACAACTATTGTCAAACCGAGTTTAAATGCTAATAATGATCCTGTTGTTGTTGCTGCTGAACATCATGATAATGTTGTCACTTCTGAGCTAACTGACTGCAAAGAAAATGATTTAAGTTGTAATAATGTTAGTAAATGTAGACTAAGTCTCTGTTTGTCTGAACCAACCAAAGTAAATAATTTAAGTTCTCAAAATGTACGAATAAGAAGAGCAAGACTCTCTTTGGCTGAGAGCTTAAAAAATTCTGTTGGTTATGCTGCTCTTAAATCAAAAAGAGTTAAATCTAATGTGCGTTTACGAAGAGAAAGTCTCTGTTTATCTGAATGCTCTAAATCAAGCATCGGCAAACATATTCAACCTTATTTTGTGCTTGTGTGAGTGAGTTGCAGCCTCTCTCTCTCAATGCATTGACAGAGAACGTTTGTATAATAACACTGTTCAAGTTTTTAACACGAAATTTGTGGTACTAACGTGAAAAACATATGGTTGTGTTTGGATGAGCCCCCTGACTACTACTCCACCGATGAAAATGCCAATTTGGCTCATTGGGATAAATTTATGGCATTTTTTTTTAATTTCGATCAATTCGTCAATTTTTGACCATTTAAGTCGCTTTTCCTGTATTCAAAATTTCTTGTGTTATCTTTATACGGCTCACAATTACTATTTCCACCATTAGAAGCACATTTCAACTGAGAAATTCAAAATTTTTAGCCTATTTTCATGATTTTTGCCCATTTTTCATCAATTTTCCCCATTTTTGTGCTGCTTTTATGCGCTTTTTGTAGTTCTTGCGCAAACTTATCGATATAATTCTTACCGTTTTTCCTTTTTACAATATATTATGCAATATTATTGCCATTTCAAGCAACTCAACACACTTTTTAAATACAAAAATCATCGTTTTTTACGCTTTTTCGGATGATTTTCGGGTTTTTTATTGATTTAAATAAATTTTTTGTGGTTGAATACATTTTTTCGGTATAAAAATTAATGGAAATGCGTGTTTCTCCGTATTAATGTAATTCATTTTGAATTGGCAATTGAAATTGAGAAATAAGCAATGGAATATCATTCGTTATCCTCCAATTCCATTAACAAATTCCAGCAAAGATCTGCCAAAAGTGAATCTAATTTTTTTCCACTATACCAGTGTTCCAACTGTGCTGATACCTGGTGGAAACGTTCCCCATGCTCGTCTGATTCAGACGGCAACTGACGCTCGAAGTGATCCTGGTGGTGATGCATGAAATGCACTTTCAACGACATTCGAACACCGATGTTTTCGAAAGATTGCAGCATATCATCAACAATGGCACGCCAATTGTCCACTCGATGAATGCCGAGATCACTGCTTTCAGGCTATCCCAAGCGATGAGTTCCTCCTCTTGAAGGGCATTGTTGAAGTCTTCATCCTTCATCAGTTTGCGAATGTCTGGGCCATTCAACACACCTGAAATAAATATATGATTTTATATAAAAACTTTCAAGAATACTTCATCTTTGTTTGGCGGAAAAAGAATTCCAAATATTTATTTACCTTCTTTAATTTTCGCTTCACTCAAGCGTGGAAAAATGTACTCCAATCGTCCAAAAGCCAATCTATTTCCACGCACCAGTAACGCTTTGATGAAATTCTTCATTAACCCAAGTTTAATGTACAATGGTGGCAGCAATTCCTTATCCATCGGCACCAACTCCTCGTGGATAACGTTCTGCTGCCCGATTAGACGATTTGTTCTCGGTAACCAATCTCGTTTTTGATACTGTGGTGTATATCGCGAATCCCACGTACACAAGTAGCACATATTTTTAGTGTAACCAGTTTGAAGGCCACAGATAAGTGCAACCACTTTCAAATCAGCGCATATTTTCCAACAATGTTCATGGTATTTCACAGAATCCAAGATTAGTTTCATGGAATCATACGTTTCCTTTGTTTTCACGGCAAGCGCAATTGGCACAGAGTTAGCCTTGAGACTGCTCTTCGATCCATCGATGAGCAACCGCCATTGGTCCGCATTGTACGTGTAATTCATGGCCGACATCAAACCATCGATATCATTACAGTATGTAAATGAATTTTTTTCGTTGCGAGTAAAAAATGGTAGAAATTTATGCTGTCGACCACGCGAACCGAACACCTTAACTTCTGGTGACAGGATGTTCACAGCTTTAAGATGTTGAGCAAGAATTATGGTTTTATTTTGTGACAACTTTAGTTGTCTTGACATTATGTTCAAGCGCTGTTGTGTAACTTCAATGTGTTTGCATGGCGGCGTAATATTTGATGGCTGATACAAAGAAAAATTCGATTCTGGCTCCGAAAAAAAAGATGGTGGGATGTATTCTTCAGTTGGACTCGGTTTTCTCGAGATTGGCACTGGCGGTGAATGGGGAAGAGTGGTTTGAGCTGACGGAACACTTTGGTAAATATATTCCATCGCCTTTCTTCTGTTCATACCCACAACATTATTTTTACATACGTAGCGCATGTTTTTTTCGTGGTCGACTGGCTCTGATCAAATCATCGGTATTCCATATGGCATGCTTTCCCGTCGACCTGTTCGCCAATCATACAAACGTGCTACACACGATGAACAAGTTATTTTGGGCACCCAGTCAACATTACGAATCACTGGAATATTGAAGTACTGCTCGTACAATGTTGCAATTTCATCAGTAATTTTTTTCTTACACGACACAATGGTCCACTTTCCGCACATATAACAGTAATGATTGAAGTTTTTCAGGCATTCATCCATTTTTTACCGTAAAAATTAATCACTTCAAACTGGAAACTTTATTTATACTTTTATTACTTTTTCGTCACTTTAAAAAAATCGTACTTTACGCGTTCGGAGACACTTGTTGAATCACAAAAATCGATCAATGAACATCTATAAATACTACGTAAGTTTCAATATTTTACTAAGATGTACTTATGAATTGGCGCATCTTTTAAGATTCGTGTGCATTTGTGTAAAAAAAATTTTTGTAAAAAAATCATGCAGGTAGCCAACGGAAAAAACCCAAATAATTAAAAAAGTACACTTTCCTTTTTCCTTTTAATTGTCCACGCAAATTACCGAAGAAGCGTAAAAAACGATGGTTTTTGTATTTAAAAAGTGTGTTGAGTTGCTTGAAATGGCAATAATATTGCATAATATATTGTAAAAAGAAAAAACGTTAAGAATTATGTCGATAAGTTTGCGCAAGAACTACAAAAAAGCGCATAAAAACAGCACAAAAATGGGGAAAATCGAACAAAAATGGGCAAAAATCATGAAAATAGGCTAAAAATTTTGATTTTCTCAGTTGAAATGTGCGTTCTAATGGTGGAAATAGTAATTGTGAGCCGTATAAAGATAACACAAGAAATTTTGAATACAGAAAAAGCGACTTAAATGGGCTGAAAATGGTCAAAAATTGACGAATTGACCGAAATTCAAAAAAAACGCCATAAATTTTTCCCAATGAGCCAAATTGGCACTTTCATCGGTGGAGTAGTAGTCAGGGGGCTCATCCAAACACAACCATATGGTTTTCACGTTAGTACCATTTTACAACTTGAACAGTGTAATTTTAAAATTTTAAATGTTTATAATGGGAAATGAAGAAAAGTTTATGCATTAGAGCCAATCTGTTTATAAATTTTTTTATACTTTAATTGGTTAAACGTATATTTGCTTTAAATACTTAACGTTGATAGATATGAGCTAAAAATAATAATGAGAAATTGGTTTGAGTTCCGCTCTAATACTTTTCCTAATTCCCAAAAATTACAAAAATCATGGATTAATTTTCCGATCAGAAGATAATTTCCTTTTACTAATATTCAGACCTGGGGGTTAATCATTACATTTTATAATTTATTACACATGCAATTACACCATTACATGTAATTGTAATTGGGGATACCTCAATTACAATTACATTTTTTTAAATTGTAATTGGGATACCTCAATTACACATTACATGTATTAGTAATTGTAATTGAAATGTAATGATTAATCCCCAGGTCTGTCGTATTTTAAGGGACAGCATATGTGACAGCGCATAGAGAAAGGGACCTAAGGGTAAAAAAATCAATTTTTTTTTTTGTGGACAACATCTGAGCATCGAATGAGACCGATCCCATGCTCTCCTGACCTTAGGTCCCTTTCTATTTTGCGCGTCACATATACATCTACATACATACATACAGTGCACAAAGAAAAAAGTTGGACACATTATATATTAAAATGAAACGAGCTGTAATCAATATAAAAGACAAAAAACGAAAAAAGGTATTGAAAAGCATAAAATTACTGTTAATTTTACCCAGGTGTATGGCATCAAAAAAAAATAAAAAAATAAGTTATAAAAAAACTGACAATTTTCTTTTTTATTTAAATTTAAATAAAAACAAACAACAAAGCAAAGAAACAAACGGATATCTCAAATTTTATTATTTAAATGTACTGCGCGTTGTTTTTTCCTTATTTTGAACAGTTTTCACCAGTTTTTGAGATTTTAAATATAGGCTCAACTGACACTAATTTTAGCGCCCTCTACCGGTGAGTAGTGTAAGTTTTGATTTTCTATCTCTAAGACCTGTTAACTTATCTCAAAATAAACTGAGTTTAGTGCTTTCCCATAGTTATGAATGTCAAATTTATATGAAAATATCTGTGGTTAAAGTTTAACCATGGTTATGTTGGAAATAACCCAGGTAGAAAAATACAAACGGCACAATGTTGGCCCGGTATTGGAGGCGGTAGTACATGTACTGGCAATGCGTCGGATTTTTAACGTAAACTATACTGGCATGTTGTCGAAATGATAACACCAATAAACGCTTGGCCGTAGTAATTTCCCAACGTTGGCGCAGGCTTGGGATTTTATTTTTTTGGTATTATCCCAGTACATTTAATAACAAATTTAGTAGTTTGCTAGAACTTTACTGTCCTCTTAGTGTACATCACAGATTTTTAATGTATTCTTTCGAAACTTCACAAGAAAAGAATGGCGATGTCTCTCTTACATAAATAATTGTGTAATAGATGTAAAAATACGTAAGATTTATAAAATTGTTAATTTTAATAAATTAAAAAAAGCTCGTTAATTTTCAGAAAACAGTACTGGCCAAGCACGTTTTAAGTAGTACCGGCATTTCGTAAAAAACAGTGCTCTCCCAGTACAACTTTTGTTGTAACGTCGGCAATTTCTACCTGGGAAGTTACTCGCCCTATAATTAATAGTCTCTGATTTTACGTACAACGTGCTTATGTTGTTTTAAAAAGAAATTCAAATAACATGGTTTTTATTTGAATTTCAATTTGAAATTTCAAAGTGTACACTCTATATATCTACCAGGGAACGGTTTGAGTGCCTTATTTTATGCTTTTGAATGCAATCAGAAAAAATGTGCATATTGTTGTCAATACACATCATTTCAGTAAAGCAGTACAGACACAATTGAAAAAAAGTGAGTATGACGAAAGCCATGCATTGCACTGCATGTCTTCTGTTAATCTTACCTAACACTCACAAAAGCAACGAATATAAAATGATTGGTATGAATTCAAACCGATTGTTACGAATGGTCTCAATGTTGGTTGTATAAAAATTTAAATTTTTTTCTGTCAAATATATTAGTATATTTTTTGTGTTTATTTTTTCACTTAAACATTAACAAAATGAGAAAATATATAAATATTTCATATTTAAATAAAAAAAATGGAAATTTCTTCATACTGCATTTTTCAAAATACTGCAACAGGTCAACGAATACTAAATGAATGTTGTGATTGATTTTATTTTTTTAATGCGTCATCTCTTCATTTCGTTGCTTGACATGTAGTGGCATCAGTGTTGCCATATAGCCAGTTTTAACTGTTGTTTGCAGTTTTTTGGGATGCCTAACAGTTTTCCAGTTTTTTCATGTAAAAAACAGTTTTTTTTAATTCATTCATTTTTTTTACAGTTTTTTATATTAAATCGGCACATTTGTTTCATTAACAATTTTTTTTATATTTTTTTAACTAAAATTTAAGAATTAAAATATAAAAGTGCTTATGCATAATAATTTGAAAACTTTATAACACGATTATAAAACGAATTTTGTATAAAATATTTGTTTTATAAGCCATTTATAAACTTAAAAAGTGGTTATGCATATGACCCAAAAATTACAATAAAACTTTCAAATTATCAGAAATTAGGTACAAATCGAAACATAAATAAATTTAAAAATACCAATATAATACTACAAAATATGCTTACTGGAAAAACGAATCATTTTTATAACAAATTTCATCAAAAATTAGCACGGAATAAAATTGGCTAAGCCATATCTGACAAGTCATAGACCCGACGGACATTTTTTAGCCGAATTTTTAAGATCATTTAGAAATTTATATTTTTTGAAAAAATTAAAACAATGTTTCATCGAGAAAGGCCAAAATTGATTTTTTATTTTTTTAAAATAAATATTTGCCAATTTTGAATAACAATTTTCTACTATTTTTTCAATTATGATCAAGGACAATTCCAAAAACGTAATTTTTTCAAACAAACAATTCCCGACATAACAATACTCAATCAAATCAATATCAATTTTATGTGGAATGCAAATCAATAAAGTATATTTTGAAGTACAACATTGACCAGTAAAGTATTCTATCTTAAGTTAGGGGTTAATATCGGAAGGGTGATTAGGAGGCTATGCAAAAAGTCGATTACTATAAATGCCAAAGACAGTAGTGGGAGATTGGGAATACAATTGTGTTTAATTGCTTTTCGATGGGAATACAATTGTGTTTAATTGCTTTTCGATGAGAAGTAAATGTGGTTTTATTGCTTTTCGATGGGAACACAATTGTGTTAATTGCTTTTTTAATAATTTTCCACTATGGGATTTAAATTCTGTTAATTGCTTATTACATATTGTGTGCCCATAGTGTAAAATGGTTGGTGCCTAAAAATCGGTTATGTCTTCCCATAGTGTAAATAGGTGGTAATTAAAAAATCGATTATTTGTTCCAGTAGTGTGAAATGATTGGTGAAAAATCAATTGTGTGGTGGTGGAGGATCGTTTTGAATTATACATTTTGTTTTGTGGGTTGTAAATGTAGTAGTGTGAAATGATGTGAGCCACTTAAGAAAAAATTGTCCGTTGTGTGTTTTGATTTAAGGAAAAAAATAAAAAATGTAATATTAAAATGAAAAATCAATTGTGTGGTGGTGGTGGAGGATCGTTTTGAATTCTACAGTTTGTTTTGTTTGTTTCTGCCTCTTCTAAATATTCTATATTATTTTGTTTTGGATTTTTGGGGTTGTAAAATCTCGTATTGTGAAATGATGTGAGCCACTTAAGAAACAATTGTCCGTTGTGTGTTTTGATTTAAGGAAAAAATAAAAAAATGTAATATTAAAAATGCAGATATAGGTCAGGCAAGTGTTTTGTTTAATTCTGCCTCTTACTTGTCCGTTATGTGTTTTGATTTAAGGAAAAAATAAAAAAATGTATACTAAAAATAAATTTCATATATTTGATTTTATTAGAATTTTAATTTATATAATAATTCATAAATAAAAACATCATTAAATCTTTGTTCATAAATTAAAATTACTAAAAATTTACATGTTTATAGTACATATTTATAAGATCGTAAACACTATTTTTTTTAATTTATAGATGACGCAATTACAAGTATCAGGCCCTTCAGTACACCCATCATCAGACCATGGACAATCTCCAAAATGCTCTCCATGTGCTGAAAAAACAATCTCTTTATTCTCATATGAATCGAGATAAGCAGCATTCTGTAAAAGAAAGTTTAAATCTTCTAGAGACATAAACTCCTTATATTCATTAAGGAATTCTATAATATTTTCTCGCATTGACATCTTAATCGTCTGAGTATTTCTTTATTTCTGAATCCATTAGTTTTAAATACAGCAACAATAAATTGTTGTTTTCATAATACTGTGAAATAGAGAGTCAGCACTCAATCTGTCCATATAAGTTATTTGCATCTAAATAAGTGCTTTTTTCGTATTGGTCCGTTGAATTTATTCTACTCTCTGGGGTGGGGAATTCTAAAAAAGTTAATTTAAAATTTAATTCATCTTAAGGTTTCATTCTAAAAACAAAAGTCGTCGAAGAAGAAACCACCACCATGAGCGCTGTATCAAAATCATTGTTAAACAAATTTGATGACCTCAACAACAAGCCTATTCTCCATACCAAAGATATGGAGGGTCTTAAATTATATAATATTTTGAAAGCTATTAAAATGCAAACAAAATATGGAGAAAGTATCCAGATTGAGGTGGAAAACTATGTCATCTTTCTGCCAAAAAGATTTAATGCTATAACAGAGGAAGAGGTAAAGGAGTTTTCATCGGGCAAATACTGCATCAAAAAAGTACCTGCAGTAGGTGACCAACCCTTCCGATTAGTGTTGGAGGTTTTTGATCTTAATGAATTTATTATTCCCAAAATTGGGGAATATCCACAATGGAATTGAAATTGTTAAAATGTATAAACTATTGCATTAAATAAATCGAAAAAATAAATAAAATATATTAAAATATAAATAATAATTGTTTTTATTTATCATTAATTTCATACAAAAATTTTAGGCATAAGTGACCACAATTAAATGAATTATATTTTTGATGTTGTCTATAATTGTACTCTATATTAGAGCCTAAATATAAAAGTAAATGGTGTGGGGCATAGTGTGAAATGATGTGAGCCACTTAAGAAAGAATTGTCCGTTATGTGTTTTGATTTAAGGGATTTTTAAGTTTTTTTTTTTTTATTTAAGGGTCATAAATAATACTATATGTGTGGCAGATGTGTTGTTCAGAGAATCGTTTTGAAGTTTAGTTTTGCCTCTTGTAATTATTCTATATTATTTTGTTTTGTATTGTATGGTCAAAAATCAATTGTGTGGGGCATAGTGTGAAATGATTTGAGCCACTTAAGAAAGAATTGTCCGTTATGTGTTTTGATTTAAGGGATTTTGAAGTTTTTTTTTTTATTTAAGGGTCATAAATAATACTATATGTGTGGCATATGTGTTGTTCAGAGGATCGTTTTAAATACTACAAATGTTATATTTTTTAAAAATGTAGATATAGGTCATGCAAGTGTTTTGTTTAGTTTTGCCTCTTGTAATTATTCTATATTTATTTTGTTTTGGATTGACCTTTTGACAACCGAACTTGAATCGCTGCAGATTTTCTAACGAAACTTTTTGATTAACTGATCATACTTTTGGTTTCATTTAGAAAATTAAGTTCAGTATCTTATACTACATCGTATAGAGTACTACTAAAATTTTTAGCAAGTCGTTGTGAAAAATAATTTAAATACTTAAATATTTTAAATTTCTTATAAAACTCAATTCTAAAAAAATATAAAAAATTTAAAAAATTCAACTGTGAAAAAGCCTCTAAATAAATTTAAAATTTATTAAAAAAATCAACTGTAAAAAAGACTCTCAATAAATTTTTAATTTATTACAAAAACATTAAATAAAATTAAAAAAAGAAATATAAAAGTATTTAATTAATAAAAAATTTTATTTAAATTCTAAAAATAAATAAGTCAAAATGTTCTCCTGTTTAATATGCCAAACTGCTTTCAACAGCAAACGTAATATGCTTCAACATAAGAAGAAACATTGTGTTGAATGTGGAAAGTTTTTCCTTAACCGTTCCTCGATGAAGGAGCATGAAACGACTCATGCAACCTCTTCAATGAAATTTTGTGTTCCTTGCAATGTAGCGGTTGCCAACATAAACTATGCACAACACATGCGTACACTTCAACATCGCAATACTTGTGGGATAAGGACAATTAACCCTCGACTCACTGTAAGAAGCAGTGATTATAATGAAAGGTTAGCAGTTTATGTGTTAGAAAATGAGAAGGAAGAAATTATTATGCCGGAGGAATTTTTTAAAAAAGAGGAAGTAATTTTGATTGAATTGCTTAAGGATTGCCAAGTCAAACACATAACATACAAGTTTAATATGGAGCTTGTATGTGATTATGTGAAAATAACTGAGCATGAAGTGTTGGGAGCTACAATAGCTCACATAACAAAAATGATAATGGTCACTCTAAGCGATGACTTGAAAGACACCTATAATATGCAAACTAATGAAATCCGGAACAAAATGTCTGAGATCCAAGAAAGAGATAGTGGGTGGTCTCTTATAAATATAAAATGTTTAAATATTAATGTGAATGAAGCAAACATTATAAGAGGATCACAATATATTACACTTCCAAAGGAATTAAGAATGAAAAAAGCATTTACGAATATCCATAATGAAGATGTTTATTGTTTCAAATGGAGTCTTATTGCTGCATTGTATTGTGCAAGAGGATTGTCTCATGATGAAGAAACACAATGTTCATCATACAACATAAACTGTAGTATAGCCGAACACAAAATAATAGTGAACAACATCGAATTAAATTTTCTCAACCTCACGTTTCCACTACCTCTAAAGAACTTGAGAGATTTTGAAAGACAAAATGAAGATATCAGTGTCAACGTCTTTGGATACGAAGAGAAAAGGATAGTCGGACCCTATTATCTCACAAAGGAGGAGAAGCGATATCACGTAAATCTTCTTCTTCTCATAGAGGAAGATAGATCACATTATGTGTTAATAAAAGATATTTCAAGGTTAGTAGCAAAAATTTAAAAATTTATTTTTTTAATATTGATTAAAATGTATCTCGATTTTTTTTTTAATGTTTGTTATTTACTCTTTTTATTTATTTACAGATTTATTCGTAGCAGTTTGACAGGACATCACGGAAAAATATTTATTTGTAATGCATGCCTCACTTATAAAGAAAGTGAGGCATGCATATTAGAACATAAACAAAATTGCAATAAAATTTGCACAAGAATGCCGGATGAAAGTGATGCTACCATAAAGTATTCGAATGTTCATAAGGAACTGGATTTGCCATTCACGGTGTATGCTGATTTTGAATCGGTATTAAGTAGTATAAATGAAGAGGTTAGTGTTAAAACTAGGAAAATACAACAGCACATTCCATGTGCATTTAGTTATTTTATAAAATGTAGCTTTAACGAAAATTTAGATAAGTTTAAAATTTATGTTGGTGAAGATGCACCCACAGTTTTTGTCAAAGATTTAGTTGAAGATTTAAAAAACATTTATAAGAATTATATTTATAAAGAAGTTGAAATTAATATGACGGCAGAAGATACCAATTTTCATAATTCTTCTAATATGTGTCATATTTGTGAAGAGGAGATTTATTTCTCAAAAGTGAAAGACCACTGTCATTTCACTGGCAAATATAGAGGAGCTGCACACAATGATTGTAATTTAAAATATAGGAAACCCAAGTTTATTCCAGTATTTTTCCACAATTTTTCATCATATGATTGTCATATGTTCTTTAAATATCTTAATAATATTCCAAATAGTGATATAAATGTTCTTCCTCTCAACAAGGAATTATATATAGCTTTGTCTGTGCATCTACCATTTCTTGAAAATTCTACTAAAGAAAAATTCGAAATAAGATTTCTTGATTCATTCAGATTTATGGCTTCCAGTTTGGATTCCCTAGCAAAAAATTTACATGTTGAGGATTTATATATTGTCCGCAAAAATTTCGCTGATGAAAATCATTTTAATTTAATAAGAAGAAAGGGTGTTTTTCCATACTCTTATATAGATTCATTGGATAGATTCAATGAGACTGAACTCCCCAGTCGAGATAAATTTTTTAATATTTTAAATGATGCCGAATGTTCCGAAGAAGATTATGAACACGCGAAAAATGTTTGGAATGAGTTTAGATGTGAGAACCTGTTGGATTATGTAAAATTATATTTGAAAACAGATGTGCTGTTGTTGGCAGACATATTTGAAAACTTTAGGAAAATTTGTAAATCTATATATAAATTAGATCCAGCTCATTATTATACAGCCCCCGGTCTTTCATGGGACGCCATGCTTAAAACGACAAAGAAAGAATTAGAATTATTCACAGATAAAGATATGTATCTTTTTATACAAAAAGGAATAAGGGGTCTCGTACAATGTTCCCAGAGACATACCAAAGCCAATAATAAGTATATAGATGATTATGATAGTAGTAAACCCTCTGAATATTTAGCTTATTTAGATGCAAATAACTTATATGGATGGGCAATGTCTCAGTATCTTCCAACTGGAGAATTTGAGTGGCTTGACGAGAACTCCTTAAACGAATTTGATCCAAATAAAATATCCGATACTTCTCCTATCGGCTACATTTTAGAGGTTGATTTAACATATCCTCACTCTCTTCATAAACTTCATAATGATCTGCCTTTTGCTCCGGAAAGCAAAGTAGTTGGAGAGTCCAAATATAAAAAACTTATTGCAGACTTGACTAATAAAAGTAATTATCAGATTCATTATCGAAACCTTAAGCAATGTCTTGCAAATGGTTTAATTTGTACAAAATACCATAGGGGGGGTAAAATTTAATCAGTCTCCATGGCTTCAGAAATATATAAACTTAAATACAGACCATAGAGCAAAAGCACGAAATACATTTGAAAAGGATTTTTTCAAACTTCTGAATAACGCTGTCTATAGGAAAACCATGGAAAATGTTGAGAAGAGGGTAGATGTTAAAATCGCAAAAAACTGGGAGAGTGAAAATAGAAATCGTCGAGGGGTAAGATATTTTGTTTCTCGCCCAAATTTCAAAAGCATTGCCAAGTTTTGCGATGACTTGTTTGCAGTTCAGATGGGGAGAGTTAATGTATTATATGACAAACCCATATACATAGGTTTTGCCGTGCTTGAACTATCTAAATGGAAAATGTATGATTTCCATTATAGGATAATGAAGGCAAAATATGGGGAAAATATTATCCTCAATTATATGGACACAGATTCATTTATTTATTCAATCAAAACGGAAGATTTTTACAATGATATACTTAATGATTTTTTGTCTGAATTTGATACCTCAGATTATCGCGTTGATAATCCTTATGGTATACCATTATTGAATAAAAAAGTTTTGGGTAAAATGAAGGATGAGAATAATGGTATAATTATGACTGAATTTGTCGGTCTCAGATCGAAAATGTATTCCATTAAAACTATTGACAATAAAGAAATTAAAAAATCAAAGGGGGTTAAAAAGTCAGCTTTAAACAAATATTGCATGTTTGATTATAAAACTGCTTTATTTGAACGTAAAATTTTTTCCGATAATATGTGTTTGTTTTTATCAAAATTACATAAAGTTTTCACAATAAATGTCTATAAAATTGTTTTAAGTTATCAAGACGAAAAACGAAGAATTATGAGCAATCAGGTTAACACAGTTGCTAGGGGTCATTGCGAATATGATGAGGATAATAAAACCCCCGATAATAACTGTCTTAAATGTCTAAATCATAATTTTAGTTTTGATGAGGATGGTGATAATACTATTATGCAAGTAAATATTGATTTACTACAATTCCAGAATGATTCTAACGATCTAATATTTGATAGTATCGATTATTAGGAAATAAAACACTTTTTCTTAATATATTTAATTTTAATAATTAAGATTTTATTTAATTTATTTTTTATATTTAGTTAACTTTCGATAATAATATGTATTAAATATAAATAAAGATTTTTGAAAACAATAAAAATTTCTTTTTTTATTCAAATGGCAAATTGGGGTTCACTTCTTTTGAAGTTTAAAAAATTTTTGAAGTAAAAGAGCATTTTTCAGAGCACATTGTGATTGTGAGAACTACAACGGATGCAATCGGGATATTTTTCATCGAGTTGTTTCAAATTACAGCAATTGATATTTTCTATATTGAATACATTTTTCTGCAACATATCCTCCAGCCATTTTTTCTTTTCCAAACCCTTTACAAAAATGCACGAATTAATTGTATTTACTTTGAGAAATTTACAAACAGACTTGAATGATACAGATCCATCTTCCCACTGTAGATGATGATGGTTTTTTGTTAACCAATTGACTTGTCTTTGGTTCGCTGCTGACAAATGAATGTATTCGAAGGGTGGTTTTACGATGAAATTTATATACTCCTTAGCGTCGAACACCAATGCAATTTCCTTTACAATAAAACTATTTGAATCTCCTCTAAAGCCTTGAAGATCAATAAAAACCATTTTTGACATTTCTATTGCTTAAACAATTTTATGAACCTGCCTTGTCAGAGGAGTATATTCAATTAAACGATCATGAATAAGGACGCAGTAAGCTGATGAGTTTGGTGGAATATTAGTGCCTGTCTCAAACTCAATTTTTATATCTATCGGACCCCCTGCGACCGACTCGTTTTGGTGGCTTACATCGATAACGGTAATAGGAGCTTTATTTTTGAATTCTTGGCAAGTGAGTAGAGGTTGAGGTTCTCTCATATAGTAGCTTTGCTGAAATCTGACATACATATCATATAGGATGGCAAAGCGTTCTTGATCGAATTTAATATTAAGATCATCATAAGGATATGAATCCGAGTTTAAGTGGACTTTGAGGTTGGTTAAATCACAATTAACGAATTTATTGTCATGCAGAAAGGCTATCAAGACAAAACGGGGTCGTTCTCTATTTGAAGACAATTTAACATTCCAAATGTGATTAGTTCCTGTTGTTAACTGTGGATTATAATGGCAGTCCCAACTGCGGAATGCTATTGGTAAATTTACTCCCTTTTGTATGATTTTAATCATATTTATTTTACTCGAGTCGGAAAGATGTACATGTTGTATCCTCCATGAAATATTCTTAATAGTAATTTTTGGTTTTTCAGTAGATGCAGTTGAGTATACCAGCTGATCATCACTTTTGCTTCGTAGTAGAATCAATTCATGTTTACAATTTAAAATAATTTTATTAAAGTCTTCAGCAAATCCCAATAATACTTTTAATGGTACGTAAAAGTTAAAGTGTCCATTTAGCACATTTAGATCATCTACTTTATTCCAACCAGCATTTTCCATGACAGCACCGTCCATTGCCATCAATGAAACATAATTTTTGATAGTGCTTGAAACACCTAGGTGTCTAGTACGGTCAATTTCAACACCATTGAGCTCATAACGAATTTCGTCAAATAGATGAGCAACAAAATTGTTTTTCAATCTGAAATTAGTAGAAGATGGTACTAATTTTTTACTATCGCTATCTTCAACGGAACCTTCAATGTAAATAAAACTTTCACTTGGCAAAACATATAAATCCTGATTTTGTATTGAGATTCTTATTTCATCGTTATTGTTAAATGATTGCAAGTACGGAGTGTATGTGTGATAATCTTTTTTTATAATATTATCATCCTTTAAGGGTACACCCAAAACATTAATTAAGGAACTCATTGTTGATGACGTTGTTGTTGTTTTTTTAATTGGAAATTCAATGATTTGAGAAAATTTATATTTGATTCAGTCAATTTGCTGGCTAAATGTGACGATAACAATGACGATGGTGTTGGCTTCGGTGTAACTGGTGGCAATATGTATTTTGGTGGTAATGATGTGGTATATGGAATGTTATTTGTTACAATTTCTTTGCTGTAAATTATCATTATTTTCTGGGCCTTAAATGTAATCGAATAGTTATTACTTCTCCTTGAAAATTAATAAAATCGCCGTGTTGATCAACTATCCGTAGTGTTAGTGAACTTACTTCTTTAGAGTTCACTGGCAAATAAATGAGATTTCTAGGTATTTCATCCATTTTATAGCCAGGTGGGACATTTATTGCAAACTCATGTAAGGTATGTGCATGAGAATTGTTTATATAAGTATTTACTACAATATTACATTCTATTCGCAAGAGATTGACCTTAAAAATATTTACTGGTAGATCTGAAAAATTATTTACAGAGGGAGAGAGGACTTTTTTATTGAAGCCAAACAATTGCCCTATCGAATTGTTCTTGTTAAAGTATATCGAATCTTCCGTACTATATACTTTGACTTGCATTGTATTATTATTTGCTTCTATAAAAATTTTCTTCTCCCCCAATTCATCTCTCTCATATTCCTCCTTTATAAAATCGACAATATCGTTCAGCTCATACGATCCAATAGGTATTGTAATAATTTTATTACCGATGTGAAATAAATTATTGTTTGTGTCCACATTTGGTATGCTGTTGTAGGAGTGGAAATCTATGAGAGCACACTCATAATCATCATTTAAATTTATTGGAGGAAAATAGTTTGCTGATAAATTTGAGGAATTTCCGCTCAATGTTAGTGTTATTGACATTTTGCTTTCCGATTGATTAATGTAGTAAACAAAACAAAAACGTTGGGTTTTAAAAGGATGTATATTTTTTTATTTTTACTTTTTTGTTATTAAATATACTACACGGATATGCATATATATATATTTCTTATTGATAAATTTTAACTTTCACTTCTTTTTGGAAGATTCCCAATTCTTAATTTTATTATCATCTTTCTTCTGATTACAATTATTTTCATTGTGATCATTACTACCACAATAATTACAATACTTTAGTTTTTCATATCTAATCTCAGAACTCTTAAAAATTTTATCCATTTTTCCACCCCTCTGCTAATATATGAAAATTTTTAATGTGTTATCAAGTGGAAGGTTTTCATTCAATTAATATAGTTGACAAAACATTTAGTCCTTTTATACTTAACTCTATAGTCTTAAAAGTAATCATACATATTATAATATTTCGTTTTTATTAATCCAAGAATTGTGATGATTTGAGAAACCCAACCATTTCACGAATACTTTATTATCCTTAGTTTTAAGCACTTTTTCAACAAGATATGTATCGGGAAATCGAGTCTTTGAGAGTTCCTCATCATAGAATCCACCTTCAATTTTCTTTCCCTGGTAATCCTCCAAAATATATTTTGCGGGGTATGTATTGTTTATAAATTTGATTTTAAAAATTTCTGTTGTCCAGTTCAGCGTGTACCCCTTTTCAAAAATATGCTTATATTTACTGATGCGTACGTAATCTCCAACATGAAATTTTGAGATTTTGTATATTTTCAGATGATTATATACTGTATTTAGCAATATTTTCTCATTTGCAGAATTAACGTTTATGGGCGCCATTTTAATCGTACGGTGAACTTTTCGATTGTAATCATCAATTAAATTTTTATATAAATCAATCCAGTGATATGATCCGTTGTAGCTAAATTCCTTCCACATCATACCTTTAAGAGTTCTATTGAAGCGTTCAACAATAGATGCCTTCATTACACTATACGTTGAGTAGTGATTAATATTATGCTTTTTCATCAATATAGCAAAGATTTTATTAAAGAATTCCTTGCCGTCATCAGTATGTAAGTTTTTCGGTATACGACCTAGGCCGAAAATATTTTCCATTGATTTGCAAACATCAGAAGCACTTTTAGATTTAAGAGGTGCGGCCCAAGCAAATTTTGAGAATGTGTCAATTACTGTCAAAAGATATCGATATTCCTTGTTATCCGATGAATAATTTCCCATTTCAACCAGATCAGCTTGCCATAAGTCATCTATACCTTTCATTATAACTCTTCGACGTTTAAAATTTTTTCGAGCTTGTTTATGCAACTCTTTCACCAAAATTCTCTTCTTATTCATTATCGATATTATATATTAAACAGTTTATTATTGTATCATTCGTCTTTATACCATTGCTTAAATATTTTATTTTATTTAGACACCGCAACAAACCCCTCTTCCTCTGACACGAATTTTAGTACTAAAGTTTTCAAATAGTTAATTTGTTGACGCAACAGCTCAAGTTTTTCGTCAATGTACGATTTTAGTCTTTGATTCATATTGGAAATTTTCTCATACCTATCATCATCTTTGTTATATATATTCAAAAGTACGTCTGTTTGAAGTTGGTTGATTTGTGAGAGAAGAAAATCTTTTGTGACGGCGTCGTTTTCTTCCATAGGGCTCGCAACATTTTTAATCCTTTTGTTTTGTAGATTAAGGTTTTTATCACTATCCAAAACGAGATTAAACATTTTCGACTCATTCTTCCTTATTATATTATTATCATAGTTTAGCTTAGAATTGTAATAGTGTCCGAACTTGTCGACAGACATTCTCAGTATATTAACTGAACTTATAAAATTTGATATTTTATACTATTATACCAGCTTCCTGCAATTCTTCGATAATCGAAACTATTTCATTATTATGATTATTATGACCAGCAGCTTGAGAGGCGATTAATAGTCTGAGCCAATCAACTAACTCATTCGGATCATCCCAATAAATATAATTAGGTTTACTAGAATTCAATTTCATAAGACCGCTCCCTATTTTATCAATTTTAAATAATTTGCTGATAATATTTTGATACTTGTAGGCCCTTGTACCCTTTATTTGGCCATCAGAATTATAATCTCTTTTGTGAGCATTTGTATCCATTAAAATCTTTTTGTAAATATCTAATTCTGTTTTATCATAGTTTTTTGGTATTCTATGAAACATTAGCTGAAGCAGACCAGGCGTTAGTAACCAATTTTGATTTCCTATCATAATTTTATCCTCATTCAACTTAATGTAGCTGTTGCCAAATTTCCACTCACCATTCGAGTCTTTGTGAGGACCATAAAGCGTATATAGTTCATTTTTTTGACCTTAAAGTGATAAATCGATTGAGCTTGTTGTTGTATTATTGTTAGTAACATTAACTGGGGGTTCAGTTTGATAGTAAAAATCATCCTCATCCTCATCATCAATTGTTTTGTATTCATTACTCGTATAATCTTTCTTTGGGGTACTTGTCTCCAGTTTCATTGGTAATTTCCTAAGCGATAAACTACTCTCATTTTCCATTTCATTTTTGATTTCATTTTTAATTTCTTCTTTTTCGCCTTTAGAAATTCTCTTTCTTTTACTAGAAATTTTGATTAATTCTTTCAACGGATTAGTTACGGGCTTAAAAGTATCTTCGAGTATTTCATGTGAGTTGACTTCACCCGTTTTTATGCTTCGGAATTTCTTCTTTAAAACGTTTCTTGCCTTTACCAGTTCTTCCAACACTTCAGTCATATTAATCAGAAACAGATCAGGAGCAGACCAAGAATATATCAGAAACAGACCAGAAATATATCAGAAACAGACCAGGAATAGATCAGAAACAGATTAAGTTTATTCAGTATCAGTTTAATTTATAAAAGGATGTAATAAATTTTTAACTTTTTGACTTGATAATCCATCCGATTCAAGATTTGAAGCGTTACTAATGTCATCTTATTATTGCAGCTAACTTATATTTCAATAACAATATTAAATGATTTTCTATAGCGGCCAGCATTTAATTCATCATCTTTACTTATTGTTAAAAATCCATATTTTTCTTTCCAACATTCTCGACATATTTTAGAAAATTGCTTATAGGTCATATCCGTTCCAACATGATCACTATATACATGCTTCATATTCATTTCATCCTGCTTAAACATTATAATCATATTGGCATTATCTCGTATCAAATGTTTAGGAATTCGGGTATAAGTTTGACATAAATAAAATGAATCCACATTTTTATGACGACCCATACAAAAGTATGCACGTATAGTATTTTGATTTTCACATGCAACGTCATCAAATATAATTATAGAGTTATTTTTAGCTTCGTGTGGTGGGATAACGCTGTCATTGTCAGAAAATGTAAAATACCCCATTCCATTAATCGGTGATATGAGCTTCTTTAAGTACTCATATTTAGGTTGAAATAATGATTTCGAATATAAATAAATATTTTCAAATTTTAGTCCATTCGGACTTTCAATCAAGCTAATCATTACGTTAGTCTTTCCACAGTTGGAAGGTCCTACTATAAGTGCTCTTATAGAATTCGGTAATAGAGGATTGTGCCTTCTTCTCCTCTTATCTGTGTTTGTTGTGGAATCCACATCCCTCACAAATATATTGTTACGTTGTTTGATCAACCGCATTTTAACTACTAAAGCTAATGTTATAATATTTCCTTTTTATTAGCGTTCAGATTATATAAATAGATGTTTCAATATCACAGACCTATTAATCATATGAGTTCTGTCACTGGAGGTGGATTAGTAGATAGAGTTATAAATTCTCTACCATTTGAACTTCATGTACCCGGCTATGAATTTTGTGGACCAGGCACTAAGCTGCAAAAACGTTTGAAAAGAGGTGATAAGGGGATAAATCCGTTGGATGCTGCTTGTAGAGAGCACGATATAGCTTATTCTCAAAATAAGAAAATCAATAAGCGACATCAAGCGGATAAAATACTCGAAAATCGAGCTTGGGAGCGAGTTTTATCCAAAGACAGCAGTATCGGAGAAAAAACGAACGCATGTTTTATAACTAACACAATGAAGGCTAAAGTGAAATTAGGCATGGGCCAAAAGGAAAAAAATAAATTTGGAAAGAAGATCTTTAGCACCGCAATACGAATGGCTACGACAACTTTAAAGAAGGATAAACCTGCAGATATAAATGATGCAATCAAAATTGCTCGTAAAATTTTAAATAAATCGCTGAAAGGAAAAAAATCAAAAGTTGTTATACCTCGCATTATCAGTGTACCCAAAATAGGAGGTTTCTTACCGCTAGTACCAATACTAACTGCTCTAGGAGCCTTAGGTGGTCTATCATCTGGTGGAGCAGCTATTGTGAAAGCTATTAATGCTGCAAAAAATGCTAAGAAACAACTCGAAGAGGCTTCTAGACACAATAAGAGTATGGAGGCAATAGCAATGGGAAAAGGTCTTTACCTTAAACCATATAAGAAGGGGTATGGTCTTGTATTCGATAAAATGTCAAAAAACTATTAAAGATGCTCCCCAAGAGACCACTTACTGACATCGATTTAGTTAAGTTCAGCGCATATATTCCCAACTTTAGAGGGATTTTTATGAGAGATTCACTCCCCAAACACCCTCGACGAATAGAATGTGGCATTATCAACCTAGACTCCTCAATAGGAGACGGCACGCATTGGGTAGCATACTACAAAAATAAAGATCATAAGGAATATTTCGATAGTTTTGGAAATTTGCAGCCACCTCTCGAATTAGTTATATATTTAGGCTCTAATATAGAGTACAATTATAGACAACATCAAAAATATAATTCATTTAATTGTGGTCACTTATGCCTACAATTTTTGTATGAAATTAATGATAAATAAAAACAATTATTATTTATATTTTAATATATTTTATTTATTTTTTCGATTTATTTAATGCAATAGTTTATACATTTTAACAATTTCAATTCCATTGTGGATATTCCCCAATTTTGGGAATAATAAATTCATTAAGATCAAAAACCTCCAACACTAATCGGAAGGGTTGGTCACCTACTGCAGGTACTTTTTTGATGCAGTATTTGCCCGATGAAAACTCCTTTACCTCTTCCTCTGTTATAGCATTAAATCTTTTTGGCAGAAAGATGACATAGTTTTCCACCTCAATCTGGATACTTTCTCCATATTTTGTTTGCATTTTAATAGCTTTCAAAATATTATATAATTTAAGATCCTCCATATCTTTGGTATGGAGAATAGGCTTGTTGTTGAGGTCATCAAATTTGTTTAACAATGATTTTGATACAGCGCTCATGGTGGTGGTTTCTTCTTCGACGACTTTTGTTTTTAGAATGAAACCTTAAGATGAATTAAATTTTAAATTAACTTTTTTAGAATTCCCCACCCCAGAGAGTAGAATAAATTCAACGGACCAATACGAAAAAAGCACTTATTTAGATGCAAATAACTTATATGGACAGATTGAGTGCTGACTCTCTATTTCACAGTATTATGAAAACAACAATTTATTGTTGCTGTATTTAAAACTAATGGATTCAGAAACAAAGAAATACTCAGACGATTAAGATGTCAATGCGAGAAAATATTATAGAATTCCTTAATGAATATAAGGAGTTTATGTCTCTAGAAGATTTAAACTTTCTTTTACAGAATGCTGCTTATCTCGATTCATATGAGAATAAAGAGATTGTTTTTTCAGCACATGGAGAGCATTTTGGAGATTGTCCATGGTCTGATGATGGGTGTACTGAAGGGCCTGATACTTGTAATTGCGTCATCTATAAATTAAAAAAAAATAGTGTTTACGATCTTATAAATATGTACTATAAACATGTAAATTTTTAGTAATTTTAATTTATGAACAAAGATTTAATGATGTTTTTATTTATGAATTATTATATAAATTAAAATTCTAATAAAATCAAATATATGAAATTTATTTTTAGTATACATTTTTTTATTTTTTCCTTAAATCAAAACACATAACGGACAAGTAAGAGGCAGAATTAAACAAAACACTTGCCTGACCTATATCTGCATTTTTAATATTACATTTTTTTATTTTTTCCTTAAATCAAAACACACAACGGACAATTGTTTCTTAAGTGGCTCACATCATTTCACAATACGAGATTTTACAACCCCAAAAATCCAAAACAAAATAATATAGAATATTTAGAAGAGGCAGAAACAAACAAAACAAACTGTAGAATTCAAAACGATCCTCCACCACCACCACACAATTGATTTTTCATTTTAATATTACATTTTTTATTTTTTTCCTTAAATCAAAACACACAACGGACAATTTTTTCTTAAGTGGCTCACATCATTTCACACTACTACATTTACAACCCACAAAACAAACTGTAGAATTCAAAACGATCCTCCACCACCACACAATTGATTTTTCACCAATCATTTCACACTACTGGAACACATAATCGATTTTTTAATTACCACCTATTTACACTATGGGAAGACATAACCGATTTTTAGGCACCAACCATTTTACACTAAGGGCACACAATATGTAATAAGCAATTAACAGAATTTAAATCCCATAGTGGAAAATTATTAAAAAAGCAATTAACACAATTGTGTTCCCATCGAAAAGCAATAAAACCACATTTACTTCTCATCGAAAAGCAATTAAACACAATTGTATTCCCATCGAAAAGCAATTAAACACAATTGTATTCCCAATCTCCCACTACTAAAGACAATTAAACTATTAAAATTTCGATATTTTGAAAATTGATACCCAGGGATAATATTTTAGTACCAGGATACTTCGGGATCCCAGAATTTCTTATGATTTTTTAAATTTTTTCGAAGACCAGTTTTTCTATAAAGAAACAGTTTTTATTTACAGTTTTTCTAAAAAAATATATGGTAACACTGAGTGGCATTATAAAAATAATACGTAAAAACCACTCATCAAAAACATTGAATGTATATAATACACTCTAAAAAATGTTTGTAAATTTACTACTATAAAATGGGTAAAGTTTTGTTTAATTTTACGAAAATTTGGTAAATATAAATAAAAACGTGCGTAAAACTTTTTTGTACACACTTCCATATGCAATAATACACACACAAAGCATTTTTAGACATTATCTGTTTAAAAATAAACACATTATGCCTAAAATTACTATTCTTTTGTTAAACAAAATTTTTACGCACAGAGTTGGTAAATATACTAACTTATAATAGTAATAAATATTCTGACATTTCTAAATTAGAAAATAATTAAAAAAAAGTTTTTTAATTAAAAAAAAGCTAAAACTGTTTTGTTTTGTGAAATATTTATACAAACACATTTTCATCTGGAAATATCAGTATAATCCAGCAAGAATGGCAATACGAAGAAGATTTCCCGATCATATCGCCTAGAAGAAAACATTTATTGCAGGTAGGGTTTTTCTTTTCCCGGACTTTTTCATTTCCCGGGACAGCGGGATTTTTTTCTGAATTTCCCGGGATCCCGGGAATTCCCGCTCGTTAGAAAATGAATATATCCGGCGTATGTTTACTTGAAAAACTTGATATCTATTAAAAAAAACTTACGACAAAGTTCATCTTTTGGTTGCAGTCATGAGAAAATCTACTAGTATATTCTGAAATAAGGGCTTACTAAAATATCAATATCCTTCACTTTTTCGAGATCAATTCGTTTAACAGTTTAAATAGCGAACTAATATGCAGGTAATATATTTGTATGGAAGGCCGTCTTAATTTTAAAACAAATCTTAGAAATACATTAATTAAATATTAATTCGCGGTTTAAACGGTTAAACAAATTGAATCATAAATTCTTTCAGGATACAATGGAATTATTAATGGGTGCAAATTTGTATCGGACCAGCTTTAGAATCAGAACTAAGATCGATTTTTGGATTAAATATGGAATCCAAAAATTTATATTTCTAGATATTTTGTTTCTATGCAGATTTTCAGAAGTATTCGTCTATTTTTATTTAAAAGTTTAAAAGTGAGTATTTTTCACACAAATTTTTAGGCTAACCATCTAAATCTTTTTATAAAAATAGACACTAAAATATTATTAAATAGTTTTTTAACTTTAATTGGTATTTTTTGAATAGAACTTTTTTATGGCACAACTACTTAAAAAAAATATTTAATTTTCATTGTTGCATTTTTTTTAAATTAACATCCAAAATATTTTGAAAAAGCATCTGATGCATTATTTTAAAAATAATAGTAAGCTTTAAGTGCAGCGAGAAGTTTTCAACTCAGTCCCGTTCAAAAATATATTTTTTAAAATATTTTATTTTTTAAATATCCCAGAGGATGATTTGCGATGCAAATCGAAATATCGGAAGAAAATTAAAAAATAAAATATTGAAAAATAAAATACAAAATATTTGGATTTTTATTTTTTAAAAATTTATGACCTAAAGCCAAACAATATTAAAAATATAACATCACCAAATGTCAACAATATTTAATCTAACAAAAACATAAATTTTGAACAATACAACTGATATAAAATAATAGCAATTGAAATTTAAATGAAATTATTTGAAGTAGGTAATAAAAATTTAAAACACTTACATCAATTGAAAATACGAAAATATTATAATTTTTTTTTTAATTTTAATGCCGAGTTTATTTTGGAGGTATTTGGAGCTGAAATACTTTATTTGAACAAAGACCATCATTAAAAAATATAAAATTTCCGAGGTACGAGTATTTTTGTTGGTATTTAAACTTGATAATGTCTAATTTGTTTTCGGTTTAACTAAACCCAAAAAATTCGGCCTAAATAATATTTTTTTATATTATATATTATATTATTAAATTTTAAATCGCCTTTTTTAATTTTAAATATTTTTTATTTAAATTATTTTTAAAACAATCAATGTTTTTAATTGAAATAAAGCTTCCAAAATTTTAATATTCTAGCTAAAACTTCTGTAAAAGAATAAAAAAAATCCCGGGAAATCCCGCACTAAATTCCCGGGATTGCGGGATTGAAAAAAGGGCCGGGACATAAACCCTAATTGCAGGTAATAATAATTTTCGTATTTCGGAAGTTTCTTTAGTCGGGAAAAACTGCTACGGGAAAGCGACACCTTCAGGCAATACAAAAGCATATATGAAAGATAATTCCATGACATTTGTTATCTCCATAGTTTCGCCGGGAAGATAAATCCCCGACATTTATTATCGCCAAACTATCGCCGAGAATGTAAATCCGAGACAATTTTATGTCATTTATTGCCGTCAAAAAAATACCATTTGGAAGAAATAAAGAATATATTGCCTAAATAATGCATTCGCCGTACCATCACTAACGAGAAATATCCTCCAGGTGATAAAATAAAAGATATATTGTATATTATTATTAATATGTTGAAAATAGTTTTTGGCGATAAAGGGAAGATATTCCAGCAATATTATTATTTTATTTTCATTTAGTTTATGGTATTTATTTTGTTCATAACTACCCTACGGGAAATTTTAACAAACTGTCACCGAACTGGCCCCTTTATATGAAATAGACTGGTCACTTTTACATGGCGTTGTCATAGGAGGGGGAAATTGACCCCTTGTGACATGTCACAAAACAAATCCCAGGACAGGTCCCTGAACTTTGTTTTTTATGAGAGTTCAGTAACCTGTCCTAGGATTTGTCTTGTGACATGTCACAAGGGGTCAATTTCCCCCTCCTATGACAACGCCATGTAAAAGTGACCAGTCTATTTCATATAAAGGGGCCAGTTCGGTGACAGTTTGTTAAAATTTCCCGTAGGGTAATTATACGTATTAATAAAATACATACTAAAAATTAATTTATTGTTTTATGTAAAAGAAAAATATTTTTGAGTGGTTAACTTTAAGCACAGTTACGCATTTTTGGGGGATTTTTGCGCATTTTTTATTGATTTTTACTCATTTTATTCGTACTTTTACACGTAAAACATGTTTTTTTACGCACAAGTTTAGTAAATTAACACACAAATTTATTAAATTGATTTAATTTTACGCACATTCAATGTAAAATTACACGTTATTTGTGCATAAACTTAAACAAAATGTGCGTATTTTTTTTCAATTACACACATAGAGTAAATTTACCCAATTTATAGTAGGAGTACAGTTTCCTACTATAAGTTGGGTAAATTTCAACAGAATTTAATTAGAGTGTAGCAATAGCTTTAGTTATTGTTGTTGCATGAATAAATGGCAAAAGCAATGAATGGTATGACTGCACAATAAAAACGAATGTACTCAAACCGTTCTCTGATATCTACATAAAATAGAAAAATTGGGATATGTAGAAAAAGTTAAAAATTTTAAATTTGCGGTTCAAAATTTTAATTTTTTTTTACAGAAAATTATACATCCTAATGGACTATCTAAATCATAAAAAAATACTTGTTTTTTTTATATCTTTTTTAAATTTCTCTAAACTTTATAAAATTTTAGGTTTTCCGCAAAAAAAAGTGTTATTACTTAAAATTTTTTTTAAAGTTTCTTGATTTTTTTTTTATTTTTATTTTTACACCACATAAAACCGAAGCTTATGTTTTAATTTTCAAGTTCTTTAAAAAAAAAAACGTTATTATTTTAATTTTCGGTGGTACCTTAACACTTAGCTCTTTCTAACCTTGTTAAAACTCAGGTAAAAGGGTTTGGGAAATGTATAAAAATTTAAATTTGCGGTTAAAAAAAACAATTTTTTTTTTCCAAATTCTATTAAAGAGCTTCAAGGTGTCCTAAAATCTTAAATAAAAAAACATGTTTTTCCATATTTTTTTTTTTACTCTACTAAACTTAAGCAACTTTGGGATTTCCAGTCAAAAAATGTCGAAAGTTTTCGATGCCACCAAATAATATTCTATAAAAAAATTTCACCTAAAATTATTTTTTGCTGTAGTAAATAACAAAACCACCGTGTTTCAAAGAATTATCTTTAAAAATGAATTTTTGCCAATTTTTTTTAAAGCATTTAACGTTTTAGCACTTTAGCTCAAAATTTTTTTGACTTTAGCGCCCTCTGTTGTTAACAAAAAGAGAAGGTATGGAATTCCTCTTTCATATTTATTTATGGTATTATGTCACCTCTTCAAAAATGTATAAATCACAAACGTTCCGCACACATTTTTTTTAATTTTGGCTATGGGACCAAGCGCTGTGCGACGTGCTCACTACGGGGAAATATATAAAGTAACAGATTTTTTATAATTATTTTTATTCGACCTTTTTAGTTTTTATTTTTCAATAAAAACAAAATAAGTTCCAAACAGTGCAATATTAGACAGCAGTAGTGACACTGCATTAACTATAAGAATTTTGTGTTCAATTTATGTGTAAGTTTTTGTTGTTATTATTGTTTTTACTGTTTGGTGTTTTAAGTTAGTTGATATCTGTTTGCGGTGTTTACATTTTTTGATTTTAGTGTTATTTATATATGATGTATTTATTTACTCTTTAACCATTAACAGTCCAGTTGATGCCATTCAATGTAAATGGCGAAATATTGAAAATATTTAAATAAACATTTAAACAAAATTTGGACCTCGAGCTCGAATATTTGATTGGAAAATAGTAACAAATTTTTTTTTGCCAACCGCTGCGATTTAAGAAAAAATTGTAGTATTTTAAAAAATGGTGCTTTTGGATATTGACTTCCCTATTTTTTTACAACGATCTTTGGTGTAATTATGCCCTACACCACTACGTGGAGAGGGTATAATAAGTTTGTACTGATGTTTATAACACCAAAAAATATTGGACCCAGACCCCCCTTATAGTATACCGCTCGCCACGTAGAATCACTTTTTATTTCGACTTAACGATGTCCGTTTGTCCATGCATTCTTGTGCGCAGTTTACAGGTCGCAAATATTAAGATATTTTGATGAAATTTGGTATACCGACTAACGTCGGCTCAAGGACTGATTTTGGTTAAAGGACGGATTTTGGATAAAATCGGTCTGTGTTTAGACCTATTGCTCATATAAAGGTCCCCGCTGCAGGTCGCAAATACGAAGATATTTCAATGTCCCAGGGATAAAGCCTATTGATTCACGATAGGATCGGTCCATATTTGGACCTATCGCCCATATGAGCTATATTTCCGATTTCCAGACTGTTGTAGGGTATTATATAGTCGGCATGCCCGACTTTAACTTTTTTACTCGTTTTAGTCTACCAGCCTGTTTTAGGATGTTTATTATGTACCTGAAATGGTGGACTAAAATAACATGTTACGAAATTCGATTTTCTTTCAGCGGTCACATAAGTAGACAACATTAAAATATTAGTCCACACAAGACGAAATACACTGATGATGGCTTTGTAGCGAAAGCCGAAAATACGTATTCTGTATTGCTGGTCTTATCGAATTCTTTCAAATATATTTTTATTCTTTGTAATTTACTTGTAAAAATTGTATCATCTTTCTTTGATTAGAAAATAATTTAAACAGAAAGTGATATTAATTTATGATCTAGAGTCAAACTAAAAAGAACATTCATGTTTGTCTTATTTAAGTAAATTAACTGCAGGGTTTTTTTTTAGAATTGTACCAAAATATTATACAAATCTGCTATCACTTAGGGACGTCTATTAAATGCACCCTATCAAAAATTTTCATTCAAATGTTTTTTGATAACAAACTAGTCAGTAAAAATTAATAATACTATAACCAATAAACCATTCGATGCAATGTATTTAAATTACGACTTTCTTAAAAACTACAATGATGCCAAACTTATACGCTTTTCCAGTATTAGACCTGGTCGAGCCAAAAATGATCCAACAGTAGCACAATTAAGATCACTAAAGTAAAAACTTCATTGATGACAAAATTGTTTCAAACAATGCTGTTTACAATACAAAGGCGTCAATCGAAAGAGAAATTGATAGATTTGTCAGAATTATATTAGAAGCAAGAGATGCATCTACTCCTAAAGTGACGAAATGTAACAATTATGTTTTGCCGAAAAATGTCATAAAATATATGAAATTAAGAAGATCATATAAAAGGAAAAGCCAAAGATCAACAAACGTTGACGAAGCTAATATCTATGATCAATACTCTAAATTTTTAACTAAATTAATTGATAAAAACATAAATTTAGAACGTAATAAAAAATGGTCCGAATTATTATCTAATCTTAGGCCAGGTGATAAAAAATTTTGGAAAATTAGCAGAAGTCTACGAGGAAAGGGTAAAAACCAGATTTCGCATCTTAATATTGGTAACACTAAAATAACCTCTGATAATGAAAAAGCGGAAATTCTTGCTAATACTTTTGTACAAGCTTATAATCTTACGTCAAACTATAAACTCTATAGACTTATATGTGAATGCTAAAGTAAACAATTTTAAAAACGTAAATCCAAATACAGACTCTATAATCCCAACAACGTTTGAAGAAATAAGCTAAGTCGTCTCATCTCTTAAGGCCTCAAAATCGCCTGGATTTGATAATGTACCCAACCTGCTTTTAAAGAAACTTTCCACCAAAGCTTTAAATTTGCTGGTATTAATTTTTAACAGCTGTTTTAAACTTAATTATTTTCCAGAAAAATTTAAAACAGCCAAAGGTATTGCTATTTACAAACCGGGCAAACCTAAAAACTCCCCAAGTAGCTACCGTCCCATCAGTCTCTTAAGCAATTTTGGTAAACTGTACGAAAAATTAGTACATACTCGCCTTAATGAATATGTTACTGATAACTCCATTATTTCGCACGAACAATTTGGGTTCAAAAAAGAGCACAGCACTATTCATCAAATCAACAGAATAAAAAACAAAATAATCAGCAATAAAATGAACAAACGATCAACAGGGATAATTTTACTAGATATCGAAAAAGCCTTCGACACTGTTTGGCATAACGGCTTATTAAACAAACTCATTTCTGCAAATATTCCTAAATATCTTTGTAAAATCATCGCCAATTTCATTGACAATAGAACGTTTATAGTCTCAGTTAATAACGATATATCATCCTCAAAAACAATAACAGCCGGATTACCCCAAGGTTCGGTTTTGTCACCACTACTATACTCTATTTACACTTCAGATTTTTCAGTTCCTTCCTATATTAAAACAGCATATTACGCTGATGATACAGCGCTAATCTCATCAAGCAAACTTACAAGCGCTCTTTTGAAAAAAATGGAAAAGGGTCTTTTAGCTTGCAACAAATATTTCTATAAGTGGAAAATCAAGATCAATCCCAACAAGACTCCAGCAATAGTTTTCCCGTATAATAAATCTCCCAAAAGAATACCAAGACGCGAATTAATCTTTGGCAATGAGAGCATAAATATTTGCAACGATGTGAAATATCTAGGAGTTACCTTAGACAAAAAGCTACTTTTTAGAAAACATATTGATGAAACGTGTCAAAAAACCGTTAAATATTTTATGGCCCTTTTTAAACAGACGATCTCATTTAAGCTTTAAAAACAAAAATCTTCTCTTTAAAAGTGTTATTAAGCCTACTTTAACGTATGCGTGCCCTATCTGGTACAGAACTGCTAAATGCCATTGAAAGAAACTCCAAATCATTCAAAATAAATGTCTGAAAATGATTAACAACAAGCACTGGAGATACCCAACTGTTCTCTTATCACTCGACTTAATATTAAATATTTTGACAAAATTGAAAATTCGACTTATCCATTGATAAGAGAATGTAGGGAAATAACGTAATCAACCCGGAAATTAGCAGATTGAAAATCATATGTTTATTAAAATCATATGTTTATTAAACCTCATATAAACATGTAAATTTTCTACCAATATCTGAATTATATAAAGGTTTTTCCCCTATTTTACCTTTAAGAAATCAAAACCAAGGAAATAATTTATCTTTAAGAAATCAAAACCAAAGAAATAACAAAACAATATCATATGATCCCAAATTATTATTTGTTGTAATATCTAGTTGATAAGATCTCAAATGTAAATATCATGTAAATAAAATTTGTAAATAAAAGATGAATTTAAAAAAAAAAAGATCACTAAAGTATTTACAAGTGGTGATATTATGTTTAAAGTGAACTTTAATGATGACTACAATATCTTACCTTCCCAAATTAAAGAATGCACAGTAGAGCGTACCACCTTACAAGAAAAAAAAAAAAAAAAGTTCGCCGTACACCCTCCAATATGAAGTATTTTTGGAAGGAGGTTTCAAAAAAAAATTGTTTATTTTTTTTTGCCGAACGAAATTTTTTTTTTGAAATTGCCTTGCAAAAATACTTCATATTGGAGGGTGTACGGTGAACTTTTTTTTTGAGGTACGGTCTAATGCACAGGATATACTGAACCAAAGCCCTTACATATAGGTCAACTCCCAATTCAGCCTAGTAAATGGAAACATCTACAAGATTTAAAGCCTGTTATACCACAAGAATATCATTACTTTTATGATAACTTAACTCAGATGATGTCAAAGCAACAGCAAGAAATGAAGAAATGTCTAATTCTAATAATTTTTATAAATAAATCGTTATGCTCGAAATCAATTTTAACCGAAAATCATTCCGTTTGACATGCAATGACTCATATATTAAAACAAATCTAAACAAAACGTTCGAACTTTAATAAAATTGCAAATTATATCATAAAAATAAAATTTTTTTTACTTTGCAATACGCTCTATCGGCATAAAAATATTAAAATATTTCAGTTGCAATACGCTCTATCGGACAAAATGCCCTGTAGCGCCGCGAGTAATGTAAAATGTTGAATTTTTTTATATGTAAAGTTCGGTAGTCATATTTAACAAATATTGTGGAAGATAGATTACTTCATATTTAAGGAATTTAGAAATAAAACAGTTTTTTCCTTCTCCTGAGAAATCCTGAGCATATTGAATATAGGATCTCGATATAATAAAGACTCTTTTTAAGTAAATTACACAAGTAAAACAAGTTGGATTTTTCGATAACACCGTTTTAGGTAACTAGGAAAATACCTCAAAAAACTTGAGTTGTTTTTTTGAATTTTCAAAAACCGCGAATAATTTATAAACCACAAATTTTCGATTGCTAATTCATAATCTTCGTTAAAACAAAGATCAGATATGAGATATTTGCGCATACAAGGCAAAAACAAGTTGAATTTTTAATAACATATTTTTGGAAAATTTGGAAATTTTAACTAAAATATGTATTTTTTGTATAATTAAAAAAAAAACGCGAATTACTTTAAAGTTTTTTAAGTTTTGATTTCAAATTCCTTTTCCTCATATTAATTAAGACTGGATTTGAAAAAAATTGTTAAATAATAGTGTACAGTAGAGTGGTCCAAAAAAAAAAAAAAGTTGGAATTTTCACGCTCCACAACCCTACAAATATGCCACTTTGAAAAAAAAATGTAGTCTGATCAAAAAAATCACAAAAAAAGTTTTGTTTAGAGCTAGCACATCGCAATTGAAGTTTCGAGGTTGTACTTGTTCTATTATTTTTAATTAATTAAAAATAATGGAAAAAATGAGAAAAATTAAATTTAATTATTATGATCGCGACATATCAAATCTAATATACTTTTAGGTGTACATTACGAATATGAAATCAAAATTGAAATCGGAGTCGCGGATTTCGCGAAATTTTAAAATTTCATACAAAAAAGGATCAACTTCGATCAGGATGTTTTCTTATATTTACCAATATGAAAATTTCGTTTTTGCATTAATATATATCTGCTAAATGTCCTATTATGTGGGATAGGGCTTTTGGTAGCAATAAAATTATAGCAATCTAAATAATAGCGAAATATTAAAAAATGTCAAATTTTAATTTAATTTGCAAGGATATCTGTTATCCTTTTTAAAATTAAAATCAGTGTTATATATAATGAAGGTCCTTGGTAAGTAAATTGCAAAAGTATAACAAATTGCATTTTTCGATAACACCGTTTACAGGTAATTGGGAAAATATCTCAAAAATCTTGAGTTTTTTTGAATTTTCAAAAACCGCGAATAATTCATAAACCACAAATTTTTTTTAAGTTTCGATTGCTGATTCATAATCTCCGTTAAAATAAAGATCAGATTTGAGAAACTTACGCATACAAGGCAAAAACAAGTTGAATTTTTAATTACATCTTTTCGGAAAATTTCGAAAATTTGACTAAAATATGTATTTTTTTGTATAAATTTAAAAAAAAACCGCGAATTACTTAAAAGTTACTTAATTTTTTTAAGTTTTGATTTCAAATTCCTTATATTCACATTAATTAAGACCAGATTTAAAAAAAATTGTTAAATAATAGCGTAGAGGTTAAGAAATAATTAAATTTAAAGTCAACCGTACTTTTTGTATAAATTACTTTAGAGATAAATTACTAATTCTTAAAAGACAACTTTTTGTGCTACCTCTAAATAACAGCGGATTTATATGAAACTTGGCACAGAGAGTTTTTAGACATTAAGGAATAGGGGCAACATTGTGGAGATCGCGAATTCCAACTTTCATGTTTTTTTGGACCACTCTAGTGTACAGGTTAAGAAATAATCCAAATTAAAGTCAACCCGCGGCTTAGGCGAAATATTGCCACCGTATGAACATCGTTTACAACTTCTTCTTCGTACACTTTGGAAGAGAAGATTAATGCTAGGCGTAACTTTTATGGTAAAACTAATTAATGGGGAAATTGATTCGCGTGTTTTGCTTGGCAACATTAATTTTAATGTTCCAGTTCGTGTAATAAGGAACTTTATTCCAATAAGCACGACGTTCTGTAGATATAATTATGAGGAATTCAATCCAATTCGTTGTCTTTGTACTTAATTTAATGAGCTGAACTCTTTATTTTCCGTGCACGATCCTATATATAAAATTAAACGATTATTATTGCGTCCCAGCAAAAAAATCCATTACAAAAAAGTTATTTTAAAAGCACTCCGAATAGCATCAACTGATTGTAAAGTAGTTACAATTCAGCTTTAACACTGATTTATTTTACATATGATGTCCCATGTTGTCAGTAGTTCAATTTAAGCATTTTGTTAGTAATTGAAAAGTGATTACATGATGTTAATAATGTATGGTTTTTAGGTATACATTTTCATCACATCAATACGAGTACATTTTGTTAGCATTTTTAGAGTGATTTAGAAGTACTCTTTATAATACATTTTTAAAATTGACTTAAATGTGCTTTTTATAATGTATAAAATCGCATATTTTAGAGGCAATTTTAATGTTTAGCCTTTACAGAACCCATTTCTTAACCTATGGTGTTACAAAAGCTTCAATTTATTATTATTTGTAGGACAATATTAAGGAAACACTTCTTTTTCATCTGAATCAATTCGATTAAGTCAATATCAGACAAAACCAAAATTTTTTTTGTTCAACAGTTTTTTTAAAATAAGTTTGAACATGTTTACTTCGTCTTTAAATTCAAAAAAGATACGATATTGAATTAAATAAGATTAATAACTAAGGCCGAGTTTTTGGGATGTCAGTTAAGCTTGGTTTAGTTAAACCGAAAACGAATTATATCATCCACTTCAATTTTATTAACAAAAATTTGCCTGAACAACTTTTTCTCGTTTAGAATTTCAGTCTTCATTGAAAGAAAATAAAATAGATCACATTTAAGAAGCAGTATTCCGGTTATAAACTAAGTTTAAAGATAATCTACATCCTAAAAACTATAACCTTGTGGTGGCAGTGTATGAAATACCAACACTCGCAAAGTATTTGGATTTAAAAAAAAATGAAAAAGGAAAAATAACTTTAAAATATTAATTTTAGAAAATAGGAAAATAAAAAAATACTTCTGGTTTTGTTATCAAAATAAATAGTTGTCGTATTTTTATAAAAAAAATAAAAAATAAAATTTTATCCTAAAAATACAAACACGAAAAAATTGGTGACCCCGAATATGTTAACACATACCCCAACAAGACCAGGAGGAGCACAAAGAGATGGTGCTGGTGGAGACAGTTCCTCGCCGAATGAAATACAGCAAGATCGTCCTCAAGACCAACAACAGGATCTTCATATGCAACAACAACAATTAACCAACAATGCATCAACAAATAACGTTAGAGAAATTGGAGCATCAGCTGTCCATAAACTACCACCGTTTTGGACACACAATCCTAAGCTTTGGTTTGTTCAAGTGGAATCAGTTTTTGCGCTCTCTGGAATAACAAGAGATGAAACTAAATTTCAGTACGTTGTCGCAAACATGGATCCACAAATAAGTGAGTACGTAAGTCATATAATTTTCAATCCTCCAAGCGATACTACTCAATATGCTGCAATAAAAGAATCTCTTTTGCGTACATTTGGTGAATCAGATGAGTCCCGAATTCGCAGACTCCTCAACGGACAAACGCTTGGTGACAATAAACCTACACAATTTCTCCAAAAACTAAAAAACCTCGCATCAGGACATATGGGCGACACAGTTCTAAAAAGTATTTTTCTCGACCAAATGCCAGATCAAATTCGTACAATTCTTTCCGTGGCAGACTGTCCACTTTAAGTTTTAGCTGAACAAGCTGACAAAATTTTTGAAGTAATTAAACTTCCAAATATTTGTTCAGTCAACTATCCACTAGAACCATACTTGCCAACAACACACACTTCTTCATCAGTATCCGAGATTACATTAAAACAGCTCTCCGATCAAATCAAAATACTCGAAAATAAGATTGAAAAACTTCAAGACAGTCGAAATAGGTCTGTAAGCTGAGAATCATTATCTGCAGGAAGACGTAGATCAGGATCACGAAATCGTGAATGGTGTTGGTATCACAACCGCTTTGGATAGAAATCAACTAAATGTACATCACCCTGTTCCCATCCAAAAAAACTAAATGGAACTTCAGTCGCGGTCTCTGAAATTCCTACAAGCGATGGCCGCCTATTCGTTAAAGATAAACATTCCAAATTATCCTTCCTCATCGATACCGGTGCAGCAGTGTCTGTTTTACCACCCAAAAATATAAATAAAAAGTATAATAAAATTTATGAACCTTGTTTTTCACTTTATGCAGCAAATGGTAGCATCATTACCACATACGGGACACAAATTTTAGAAATCGATCTTGGTCTCAGACGTAATTTTATTTGGAAATTTATTATAGCAGATGTTAGTAAACCAATAATAGGTTCGGATTTCCTTAAATACTTTTACCTTTTACCAGATCTTAAAAATTTTGCACTAGTGGACGGAAAAACTTTACTAAAAATTCCTGCTAAGTTTTCGTCAGAACCTTCAATCGGAATCAATGCGATTTATCATTCAAATGAATATCACAAACTTCTTGAGGCATATCCTTTACTTTATTCTGTCAATAGAACGAGTGAAGTACCTACAAATCCTAAGGTTTATCACCATATTGAGACCACAGGCCCACCTGTCAAAGCTAAGGTACGCAGGTTAGATCCAAAACGACTTGAGGTAGCAAAGAAAGAGTTTAAATATCTCCTTGATAATGGTACTATTAGATCCTCAAAAAGCTGTTGGTCGAACGCTCTTCATATGGTACCTAAATCTAATAATGAATGGCGCCCGTGCGGCGATTATAGATCTTTGAATCGTATAACCGTTCCTGACAGGTATCCAATACCATTTGTGACAGATTTCACATCAAATCTCACAGGCAACAACATTTTTACAAAACTGGATTTGGTTAAGGCATACCATCAAATACCAGTGAATCCACAAGACATAGAGAAAACTGCCGTCGTTACACCATTCGGTCTGTACGAATACGTGAAGATGCCGTTTGGTTTACGCAACTCTGCACAAAGTTTTCAAAGATGGATGGACGACGTGCGTCGTGATTTAAACTTTGTATACGTCTACATTGACGATATTTTGGTTGCGTCGAAATCAAAAGAAGAACACTTGAAGCATTTAGACATTTTGTTTCGCCGTTTAAACAATCATGGTAGTATAATTAACCCTGCCAAATGTTTGTTTGGAGTCCCCGAATTGGATTTTTTGGGATTTCACGTTTCTGCTGATCAAAAGTATAGCACATACGATAGAGAACTATTAGCAGCTTACGCAAGCGTGAAACATTTTCGATTCATGTTAGAAGGTCGAAATTTCTCAATATACACGGATCATAAGCCGCTTATCTTCGCTTTTAAACAAAAGCCAGAACGGGCAAGTCCCTGTCAAATTCGACATCTGGATTTTATATCGCAATTCACTACGGATATTCGACATATATCCGGTTCCGAAAATGTAGTCGCAGATTATTTATCGAGAACACACGAGATTGAATCAATAAATTATACAAGCATGGCGGCACTTCAAGACGATGATGAAGAGTTAAAAAATACACTTTCTGGCAAAAAAGGAACTCAATTGGCGTTACGTTTAATCAATATTCCGGGATCGAACCTAAAAATTTACTGTGATGTCTCAAAACAAAATCTACGTCCCTAAGTCTGCAGCAAACAACGATTCGAAGTATTCCAAACTATTCATTGCTTAAGTCATCCGGGAATTCGGGCGACCCGTAAAATTATAACCAATCGCTTCATTTGGCCATCAATGAATGGAGATATTGCCCATTGGGTGCAAAGAATGCCAAAAAGCAAAAGTTTTGAAACACGTGAAATCACCAATAGGATCTTTCCCAATTGTATCAGAACGCTTCGCAGAAGTTCATATTGACTTAGTAGGACCTCTACCACCAAGTCAAGGAAAATGCTACCTTCTAACGTGTATAGACAGGTTTAGTCGCTGGCCGGAAGCAATACCAATTGAAAATACTATGGCAGAAACCGTTTGTGAGGCATTCTACAATGGCTGCATATCTCGTTATGGATGTCCAAATAAAATAGTATCAGACCGCGGACGTCAATTTACATCGAATGTTTTTGCAGAATTAGCACAGTTCGTTGGAGCGCAACACATCAAAACTACTTCGTATCATCCACAAAGCAATGGATTAATCGAACGCATGCATCGCACATTAAAAACAGCAATAACATGTCACAATACTAGTTCTTGGACAAAAGTTTTACCAGCAGTTCTTCTGGGAATGAGATCAGCGCACAAGGAAGATTTAGGCGCCTCAACTGCCGAATTTCTTTATGGCGAAAATTTAAAACTTCCCGGACAATTTTTTGCAGAAACTAAAGAGAAGCAAACTGAATCAAACTTCCTACTGCAACTGAAAACGATCATTAAAAATATTCGCCCTATAGCAACGCACCACCACTGCTCGCGCAAACCTTTTATATTTAAAGATTTAGCAACTACTTCACACATATGGGTACGTAATGATGCAATACTCAAACCCTTATCTAACAAATACAATGGACCGTTTGAGGTTATCGATAGAAACGAGAAATATTTCACAATCAAAATGGGAGATAAAACTGATACCGTCTCAATTGACCGAATAAAACCTGCTTTCGTAGATGCATTGTTTGTTGAACCTGTGGAAATTAGCTTATCTTATCCTGATAAAACCGTATCCTCAAAATCTATAACATTTTCATTTGGAAGGGGGTAATGTGGTGGCAGTGTATGAAATACCAACACTCGCAAAGTATTTGGATTTAAAAAAAAATGAAAAAGGAAAAGTAACTTTAAAATATTAATTTTAGAAAATAGGAAAATAAAAAAATACTTCTGGTTTTGTTATCAAAATAAATAGTTGTCGTATTTTTATAAAAAAATAAAAAATTAAATTTTATCCTAAAAATACAAACACGACAACCTACTCTGATTAAATTTTTTAAAAACATTACTCAAGGAATTTTAAAAATATTAAAGCGTTCTAGGAAACTATTTTTTCATATTTTTTTTAACAAATAAAGGAATCAAAATTTCTACAAAATAAATAAATAAAAATAAAAAATAAAGAATCGGAGAACCGTTGGAGGACAGTTTTTCCCCAGACATATTTCGAAGGCGAATACCATATCGTCATTTGAATTTTGCAAGGCAACCATCGTTAGCTGAAAATCAACGTTTTTATTAAACAATGCATAAGTTCCAATGCTATAATTTGCAATACGTGATTAGTTAAATTCTTATGTTGAAGAAGATCATTTACCAAATTTTAACTTTAATTAAAATTTGGAACTTAAATTGGCAAACTCCTCTTGACATTTTAAAGTTGACGGCAGTCATTTATTTTAAGATCTATTTTTTAGTTGAAGAAATAATATATTTTTTGTTACTTTCAAGGCGTAGTGGCAATTAAAGCATATCGACCATAGATATCGACATTTAAAGCAGGTGACATTTATAGATCTTTTTTTGTATAAGCAACGAGTAAGGCATTGTAACCTCTCCCAGCAAAAAAAAGTCATTACAAAAAAGTTATTTTAAAAGCACTCCGAATAGCATCAACTGATTGTGGAGTAGTTACAATTTAGCTCTAACACTGATTTATTTTACACATGATGTCCCATGTTGTCAGTAGTTCAATCTAAGCATTTTGTTAGTAATTTAAGAGTGATTACATGATGTTAATAAAGTATGGTTTCTAGGTATACATTTTCATCACTTCAATACGAGTACATTTTGTTTGCATTTTTAGAGTGATTTAGAAGTACTCTTTATAATATATAATATAATACATTTTTAAAAGTAATTTAAATGTGCTTTTTATAATGTCTGAGAGGCATATTTTAGAGGCAACTTTAATGTTTAGCCTTTACAGAACCCATTTCTGAACCTATTATGTAACAAAAGCTTCAATTTATTATTATTTGTAGGACAATATTAAGGAAACACTTCTTTTGCAACTAAATCAATTCAATTAAGTCAAAATTAGACAAAACCAAAATTTTTTTAATTTTTATTCAACAGTTTTTATTTTTGAATAAGTTTGTAACATGTTTACTTCAGTCTTTAAATTCAAAAAAGATACGATATTGAATTAAATAAGATTAATACACTAAGGCCGAGTTTTTGGGATGTCAGTAGGGTTTGGGATTTCCCGGACTTTTTTATTTCCCGGGAAACGGGAATGAAAAAATATTTTCCGGGAATCCCGGGAAATATTTTTGAACAAAATTGTTAATGAAAACCACCTATATAAGTAATTTTTGTTAAAAAAAACACTATTTCAGTACAAATGTCTGTGTAGTGAGAATTCAAAGTAAAAATATCAGAATGTTGAATATTTGATTTCACATAAATTACTCGCAGCACTGCCAAATGAATTGCATGATTCTAGCAGAAAGCACCTACTACTGGACTGTCGGAAACAAACCGTTTCATCACACTTGGCCCATTAGATATGGTGGCCACAATGCTATTTTCCAAAGACAAATAAAACTCTTCTAGTCTTATTTCTACAATTCTTGTTATTTCATCAGCATTATAATAATAAACCAACCCCAGGTTATAAAATGAATTATTTCCGTTTATACATATGTTCAAATATGTCTTTTATGATATTCTTGTCCATTCATCTAAGATTATAGTAAATCTCCTATTGTTAGAAATATTGCTCGATATTTCTTTTATCGTGATATCTTTTACATGATTGTAGTAATTTAATATAATGTTCTTTACATCGGTTTCATTTTTTTGCAATGCCAGGTTTTTATTATAAAAACTTTCTCGAATAAACGAATATCTAGTTATGGTGCGGATTGACTGCGGCTAATTTGGATACCATTTCAGAAATGTTTGCCCTACCATAAAAACTTTATTGCCTATTCAGCTTACACTTTTCTCTTAGGGTACTTTGCTAATTTTAGCTGAAACGTTATTCTTGTTGTTGTTTTCTTCAAGAGAAGTTGCATGACCATAAATTTTTTTTTTTTTTTGTGAACCAAATTTAGATGTCGGATAACCAAATTTAGATACCACCGTTAACCATTAGTCTTTTCTTTTCACATTTATTAATGAAAACGTTACTTATAAAATTATTGACCCTTAATATAAAGGAGTATTTTGAATTTAAAGTCGACTTTATTTTAATCAAACGGTTTTGTTCATTTTGTGTATGAAAACCTTACAAAAATATTTATATTTTCAAATATTTTGATTGGTTGAAAATAAATTAACCAATCAGAATGTTCCAAAAATACACCAATTCAAGGTATACTGCCACCCAATATTTTAACTAAAGTCGACTTTACCTAAATTATACATTTGAAAAATTTAGATAGTAAGGGCGATTATTTGTAAAAAACAAAGATTTTTTTCATATTTCTTTTAAACATTTTACCAAGTTTTTAGGTTTTACTACTTAAATTTTGAATAAGTTATGCGAAAAATCTTTATTAGTTGAAATGCTCCTAATTACTTGGCAAAGATTTTATTTGTGTGTCAAATAAATATATTTCCTTTTAAAAGATTTTAACAATGACATTTTTGTTTTGGTATTTAAAATGTTTTTTATGACTAAAATTAAAAAATCCTATTCGAAACAAAAACAATTTAAAAAATTTTATATTTTTAAAATTTCCCGTTTTCCCGGGAAAAATATATTATTTTCCCCGGCAAACTTTTCCCAGGATTTCCCAGGAACCCCAAACCCTAGATGTCAGTTAAACTTGATTTAGTTAAACCGAAAACGAATTATATCAGCCATTTCAAGTTTATTAACAAAAATTTGCCCGAACAACTTTTTATCGTTTATAATTTATGTATTCATTGAAAGAAAATAAAATAGATTTTAGCAGCAGTATTTGAGTTATAAACTAAGTTTAAAGATTATCTACATCCTAAAAGCTGGGCCTAAAAGTTATATGTAACCCTCTGATTAATTTTCTTAAAAACATTATTCAAGGAATTTTCAGAATATTGAAGCGTACCTACTAGAAAACTATTTTTTCATATATTTTGTTTTCATTTTAACAAATAAAGGAAAGAAAAGCATCGACATTTTACAACTCTACAATAATAAGGCCATCATTATAAATTTGCTGAAGCCGAAGATCTATGATTGAAATTTTAGCTTTAAATTCATTAAAGAATCCGAGAACGTTCGAGGAGAGTTTTTCCCCAGACATATTTCGAAGACGAATACCATGTCGTCATTTGAATTTTGCAAGTCAACCATCGTTAGCTTAAAATCAACGTGTTCATTAAACGATGCATTCCAATACTATAATTTGCAATCGTAATTAGTTGAATTCTTATGTTGAAGAAGTTCATTTAGCAAAATTTTAACTTTAATTAAAATTTGGAACTTTAATGGACATTTTAAAGTTGACGGCAGTTATTTTTTTAAATCTATTTTTGAGTTGAAGAAATAATATATTTTTTGTCACTATAGAATTTATTTAGTTTTTACGACTTTTAAGGCGTAATAGCAATTACAGCATATCGACATTTAAAGCAGGTGACATTTATAGAACTTTTTTTTGGACCAACCTCTGTTAACGAACCTCTTGATTGGTCTATTTTAAACGATAAAATATGTTAACATTGCAATAAATTTTATTAACATATTTCTTTGGTGCACGGTGCAAAAGCACGCAAGCGACTTCATAGAGCCTTAAAAATACATTTTAATTGTTAGCTTTTATATATTTGCCTTTTGTGAAAAGAAGAATTCATATTTGGGTCATAGTCCAGGAGATTCAATCGGATCCAATTCTATATTTCCTTCCCTTTTTCAATGGGAACAGTAATTACAATATTTTTTAAAATATGTTCGAATAATTTAAAAATATGTAAATAATCGTAAATTAATAAAGTAAAAATTAAAATAGTTAATAAAATTAACTATTTTGTTTTTTTAGAAATAAAAAATGGAATCTCTAATAAATTCTTAATTTAAAAACAAATGCATTTACAAAGAAAAAAAAAAAAAACAAAATTATATATACATTTTTGAAAGTCCTTTTAAAGCACATACATTCGAAACAGAAAAAGAGCACTTATCGCTCCATTGTAACCAATTTAAAAACTGCTCGTTTCGAATGACTTACACATATTTTTGCTGGGCTGTTAACCAACCTCTTGATGGGTCTGTTTTAAACGATAAAATGTGTTAACATTGCAACAAATTTTATTAACATTTCTTTGGTGTACGCTAGCGAATTACATAGATCCTTAACAATACATTTTAATTGTTCCCAGCAAAAAAAGTCATTATAAAAAAGTTATTTTAAAAGCACTCCGAATAGCATCAACTGATTGTGAAGTAGTTACAATTTAGCTTTAACACTGATTTATTTTACACGTGATGTCCCATGTTGTCAGTAGTTCAATTTAAGCATTTTGTTAGTAATTTAAAAGTGATTACATGATGTTAATAAAGTATGGGTTTTAGGTATACATTTCCATCACATCAATACGAGTACATTTTGTTTGCATTTTTAGAGTGATTTAGAAGTACTCTTTATAATATATAATATAATACATTTTTAAAATTGATTTAAATGTGCTTTTTATAATGTATGAAATCGCATATTTTAGAGGTAATTTTAATGTTTAGCCTTTACAGAACCCATTTCTTAACCTATGGTGTTACAAAAGCTTCAATTTATTATTATTTGTACGGCAATATTAAGGAAACACTTCTTTTGCATCTGAATCAATTCGATTAAGTCAAAATAAGACAAAACCAAAATTTTTTTTTTAATTTTTGTTCAACAGTTTTTTTAAATAAGTTTGTAACATGTTTACTTCAGTCTTTAAATTCCAAAGAATTCATTAAGACCGAGTTTTTGGTATGTCACTTAAACTTGGTTTAGTTAAACCGAAAACGAATTATATCAGCCATTTTAATTTTATTAACAAAATACATTACTAACATTTTAAAGAAAATTACAGAACAGTCTAACTACAATGTAAAGAACTCACTTGAATTTAAGAATAGATTATTCGGAAAACAGATACTAAATGATGAAAAATTGGTTTCTTTTGATGTAGTTTCTTTATTCCCAAGTATTCCTGTTGATTTGGCAATGAATATTATAAGGGAAAAATGGAATGTTATTAGGGAATATACAACTATTGATAAAGGCTTGTTTTTCTGTATTTTGAAATTTTGTATAGAGGATAATAGATACTTTCAATACAGTGAGAAAATATATGTAGAACAGAAGGGACTACCAATGGGCTCCCCTGCTTCTCCAATTATGGCTGATATAGTTATGGAGGAATTATTGGACACGCGTATTGGAAAACTTAATGTTAAGCCGAAGATAATGACTAAATATGTGGATGATCTATTTTGTGTCATTTCTGAAAATGCAATTGATAATATGTTAATAGCATTAAATAAATTTAGTCCTGATATTAAGTTTACCATTGAAAAGGAATGTGATTCTAAACTTTCTTATTTAGATACTTTAGTAATAAGAAGAGGTAATAATTTGACAATAGATTTGTATCAGAAACCAACAGCGTCAGGCAGAATTATTAATTTTTATTCAAAACATAATAAGAAGATCATTATTGACACTGCAAGGAATTTGATAGAAAAAGTATTGACTATTAGTGACAGGGAATTTCATGGAAAGAATGAGGAAATAATTAAGAATTTATTAAGGGATAATGATTTTGGATGGGATTAATTTGTTCATTAAGAAATCAATATAAATTTAGGAAGAACAATAACACAGAGAATTTAATTGAACAAAAGATTTACAAGTCTTTGGTCTATGTACCGGGAATATCAGAACGTTTAGAGAAATCTAAGATAATCGATACTAATAGATATAGAATAGCTTTTAAATCATACAATACAGTAAATAAATTATACAGTAAGACAAAGGATAGGATACAGAAATTGGACATGTCAAATATATAGGAAGCTATTTTTTCATATATTTTTTTTAATTTTAACAAATAAAGGAAAGAAAAGCATCGACATTTTACAACTCTACAGTAATAAGGCCATCATTATAAATTTGCTGAAGCCGCAGATCTATGATTGAAATTTTAGATTTAAATTCATTAAAGAATCCGAGAACCGTTGGAGGACAGTTTTTCCCCAGACATATTTTGAAGGCGAATACCATGTCGTCATTTCAATTTTGCAAGTCAACCTAGGGTTCTATAAATCGACTTTCGACTAATCGATTAATCTACTTTTTGCGGAAATTTTCGACTTTTTGAAAGTCGACTTTCTTGTAATGCAAAAGTCGAAAAGTCGACGTTCTTGTGATGCAAAAGTCGAAAAGTCGACTTTTGCTTTCGACTTTTTTACTTATTACCATATGGCTTAAAAGTAAATTTTGTTTTTGCTGATATAAAGCGGCGAATACATTAAGGAACATTGAGTAGGGAACAAAAAATATCAAAAAATGTTATAAACACGAATTGCACGAATGTCAACACGAACATTAACATACACAAATCAACATTCGGAAAAAAATGGCAATTTTTTCACGAATGTTCCTTAGTGTATTCCCCGCTTAACACAATAGAAAAAAATTCAGCAAGTGTTGCTAATTCTATTGGAAAACAAAACAGTGAAATATGACATAAAAAACGACACACAGTGGTTTTAAACTGAGAGAAGTGGTAATACATACCAAAGAGTATACATAATAAAGAGATTGGGGGACTCTCTATCACTGAGAAAGCATTTGTTCTATTATGTGCCTTGGAACAGGAACATACTCAAACCAATATCACCCAGCAAACATGGCAATACGAAGAAGATTCTACGAACATATCACCAGAAAGAAAACATTTATTGCCGGCAATATCAATTTCGTATTCCGGAAGTTTCCTCCGTCGGAAACAACTGTTACACTAAAACAATATTTCCAGGCAATATGAAAGCAATAACTCATATGGAAGATAAAAGGGATATCGCTAAATAAACTCCCGGTACAATAAAAAAACGATTTAATTTTTTCATTATTAAATTTAAGCCTGAAATACAATATCTGCATACATAATCCATTGACCAACTTATAAATTATCTTGATTTCATCTTAGCCGATTTTCCCGCGCAATTAATCTTAACTTTTCACGAGTTTATTTCCTATATACCTTTTGATTGTTTTTGTACAAATTAAGTTTTAATTTTTTCCAAATTGATTTCAAACAAATTTGCTTTATCTTCCAAATGATACAAAGGTGATATTGACGCAATATTCCCTACGGGGAAAGGGACCGGTCCCAGATGACATGCAGGATAGGTCCCAAGGGGGCGGAGACCGGTCGCTGATCGGTATTTTTGTTTGAAAGAGACATATCACTTTAACATGGCGTTGTCATTGGAAATGACCAATTGCCACAGTTTAGACACATTGTGGCAGTAAGGTGGTGTGTCTAAAAATAGCTTTTCAAATAAACTAATAAAAAATTAAGAATTAAAAATAATCTACTTGGCGTCGAAGTAGGGCTCGATAACACAACCTTCTGCTTGTAAGGCAAACGCTCTACCGTCTGAGCTAACGTTGCTTATGCGTGATGGCTGGCTGATGGTTAAGTTATGTTTTTCGTTTCTGTTCAAATAAAAAAGAGAAAGAAAAAACAAACACACACACAGCAAATAAAAAAACATGGCAAAGAAAAAAATAGAAAAGAAAACAACATTAACACACACACAAATATGGTGGAAGTGCCTTGAATATGCCCTCGATTGACAGGTCATGGGATAGGTCCCTTAATGGCAGTTGACTTGTTTTTTTCGTTGGCCAAAATTAAATTAAAAAATCAATTAAAAATTAGGAAATTACCTCAAAACCTCCGATAATATAAATAAAAATTTTAAAAATACCCCTTAAGTTACATAGAAAAGTTAAATGAAATACCAATTGTTAAAACTAAAACAGCTTTAACATTAAAAAAACGTTGAAAATACAAAACTTAAAATTTCTTAGCAAAACATTATAGAAATTTAAAATAAGAGCTAAAATAAGCAAATCGTGAAAAAATAAAGTTAAAAATAAATAAAAGAGTAAACTAAATAAAAAATATTTTTAAAAATATGCCGCGAATTTTGTTTTTATTTCGGTATCGGTAAAGTTTTTTTAAAAGCAACAGTGAAAATAACGGATCAGAAAATACTTAGAAAATTAATTCATTTTCTTTTGTTCATATTTGTACTAATTTAGTAATATGCCTTCGGTTGACCGGTCACGGGATAGGTCCTTGGAGGGCAATTGACTCCTCATTCCCCGTAGGGTTGTCATAAAAAGTTATGACAAAAGATAGGTTTTTAGGTTTAGGTTGAAATGGCGAGTTCACTCGGAGGCCATAGGGCCCATTTAAAAGATAAAATGTTTGAATTATTTTTTTCCAAATATCGCCGAATTATCTTCCAAGTGATAAAAGGAAGACAATTTCAAAGTAAATACTACTTGATTATTTTCATTCAAGTGACAAATAGGAGATATCGCTTTAATATCTTCTTGGAAGATATCTTTTAAATGTTTGCAGGGTCATTATATGCGCTCTTTGTATGACTCAAACATCGATTGTAACCAGGGATGGAAAATAATAATTTAATTATAAAAATCAAGAATGGAACTATACTATGGAATTATACTATTCCAACAGTATTATAGCCCTAGATTATGAATTTTAAAAAACCATACATAAAAAATTGCAAAATAATATCGGAATGCGAAAAAAGGCTTTGAGGTTAAAAAAATTTATTAAAAGATTTACATTCTGCAAACGATGCCAAAATTTTATTTTTTGCAACTAACCACCAAACTTTGTTTTATGAAATGGGCATTATACTCCGCAGATTATAAATTTAAAAATCCGCACTTAAAAAATTGCAAAATAATAGAGGAACGCGAAAAAAGACTTTGTGGTAGAAAAAAATAATTAAACGAGTAAAAAGGTTAAAGTCGGGCATGCCGACAATACAATACCCTACACCAGTCTGGTGTATTGTTTGGATCCGAAATTCGAATGGGTTAAAATGGGGCTTGTGTCCAAATTTTCTATAATGTGAGTCAGCGCACCAAATTTTAGTAAAATATCTTAATATTTGCGACCTGCAGTTTGGAACCAAGCCAATTTTGGGGGGACCCTTATATGGGCACTAGTTCTAAACATGGACCGATGTTCACCAAAATCAATAGACTTCGTCCTTGGGCCAACATAGGTCTATGTACCAAATTTCATCAAAATATCTTAATATTTGCGACCTGCAGCGTATAAACAGTATAATTTTGGTAGGACCCTTATATGGGCACTAGGTCTAAACATGGACCGTTGTTCACCAAAATCAATAGGCTGCGTTATTGGGCCAATATAGGGCTGTGTACCAAATTTCGTCAAAATATCTTAATATTTACGACCTGCAGCGTATAAACAATATAATTTTGGTAGGACCCTTATATGGGCACTAGGTCTAAACATGGACCGATGTTCACCAAAATCAAACTTGTTCGTCCTTGGGCCAACATAGGTCTGCCTACCAAATTTCATCAAAATATCTTAATATTTGCGACCTGTAGAGTGCGCACAAGATTGCATGGACAGACAGACAGACGGACGGACGGACGGACGGACAGACGGACATCGTTAAATCGAAATAACAAAAAATTCTGAACCGATCGGTATACTATAAGGTGGGTCTACGACCAATATTTTTTGGTGTTACAAACATCAGCACAAACTTATAATACCCTGACCACATAGTGGTGTAGGGTATAAAAACTCAATCAGTGATTAACAATCTGCAAATGAATACAATGACGCAAAAAATTTCCTTTTTGCAAATATTTTTTTCGCGATTTAATTTTTTTTTTTGCAAACTAAGCACCAAACTTTTGTGTAAAAAATTGGTACTATAGACCCTAGATTATAAATTTAAAAAAACCACACTTAAAAAATTGCAAAATAATTGCGGAAAGCAAAAAAAGGCTCTATGGTAAAAAAATTAATTAAAAAACTTAATCAGCGATTTACATTCTGCAAACAAATATATTGATGAAAAAATTTTTCCTTTTTGCAAATTTTATTTTTGGCGATTTTTTTTTTGCAACTAGCCACCAAACTTTGTTGTATGAAATGTGTATTATAGCCCCTAGATTATAAATTAAAAAAAAACGCACGTAAAGAATTGCAAAATAATAACGGAATTCGAAAAAAGACTTTATGGTACAAAAATTTAATCCCTAGGTTATATACAGAGAAGACAGAAAAAAGCAAATTTCGATATGTTTAAAGCAAAAAAATGTTGTAAAAAAAGCAAAAAAAAGCAAAAGGCGAAAAACTTGCAAAAACAACAGTTTTCAAAAAAAAAATAATTCAAAGTTAAAAAAAAAATATTTTTTTGTGAGCAAAAAAAGAATTTTTGGGCAAAAAGTTTTAAAAAAAGCAATTCAGAGCTCAAAAATCTGAAGAAAAAGTTATTTTAAAGCTAAAAAATGAAAAATCCAAAAAAGCAAAAACAAGCAAATATAAGTAAAACAAACAATAAAAAGCATAAAAAGCAAAAACAGCAATTTTGTCTTCTCTGGTTATATATTTAAAAAAACCGCACTTAAAAAGTTGCAAAATAACGGCGGAATTCGAAAAAGGCTTTATGGTACAGAAAATGAATTATTAAATATGTAAGAGCGATCTAACATTTTTTGGTATAAGAGCCCGATTAAGTGAGCCTTTTCCATCCCTGATTAACCAGTCGGAGTTCGTTCCTGTTCCAAGCCGCATAATATTTTTTCAAATAAAAAATATTGAGAGAGTTGCAAGGCCATTGTACATACCCAAGTAAAAAAAATTGATATGGAGCCATATGAAATTATATTTAATTATATATAATCTTTTATGTAATTAGATATAATTATATCCGAAAAATGAGAACGTCCAAATTGTATACAATTGTATACAATTCGATACAATATGATACAATTTAATGCAATTCGATACAATTGTATCCGAAGTTTGTCCTCATCCAATTACATCAAATTATATCTTTTTGTATAAAATTATATAAAATGTTATAAAAGTGGACATAGTTTGATACAATTATATCTAAATATTAACCTTATACTTTACATAGGACCATATCTAACAATATACATACAAAAATTATTTTTTTAAATAAAAAAAAATTTTCAATTGCTTGTAATTGTAATTGTTCTTTTTTTAATTGCAATTACAAATAATCGGCCTGATTACAAGTGTCGAATTTGTAGTCGAAATTTTCGACTCCATATAAAATGATTTTGTATATAATGGAAATTATAAAGAAATGAAACTCTGATGCTGGATTTTTTTAAATCTGAGTGCTATGGTAAATCCAATTGAAAAATTGTTCAAAAGTTGCGTTTTTAGTGAATTTTTGAGCAAATTCGACTTAGTTTCGACTACGACTACGAACCTCGTAATAAGGCCGAATATGTAATTATAGATGAGTTTTTTTTTTCAATTACAATTACATGTAATTGTGTAATTGCATGTGTAATTAATTACAAAATGTAATGATTAACCTCAGGCCTGCTGGAGATCTTATAATTTCGGTAAATCTTCCATTACTTTTATCCAGATTTATCATGACAGTGCAATAAACATGAAAAAAAATTTCTTTTAATTTAGTAATTTTAAAATAAAGTTAACAACACTGAAATTTTAAAGTTAATAGGATTATGATATACAACCAAGATATAAGAAATCAGTCAAGTGTACGTTATAGTATAGAGAATTTCGTACTAAAGCCATTTTTGACTCATGCTCAAAAAAAAAAACAAATTACTCATGCACGAGCATTTCGTTTTTTACTCAGCACGCATGATTATATTAACTTATTTATTAAACTTACAATCAGAAAATTCTCACGCAAAACAGTAAAAATTACTAAAAACATATGATGCAAAAAATAAACTCACACACGAATCAATCACGGGTTATTCTTACTCACGCTCACGCACGAATCACTTAAGTATAGTAATTATTACTCACGATCACGTGTGAATAACGTGACTCACGAACATTTCGTGTCACGCGCCAATCCCTAATAATTACTAAATCTAAAACTAGTTCAAAATTATTGATAACATGGAACCAAATATAATACAATACGGTTTTATATAGACCTTATATATTTTTATATAAAATCACTTTGAAAAAATTGCCTATGTGGGATGATATATCACTATAGATGATTTTATAAAGAATGTTATAAGTTATATATGGGTTCATCAATATATAATCATAACTAACAGAAATTATAAAAGATTTCTTATATGGATCCACATAGTTTTATATTATTATGTATAGTGTCATACTAAATTATATATAAACGTACATGTAATTATGTCTTTTATATGTTACTTTATGTACTTATATATAGCACATATGTATGTGCCAATATGTAATAATATAAAATCACATATGTCTCCATATTAAAACCTTTGAGGAAAAAATATCTAACATATGACTATATAAAAGTATATCTGCTTGAATTTAAAAGCATATGTGGCCATATGTAACTATAAGTTACTATATGCAATTACATAAAATAATATATGATTATATCAAAACTTTTTTACTCGGGTACACAACTTCTAAACTAATGGTCCGATTTGGACAAAATTTATAGAATATTGTAGAGTAGGACATTAAAAGTTAGCCACAGATACTTGAGGTTCAAAACTATGTTTATTTTGGGATAAGTTAACCGGTCTTAATCAACAATTTTTCAACAAAACATTTCGTTAATTTCATTAGGATAGAATATTATTGACATTTACCTAAGTTTAACTTATAACAAAAAGTTTATAGAAATACTAGTTTTTTCTTTATGTGTTTTTATACCCTACACCACTATGTGGTCAGGGTATTATAAGTTTGTGCTGATGTTTGTAACACCAAAAAATATTGGTCGTAGACCCACCTTATAGTATACCGATCGGTTAAGATTTTTTTTTTTATTTCGATTTAACGATGTCTGTCTGTCCGTCCGTCCTTCCGTCCGTCTGTCTGTCTGTCCATGCAATCTTGTGCGCACTCTACAGGTCGCAAATATTAAGATATTTGATATTTGAAATTTGGTACGCAGACCTATGTTGGCCCAAGGACGAACAAGTTTGATTTTGGTGAACATCGGTCCATGTTTAGACCTCGTGCCCATATAAGGGTCCTACCAAAATTATATTGTTTATACGCTGCAGGTCGTAAATATTAAGATATTTTGACGAAATTTGGTACACAGACCTATGTTAGCCCTATTGATTTTGGTGAACATCGGTCCATGTTTAGACCTAGTGCCCATATAAGGGTCCTACCAAAATTATACTGTTTATACGCTGCAGGTCGTAAATATTAAGATATTTTGATGAAATTTGGTACACAGACCTATGTTCGCCCAAGGACGAAGCCTATTGATTTTGGTGAACATCGGTCCATGTTTTGAACTAGTGCTCATATAAGGGTCCTACCAAAATTAAATTGTTTATACGCTGCAGGTCGCAAATATTAAGATATTTTGATGAAATTTGGTACACAGACCTATGTTGGCCCAATAACGCAGCCTATTGATTTTGGTGAACATCGGTCCATGTTTAGAACTAGTGCCCATATAAGGGTCCCACCAAAATTTGCTTGGTTACAAACTGCAGGTCGCAAATATTAAGATATTTTAATGAAATTTGGTGCGCTGACTCACATTATAGAAAATTTTGACACAAGCCCCATTTTAACCCATTCGACTTTCGGATCCAAACAATACACCAGAGTGGTGTAGGGTATTGTATAGTCGGCATGCCCGACTTTAACCTTTTTACTCGTTTCTTACTAATATTGAGATATTTTTTTTCCTAATATGAAAAGGGTAAGTTCTAATTTAAAACGAACTAAAATATAACCCAAATATGTACAGCTGAAATTTTGTAGAGTTTACAGTTTTATTTTTTCTGTTTTATCTAACTAAAATTTACTAAACAGATTCGGCATCTTTTTTTACAGGGCCATTTTTAACTAATTTTTAACATCTTTTTCACATATTTTGCACATATTTATTTCTATCAATGTATTAATATTGCTGGAGTAAGCCATAAAATCAGAGTAAAATTTAAACAAAATGTAAGCCTTGACTTTGATTTCACTTAAATTTTTGTAGCGCTTATTGGGTACAGCTTAAAGCATAACTTGTCAGAATAGGTATCTGCCGATAGCACAGATGATCGCAAACAAAACAGAGGACCCAAAAATTTAAAAGGCCTATAAAACTTTACGATACTTTTTTCAATAAATTTTAAAAAACAAATTTGTATAAGGGGCCCCCTACACTCAACCAAAAAAGTCTGTAATGGGTACTGAAAATTTTGCTGTTATTACGGGAAATTTAACTGTTTTGAGGCCAGCGGTATTTTTTTCTAATTTTAGCAACATATGTCTGCTGATCTGCAGTACAATAAAATTAGTAGAAAAAATTAGTAGCCGCTACAAAATTTTAGTAAAATTTATGTAAAACGCAATTCATAATCGATTTGCTAAAATCAGTTAAAAAACTTACTAAATATCATAATTTTAGTACAATGAAATTAGTATAAATAATTAGTTGCAGCTACTAAATTTCAGTAAATTGCTGTAAACTGTAATTTAAAATCAATCTGCTGAAATTAGCAAAATATTGTACTAAAAAAAACGGTTGTCACAAGCGTATAATTACTTCATCGTACTTGAAATTTGGAGTCAAAATTGCAAACGGTTCTCCAGTTATTGCCGTTTTATGCATTGGAGATGCAATAAAATTTTCTGGGTGTTATTTCTAAACTAAGAATATATCAATAGTAACAAATATAAACTAAACAAGAATTGTAAAAAATTAAAAAAAAATATTTTTGAATTAGTATATTTTTCTGCTAAATTTAGCACTCGGTTTTGAAAAATTAGTAAAATGTTTTGCTGAAATCAGCAGCGAAAATTAGTATAAAAATCCGTAATTTGTAATAAGAGAATAGCAAAAATGATTACTAAAAATAAAAATTGTACTAATAATCAGTATAAAAATAGTATAGTGCTATTGGAAACTGTTAACAATTTTTTTACTAACTTTTTAATCTGAGTGTAGAAAATGGTCTAGCTACGCTGGTGTATGCATTGGCGGACTTAGGCCGGTCTGGCGTGGGGGAAGCCCACCCTAGACTGCTTTTTGCCCTCCCCAGAATTTAAAAAACATCTGTCTATAATTCTTGTTCTAAGATTATTTTTTTTAAATATCAGTTAATCCTGTGTTTTTGAGTGGGAAAATGTCTTCTAGTTTCCTAGGAAGATAACTTGTTTTTACAGCCACATCTAATATCGATTTTTGTCTTGAATATTTCTTAAATAAGAAATGTTGTTTAAAAATACTTACTTAAAAAATATTTAAAAAATAAATCGATCTTAGTTCTGGCTATTCTGAGCGTATAGCATTCCCTGCACGAGGTTTTCTTTAGAAAAAAGGATGCATTTTTCAGAGTTTTCTATACAAACCATTTGAAAGTTTAAAAAATTTTATCGAAAGTGAGGGAATTATTTTTAAAAGTCTTTTTGTATGAAAAAATCGCAAGCATAATGTCGAAAGTGTTTTTTAAGATTAAGGATCTGAGAATGGGCAAATAAACAGCCAAACATAAATGGAGCCCTTGCCCACCCCAGAAAAATGGTCTAGTTACGCCAATGGGTGTATGCAATCTACGCTCAGCATTTGTCGAAAGCGAGAAAATTTTTGAACTTAATTTTAAGTTTTCACAGGTACGTAAAATACAGCACCCCAATTTCATTAGACAGAAAAATTATTGTACTTGTTTACAATTAATCCAACTTTTTAACCTTCATCGATTAAACATGCATTTTTTGTCAGTTAAAAGATTAACTTGACAGTTAAAAGTTTAACTCTGCCAGTTTAAAATACCAAGGTGACACTCACGCTGTAATAAAATGAGGTGACTACAAAATTATTTTTGTAAAAGTCTTAACCCTTAAATGAATGATCTCTTCTATTTTAACCATTTTTTTATATATGATTTCCTAAAGTTGTGTACATTTCAAGAAAAATAATAAGGTGCCAATTCTACGTTCCGAATCTAGTTTAACTGACCCCCAAATAAGCTAAAAATTATGATTTTTTGCTATATAGAAATTTTCGTATAAAAAGTCGATTAATCGACTTTTCCCTATAAAAAGTCGAAAAGTCGATTAATCGACTTTTACCTATAAAAAGTCGAATAGTCAAAAAGTCGACTTTTCAAAATTTGAAAAAATCGAAAAGTCGACTTTTTGTTGCAACTATATAACCCTAAGGGCTGGTATCTTATCTCCAATGCTTAGTTTACTTTAATCATTGATTTAGAAATCATTGATTAGCCCTTAAACTTAATGCTTAGTTTACTTTAATCATTGATTTAGAAATCATTGATTAGCCCTTAAACTTACTTAAAATAATATCGGTAACTTATAAACATTTAATCAATGATTTATTAATTTTAGATATTTTCATTTGACAATACGAATAAGAAATAAAAAAAGTTTGTAAACTCGCGAAATAAGAGTTGTTTATTGAAATTTTCGCATGATATGGGGTCATAAAATTATAAACTAGAAGACCAAACTGATGTCTTAAAAATCATCAGTCGCTAAATGCCTCAAATAGGAAGTGTCTTTTTGCATGCTACATGCATATCTTAATTTTTTTCATGGGGTAAGTGTGTATAATTATAAATTTGTTTTTAGTCCAGGAAGGTGTTATTAAGAAATATTTATGAAGGACAAGATGAGTTTTGATGTTTTGGATACATTCAATACAAATTTTAAAGTCAAAATTTATGAGAAAACTAGGTTCAAAGGAAAAGTAAAATAACTATGCCTCTATATTATTTGTTATTCGTTTAGGTAAATATATCTGGATCAAATTTAATATATACATATAGTGACATCTCCCAAAGCAGTAAATTTTTACAAACCGCGAAACTTCAACGCTTGATTTTCTTGATTCTATTTTTAAGATATCTTCCAACAATTTTGTGTACAAATCAAAAACCTTCTGAAGAGTAATGTCTGTGAAATTTTGTGTAAATTGAACAAATTAGAATTTTCGAATTTTGTGGAAAATAAAAGATATGAATCCAAAAATATTCCTCGCAGGAAAAAATATATGGCGTACTTAAAAAGTGTACTGCAGGAAATATTTAAGTATGCCTATAACTGGTCTAAACAACTACCATAGAATCTTAGCAGTATGCATAAATCTTAACCTCTGTTAACTGACTCTGTCTGACATTTCAACAATTTTTAATAGAATGTGGTAGATTAAGTTTTATGGTTAAATTTTATTAAATAGTAAAAATTGGTTCAATAAATAAGCAAAATAAGAAAAAATTTAATAAAAAACTATACTCATTAACTGCAATTTAAGATCTTGCAGGAGCACGTGAAGGATATCTTATATCTTTATATACATATCTCATATTTTTCCAGAAAATTCAAAATTTTAAATTATTTGTAATTGAAAACGGCAGAATTAAAAAAATTATTGTGAGGCACCTTAAACACATTTTTTGGTAAAATTTTCCTTCCACGAATCATGGTTTATTTGTGCTAAATAAAGAACAAAATTATGACCGATTCTAACAAACTATTAGTACAGAATCCAATATTATGTCATATTATTAAAATTTCCCCCAAATCCCAGTCAGAAAAATACAAACGGGAAAGCGGTGGCAAAGCACTTTAACAGGTGGTACAAGTATTGGCAAAAAGTGCTTTCCCATTCCCAAAATGATAACATCATTAGACAAAAGGACCGGCTGTTCAAAAAGCGCCGGAAAAGCACTGGAGGAACAAAATTTTTAAACGTTGGCAAAACGCTGGCAAAACCAATAAATAGGTGGTCTGGAAATATATTTTCCAAAATAAAATTAAAAAAAAGTTCATATGTATTTTTTTGACCCTGCCGTGATTTCAACCCAGGCCGTCAGATTGGCAGACGATTGCTCTACCCACTGAGCTAACGAGACATATAATATTTAATGGCTAAACACATAAATGAGTGATAATAGCTGGACAACTACTGGCTGTGCCAAAATGCTAGTACTGGCAAACAATTTTTAGTAACTAGTATGCCAGTGTTTGGAGGGCAAAAAGAAAGTAGGTCTTGAAGGAGCTTTCCCACAAACAAAAAAATTAATTTAATGAAACATAAAAAATTTTAAATTAAAAAAAATCCAAAAAAATTTTTTTGCTTGCAACCAGATTTGAACTCGGAACCTTCCGACTACGAACATTTTTTAACGAAGCGTCAGCATTTTTATAAAATCATTGGTTTTCCAGTGAATTGATTTTTGTACGCCTGGTAGCATTGGCTAGGTAGCACTGGATAACCACTGGTTGCAAACCTTGGCATATCACTCTAAGCCAATTCTTTGCCAGTGGTTTTTTTTATAAACCACCGAAATTTTTGTAAAAAAAATACTGGTAAAACGCTTTTCGCAAACGCTGGCAAAGCGTCCCAAATGAGTGTTCTGCCAGTCATTTATTTTTAATACCATGGTTACCCAGTGGTATGCCAGTGCTTGATTTTTTGTACCACTGGCGATTTCTGACTGGTATATTTTCTTAATTCCAATTGGTATTTTTAGAAAAGATATATGTATGTGCAAGTTACTAAAGATGTCCATTATTTAGATGGCACATAAAGATGTTGTACGATGTTTACTTACAAATTAATTAATATACGTAAAACTTTTTAAAAAGTTACCAACATTAGAAAAAGATGTTAATACTAACATGATTTGTAGGGTGGAAAATCTATGTTTAAGGTCTTAATCACAGAAATTTCTGTAATTATATTTAAGCAATGTTTAGAGTAAAATCAGATATTAAAATTTGATGAGTTACTGTAATTAAGTGCTAAACAATGATTTTCTTCTTAATCATTGTTTAATATCACATAAGATACCAGGCCTAAGTCAACCATCGTTAGCTTAAAACCAACGTTTTAATTAAACGATGCATTAAGTTCCAATGCAATAATTTGCAATCGTGATTAGTTAAATTCTTATGTTGAAGAAGTTCATTTAGCAAAATTTTAACTTTAATTAAAATTTGAAACTTTAATGGACTTTTAAAGTTGACGGCAGTTATTTTTTTAAATCTATTTTTGAGTTGAAGAAATAATAAAGGTATTCATTTAAAATATTTACGTCTCGCATACTGTGTATATGTTGTAAATTTACTCGATTAATGTCAAAACTAGTTTACGAGCCCACGTAAATATACGCTTACATTTTTATGTGTAAACTTTTTCGTATTTATACACACATTTGAATATTGTCAAAAATAAAATTATTTTGTTATTGTTTTGTTTGTTGTTTTTTATTTTCTGGTTTATTTGTTTTTAAATGATAAAAATTCTGTGTTTAACTTATGAAAAGATGAAAAAAGTGGCTAAATGCAAATTGAAATGTGAATATTTTTAAAAGGTGCGTTCATTTAAGTAAACAGGCAAAGTTACAAATATACGCGATTACAAAAATACACGGTTTACGAGGGCAAAAATACAGTTAGATGAATACCACTAATATATTTTTTGTCACTATAGAATTATTTATTTAGGGTGTTTGTGAAACGATAGCAAAGTATCATGGTGAAAAACATTTGCTCTATAGCGAAAAAATTTTAAATTTTGCTTTGTGAAATGGAATCTTTTTCGACAATGTAAAATTTTTGACAGTTTTAAATATTTATGTTGTTCCTTTTACTCCTGCAAGGAGCATAGGGCCGTTTTAAATAATAATGAAAAAAGAAATAAAAGAAACAAATACTTTTAAGGAATATATGCGCTTTCTAATTGCAATTTTCCAACAAACCAGATCGTTAAAATTAAGTTTTAGTTTTGAAAAAAAAAGACGAAGCCGAGAAGTAAAAATGGTTACCTCCATGTAATGTAATTTGCTTCTGCCTCTTTTCTGGTACGTTAATTTTAAATCTGTTTTGTTTTTGTTCAGAATTAATTAATTTTAAATCTGTTTTGTTTTTGTTCAGAATTTTTCATTTGTGTGTATATAACCTACGGGAAATTTTAACAAACTGTCACCGAACTGGCCCCTTTAATTGAAATAGACTGGTCACTTTTACATGGCGTTGTCATAGGAGGGGGAAATTTACCCTTTGTGACATGTCACAAGACAAATCCCAGGACAGGTCCCTGAACTTTGTTTTTTATGAGAGTTCAGTAACCTGACCTAGGATTTGTCTTGTGACATGTCACAAGCGGTCAATTTCCCCCTCCTATGACAACGCCATGTAAAAGTGACCAGTCTATATCATATAAGGGGCCAGTTCGGTGACAGTTTGTTAAAATTTCCCGTAGGGTACTGTTTCTCAATTTTTCTTTTATGAAAGTATATAGAATCTTTCAAATTTCAAAATGTCAAATATTTCTATGCTTATGTCAAAAATTCTATTAGCCCTAGGGCTAGTGAAATTTTATTCACCTCAAAACTGTCAAAAATTTAGCATAAAGAATACTTTGCTACCGTTTCACACACACTCTCATTTAGCCATACGTAACGTGACGATTCAATCTAAAATAATGAGTAAAAAATAAATAGACTGTCAGCTATGCTCTTTTAACTCATTAGATTTTCCATAAGGAGACTCGTCACGTTACGTCCACGTATAGCTAATTCTACCTTTAAGCCCAAATTAGTTTGGTAGTAAAGTGAGGTGAAATGAGGTATCGTATAGTAGAAATCTATTTTCAATAGAATTTCTTACGTCAAATCTACTTCCAAACTAAATAGTTGTGTATATTATCACTAGTTAAAAGTAAACAGCTGACACGATACTTTACGATACTACCAGACTAATGAAACCTTTAGTTTGATTTTACGACTTTTAAGGTGTAATAGCAATTAAAGCATATCGACATTTAAAGCAGGTGACATTTATAGAAATTTTTATGTATAAGAGAAGGTAAGGGACCAACCTCTTTTAACGAACCTCTTGATTGGTCTGTTTTAAACGATAAAATATGTTAACATTGCAACAAATTTTATTAACATATTTCTTTGGTGCACGGTGCAAAAGCACGTGAGCGACTTCATAGAGCCTTAACAATACATTTTAATTGTTAACTTTTATATATTTGCATTTAGTGAAAAGAAGAATTCAGATTTGGGTCATAGTCCAGGAGATTCAATGAGATCCAATTCTTTATTTCCTTCCCTTTTTCAATGGGAACTGTAATTGAAGTACTTTTTAAAATATGTACGAATAATTAAAAAATATGTAAATAATCGTAAATTAATAAAGTACGTTAATAAACTAAACTATTTTGTTGTTTTTTTTAGAGATAAAAAATGGATTTACAAAGAAAAAAACAACATTATATATACATTTTTGAAAGTTGTTTTAAAGCACATACATTCAAAACAGAAAAAAAACACTTATCGCTCCATTGTAACTAATTTAAAAGTTGTTTGTTTTGAATGCCTTACACATATTTTTGCTGGGGTGGGATATAATTTTTTGAGTAGACTTGGTTGCCAACTGTTGCGAATACAACAGTCGTTGTGTAGGAATCATCTTTATTTGTTCCTGTTTCACCAGTCTGTTCCTGCCCTGCCAGTCTGTTCAAGCCGTGTAAGTATGATCCAGCCATGTCAGTCTGATCCAGCCGTACTAGTCTGTTCCAGCTCTGCCAGACCGTCCCTGCCCTACCAGTCTGTTCCAGCCCTACCAGTCTCTTTGTCTTGTCAATTCTACAATATTTCTGCCGTCACACAGTGGGTTCGATGACACCCAAACTGGCGATTAATTCAAGGAAGAGGTTTATTGACGAGATATTATTTTTTTTGGATTAACTATGTGTAGGTTAGTTTAAAAAAAAATAAACTCTTATATTTTTCGTTGAGAACTTTTTTTTTATTTAAAAAAAAGAAAAAAAAAATTTTTTAAGTATTAGGAGTATCCATGAAAAAGCGCGTGGCAGTTGGATTTATCGATTCCGATTTTAATGAAATTCACAATTAATATTACAAGATATCAGAGTTCATACCCTACGGGGAATGAGGAGTCAATTGCCCTCCAAGGACCTATCCCGTGACCGGTCAACCGAAGGCATATTACTAAATTAGTACCCTACGGGGAATGAGGAGTCAATTGCCCTCCAAGGACCTATCCCGTGACCGGTCCACCGGAAGCATATTACTAAATTTGTACACTAATAGAAAAAAGTCCATAAAAAATTTAGTTAAAACTACTAAAAATTAGTTAAAAATGATGCTGCAGAAAAAAACTGCTAACTGCTAATTTATATATTTTAATATATTAGTAATATAGGAACAGCAAAAATAAAACTGTTAAATATACAGAATTTTAGTTATATTTTAACCTGCTAAAATCAGCAAAAAAATTTGCTAAATAATTAGTAGCCTAAAAAATCACCAAAAAATTTAAAATTTTCAAAGTTTTTTTCGATTTTTGTTTTTAATGCAAATAAAAATCGAGCCTTTTGAAAACAGCAAATTACAATTTTTTAGCAAATATTTTTGCTTATTTTAGCAGAATGTACTGCTATTTGCATTCAACTAAATTTAGAAATAGCAAAAATTTTGTAGATTTAACAGTTTATTTTTGCTATTTTTAGTGTACAAATATTTAGCAAAATTTTCTCCAGATTTTACAGTACAATTTGCTATTTTCAATTAACTAAAAGTTAGCCTAAATATAACTAAAATTCTGTAAATATAAAATTTTTAATTTTGCTGTTCTCATTTTACTAGTTTTTAGTAAAGAAAATCTGCTAATCTTAGCAGTTTTCTCTGCAGCATCATTTTTAACTAATTTTTAGTAACTTTTTATGTTTTTTTTACAGATTTATTTCTATGAGTGTATAAATATGAACCAAAGAGAATGAATTAATTTTCTAAGTATTTTCTGATCCGTTACTTTTCACTGTTTTAAAAATTTTTTTTATTTATTTTACTCTTTTTTTTATTGATTTTTAACTTTATTTTTCTACGATTTGCTTATTCTAGCTCTTATTTTATATTTCTATAATTTTTTGGTAAAAAATTTTAAGTTTTGTAATTTCAACGTTTTTTAATGTTAAAGCTGTTTTATTTTTAACAATTAGTATTTCATTTAACTTTTCTTTTTAACTTAAGGGGAATTTTTAAAATTATTAATTATATTATCAGAGTTTTTGAGGTAATTTTCTAATTTTTAATTGATTTTTTAATTTAATTATGGCCAACGCAAAATACGAGTCAACTTGCCATTAAAGGACCTATCCTATGACCGGTCAATCGGGGGCATATTCAAGGCACTTCCACTATATTTGTGTGTGTGTTAGTGTTGTTTTATTTTCTATTTTTTTCTTTTCAATTTTTTTTATTTGCTTGTAGTGTTTGTTTTTTATTTTTCTTTTTTATTTGAACAGAAACGAAAAATATATAACTTTACCATCAGCCAGCCATCACGCATAAGCAACATTAGCTCAGACGGTAGAGCGTTTGCCTAACAAGCAGCAGGTTGTGTTATCGAGCCCTACTCTGACGCGAAGTAGATTTTTTTAATTCTTAATTTTTTATTAGTTTATTTGAAAGGCTATTTTTAGACACACCACCTTACTGTCACAAGGTGTCTAAACTGTGGCAATTGGTCATTTCCAATGACAAGGCCATGTTAAAGTGACGTGTCTCTTTCAAACAAAAAGGCCGATCAAGGACCGGTCACTGCCCCCTTGGGACCTATCCTGCGTGTCACTTTGGACCGGTCCCTTTCCCCGTAGGGTAAGATCAGAAACTTTCCGGTCCGAAATCATTTCGGTTTCTAAAATATGACGTTTTGAAAATTGGATAAAAATAAAATATTTAAAAAGTGTTTTTACAAAGTCACTCATAACTATTAAATTTTACATCTGAAAACTTTCATTTTGATTCTAATTTAAAGACCACAATATTATCTTTCAAATAATATGCATATCTTGAAATATATAGAATGAAACTAAGAAAAATGAGCACAAAAACTAAATTTTAGACTCGACCGTTTTTAATTGTTTTAAAACTTTTGTTGCTTCTATCAAAATGCTTAAATCTTCTTTTACAGTCAATTGTTTTGGTTTAACCTGCTTAAAGATTTTTCTGTTCCTTGAAGCTCTTGTTGGTGTCGACGTTGTTATTTCTTTAACCAGTTTTGACGATTCGATTTTTCCGGAAGCTCTTAAACCCATTTGTATGGAGTATATCTTTTATGCTATTACTCTTCTTTGCTTTGGTTTTCTCATTACTTTCTCCAAATTAAAGTTCTTTATGTCCTCGATTTTTTGGTGGGGGGACAAACGAGATAGAAGCATCTAACCATTCTTTATTAACACTCAAAAAACATTCATTATTCCACCGACTTTTATTATAATGAAATTCGCTAATAAATGTGCTAAATGTTTTTTCAAAATCATTTATATTGGACGGGATGCGTTTAATGATTTTCATTTTGAAAATACTGATTTTATCTTTCCATTCATTTACATCAGTATTTTTCTTGAAATTATAAAGTTCTCGTCGAGGGATACAAATTGTGTTGGGCCTTGTTCCTAAAAAGAGTATATAAGATAAATTATCGTTATTTAATTTTATTAAAAAAATTATTTTGGCTGTGCGGTTTTTAAGCGCACAACAAGTCTTTATTTGTTTAAATTGAAAATACAAGTGAAGTTTAATTTTTTAATACTACCTTATTCTACCCTACCGTATAGGTTAACACTACACCACCTCGTGCACTTGCAGTTGCTGCATCAGCATGTGAACGTTGGAAGTATGGGTACGGCTTAGCTGCGCGTGTTGATAGTAGACGCTGTTTCAGCATGTGAACGAACAAAGCTTAGTTGCAAATGAGGTGTCGGGTGTCATCGAATGCAACGTAGCTTGTGAGTTGTTTTTATTTTATTTTGATGTTTTAAATATTTTTTGTGTTAACTCCTCCCTCCTTAAATACAATCGTCCAGATTGTCTAGAACGCTTGTAGATCATAAATACTTGGATTTTTCTTCTCGTTTTTCTTCTTTTCTATTTCCAATGTTTTTTTCACTTGTTGTACAGTGTTAGTTTTTGGTTCCATATTTGGTTCTTCTTCTGTTGTTCTAGGAGAATTTTTTTCCGTGTCCATTTCACAATTTTTTTGATTAATTTTCCTTTTCACTAATATCCAAACTACAGCCAAAAATGCAGCAGCTATAGCTAATATGCTTGATGATGTTAATATGTTGTTTTTGTGTTCAAGCAGCTCGAGTCTTTTTATATTCCCCATGTTTATCTTCTGAATTCTTTCTAGGGATAATACTTCTTCCGTTATTACATTATTAGCTTTTTGTTGCAGGAATGCTGGTAGAGGTTTACTGCCGCTTACTTCCTTTGAAAAAAATTTTCGGTCGTCTATGTAGATTGTTGTGTTAAAGTATTTTACCAAGTTCCATTTAAGACAATTTCTTCCTCGTTCGCTTTGATTGTTCCATCATATTGATTCAGAAGTATCAGGTCGCTTTCGATTTCCTCTATGGTGGGTATGTGTTCGTTGTTAACCTGGGTGCAGTTCCCTATCTTGTTCTTAAATAGGTTAGTTATACAATAATCTTCTTTTAATTCAATAAGCTTATCTCTATTACATATAGTTAATTCGTTATAATTCTTGCATTTGTCTTTAATAGCGAAAAGATCGTTATTACAATTCAAAATTTTATTAAATTCAATTTTATCAACAAAATATCCAATTTTTACAGGTTTTGCCAAGAACATTTTACAGACATTGTTTTGAGTGATTGGAATACTTAGAATGTACAGAATTTCCTTATTGTTTGTTACAATTTTAACATTTCCGAAAGACAACAACTCATCTACACTAAAAAGCGGAATATTATAGGTAGTTAATACATCATTTAGATTTTCAACTTCAGTTTTCGATAGTATAAATGAGTTAACAATATTTACTCTTGCCCATTGGATGGCATATTAGATATTCTGTAATTCTTTTTCTATCAAAATTAATTTGTGTTCCAAGTTACTTGCTAATTCATTGTTCCAATCTTCCCTCTTTACTTTTAATATTTCATTAGTAATATTCGAAATTTCCCATATCCTGTCAGTGGTCAGTTCGTTTATTATCAACTGTCTATTATTATTCTCGAGGAGATTCCCTATTTTCCTGTCCAGAATCTCGAAATCATGACTGTCCGGGGTTCCGGCAATCCACTTCCATGCACTGCCAATAAAATCGATCGACCTCCTAGTTCTGTTTGGAGCTAGGCGTCTCAGAAGACTTTTTATACTCATGACCTGTTGTGTTAAAAACGGACGGAGCGGATGACTATATGTAATATTCACGTCTACTATAGACTCTAGATCTTCCGATAAGGTTCGATACTGTTCGAGATTGATTGAGTGTATAACTTTGAATGTGCCATCCTGTTTCCTCGCAATACCATTCTGGATGGTTATCAATCTGGCATTAGAGTAGTCCAAAATGTTGAAGTCCGCGAATACGGTTCCAACAAGTAATCTGTAATAGTAATAAAAAATTAAGGAATACAAATGTATTTTGAAATTACCTAAAAATTAAAAATCATATCAATTCCTAATGTGGCTTTTATGCACGACGCGGCCACTTTCGGTAACTATAGCTGTATGCCGGTTTTCCCTAACAAGTTCCCCCTTAAACCGATTACTCAGCTTTGTACCCAAACGTTTGTTGGATCTAACGTAAACCAGTTGTCCCGGTACGTAGTCTTTGACCGGTTTTCGCTTCCTATTGTGATATTCCAAATCTTTTCTCTGCTTTTGCCTGAGCCTCTCCACATTAGATTGTCTGGTTATTTCGGCATCCTGCGGGGAAAAATTCACCGTCCTCCCAAAATATAAATCGACTGGCCTCCTGTTTGTTGTGGAATGAATTGAATGATTATACTCGTTAACCGCCCTTTCCAATAATTCTTCGAAATTCCTTGATGTTCCATCACTATTAAGGCATCTCATAATTTCGGCTAGAGTAGAATGGAACCGTTCTATCTGACCATTAGCCTCGCTTCTGTACACGGGGGTTGTGAAAACATTAATTTTTAAATCGTCCTTTAGCATGAACAAGATTGATGCCGAGTTCAGAGAAGGTTCGTTATCCATAACAATATTCCCTGGAATGCCGAATGAAAATAGAATTTCCCTAAGGGTCTTTCTAACGTCTTCTATTAATCTTCCGTTCAGTAACTTTACCTGTGCAAATTTTGAGAACTTGTCGATAGAGGTTAATATCAATTTACGATCCGTTGAGAATATATCAAGGTGAATTGTATGTCCGGGATAAGTTGGCGTTGGTGTTTCCCCGAGCTCAGGCGTATTTGGGTGTCTTTCATATTTGTTCCTTTTAAACGTTGCGCACAATTTTATAATTCGTTTTATTTTCCCCGCCATTCCTGGAAAATAAAATTTTCCTAAAATCTGTAGTTTGTTCTCCCTTTCATTGCGATGGGCCCTGTTATGTTCCTCCAGAATTATATTTTCCTGATCGTTTTCGGATACTATATCTTCTACGAGTAATTGGGTAAATCTACACTTATAATTGGAGAAATTATTTGGGTAAAAATTTTGTATTTTTCCCATTATCGGTTCGGTAGTCTTTATACCATTGATAACTGGCGGGTTTAAATAATTTTTTAGAATACTTTTAAGTCGCTCTTCGCTATAATTTGGTTCCACTACTAGGTGTCTGTGAATTCCTGGGAATACGATTTTAAACTGATATGAAGGCGTATCACCAATGTCGATGAATTCTTGATTCGTGAATACGTTGACTGGAGTTTCAACGCAGGGTATTAAATTGTCAGATGAACTTTCCGCACTGTGTTGTGTTGCTGTGGACGAGTCCGTTTGATTATGAAGAACATGCGTTTCCGTCTGGTTCCTAGATAGAGCGTCGGCAACTACATTTGTACGACCTGGCTTATACCTTAGTTCATAATTATACTCTTCCAAAATGCATTTCCACCTTTTCATTTTGGAGTTATGGTTATTACTACTAAGGGCATATGTCAATGGTTGGTGATCCGTATAAATAACTACTCTCTTCGATCCGTACAAATAATTCCTTAAGGAATTTAATGCCCATATAATGGCTAACATCTCTCTTTCGTTAGTGGCATAATTTTCCTCAGTTGAGCTCAATGTTCTCGAAATAAATGTTATCGGTTTATCCTCCTGGCTTAGTACTGCGCCAATAGCGTAGTTAGATGCATCCGTAGTTAGCTAAAATCCTTTTTGAAGTCCGGATGCGATAGTATTACGTCATGTGATATTAGGGCATTTTTCAATGCATCAAAAGCACTTTTCGCAGTTTCGTCAAGGACAATTCTTGTCTGGCTGGATATGGATTTGGATTTGGATACCCGTCCATCTTCTCCTCTTAGTAAAGTTGTTAACGGTTTCGCCATATCCGCGTAACCTCTTATGAATCTCCTGTAGTATCCGGAGAGTCCAAGGAACGACCGAAGTTCTTTTAGTGTTTTAGGATATGAGAGTTTAAGAATAGATTCGACCTTCTTGGGGTTGGTTATTATTCCGTCACTCGATACAATGAATCCTAAGAATTCTACCTCTGTCTTGAAGAACTCGCACTTATCAAGTTGGATCTTCATATTGGCTTGTTCCAATGTTCCGAATATTTTCCCTAGTGCCTCAAAATGTGAACTCTCATCCTTGCTGAAAATAATAATATCATCAACATAAATATGACATATTTTACCGATATATTCCCTTAGTATATCATCTAGAGCCCTCTGAAAAATTGCTGGTGCGTTTTTCAGTCCAAATGGCAACCTGGTGAATTCATATTTTCCGTTATTTACTGAAAATGCTGTCTTCTGTATGTCCTCTTTCCTCAGTGGAATTTGATGGAACCCACTCTTTAGGTCCACTACCGTAAAGTATTTATTTGCCCCCATATTGGCCAATACTTCGTTTATTTCAGGAATTGGATATCGGTCTGCAATTGTCACGGTATTTAATTTTCTGAAATCAACCACTAGTCTGTGTTTCTGTTTTCCTGATAATTCTTCCTTTTTTGGTACAACCCATATCGGTGAGTTGTATGGAGATCTGGATGGTCTTATTATACCGTCTCTTAAGAGCCGGCTGACTTCCTCCTCGACCACATCCTTTAGCGCCATAGGGTACGGATAACTTTTTGAATACACTGGATCATTAGTTGTTGTACGGATATCACCTTCTACCAGAGTAGTATACGTTGCTTTTTCGTCCGGATCCGAAAAGAGCTGATAATGCCTATTAATTATATTCTCCAATGACCTTTTTTGTTCTCCTGGCAAATGTTGAGTTCTTAATTCCAGACTATTGACGTTTTGCGTAAAGTGTTGTTTAATAGGAATTTTTCTTCCTCCTCTAACAGTAAATTAGTCTTCGCTTGTGTAAATGACGGCAGACAATTCCTTTAAACTATCATTACCCAAAATTCCGTCAAATGACTTCAGCCCATCAAGGAGGAAAAATTTGATTGGGGTGTCGTTGATTCCAAACATATTAAGAAAAGCGTGATGAGAAACCTTACTGTTGCCACCTATCGATTTTGTGTAAAATATGTTGTTGTTCTCCTTTGGGTTTTTTATAAAGCTGGGTCTAATATAATTTTTGTTACTACCTGTATCTAATAAGAATTTCAATGTTCGCCCGTCCCCCGTTTTTGCCTCAAAATAAGGTAACGAGGAACAGTTTAATCTAAAAAATTAACTGCATCTTGGACGTAATCGAGTTGATTTTCCGCATTTTCTTCTGTTGCAAAGACTTCTGGAATTTTCTGGTAGTATTCTCCGATTGTGTCAGCTTTACTATTTCCCGTTCTATCTGTCTCGTATCCTTCTATCGGATAATTATCCCAATTATGCTGAGGATCTTCTGTCAGGGTTTCCATATGGAAGTTTCTCTGCATTTTATTAACCGGTCCCTGGAAAGAAGTTCCAGCAGTCCTTTTGGGAAATTGGTTTATCGGGGGTCGATTCATGTAGTTAACTCGTCCCGTTTGAATGGACCGATCTATATCCATAGGTTCCACACCGAGTTGTCCTCGATGACTCGAATTTTGATTTGAGCTCTGAACGTTGTTATATTGATAAAAGGGTCTATTCGGGATTTGCGGATTGAATGATGGTCTAGGTCCTGAGTTTTGATAAAAATTTGTACGTATATTCTGATCCCGATATACTGGACTGTAATTTGGAATGGAGCTTGCGTTGAAATTCGGTACATAACGAGGTGGAAGTGGTGGTCTAGTTGACATTATCCCGCCCATATGGGCAAGTTCTGGATAGAACTTCTTCCCACTTCCCGATTGGGAATTTGTCGCGCCGATTCTATCCCTCTATATATTCCCCCTAGGTAACTGTCCATGTGCATAATTCATCCTGAATGTCATATTATCCAGTTTGAGACAAATATGCAATGCCTGGGGTAATGTAGTTGGTTCGCGAACGCTTAGTAATCTCGGAAGGTCCCCATTGAGACCTCTAATGAATGTATCCAGTGCCTTTTCCCTGTAAGTATTCGTCATTGCCCTGAGACTGTTCTCCTCCAATTCCAAGCAAGAAACTTTATCGAGTATCAATGAAAGATGTTGGTACACTGCCTGGTAGAATTCCGTTATTGTTTTATTTCCCTGGCGTAGTACCATCATCTGGTACTCCAATGTTCCAATATCCCGCTTGTCGGAATAATGCATCATTAAGCACTTCTTTATCGAACTCCAGTTTAGTGGGGTCCTGTATGACTCTAAAGCGGTATCTGCCTCACCAGTGACCTTGGTGTGAATTGTATGTAATATAGCATAATAACGCCCCGTTCCCCTAAGAGACTCGTACAGTTCCAGGACTCTATCCACGGACTTTCTCCATGAATTAAATTCTCCAACTGCACCAGAAAATTCCCTCAAGGATTTCACCAAATCGGGCACTCTATCGATCTCCTCCAGTTTTGTAGGCGTTGTACCAATGGGTTGATCCACGTCCTCTTCGGGGGTATTGTCCGAAGGCGTTCCCATAGCCTCCCGAACTATCTCCTCTATCTGAGTCCTCTGAAGCTCAGTGAGTCCTTGTCCGTTAGAAGTTGTCCCACTCACCGTGAGTGTTCTACTAAGTCTATTCGTTAGCTCTTCGATTGTCTCGTCAGGCATGTTGTCGGAGTATAATGTCAGTTATAGTTATACAGGAAATTTCCAAGATTTGTCCCAAATGGGAAATTCGGAATCAATCGAAATCAATTGTAGGGAAAAAGCTTATCAGTTGTGAGGAAAAATTTATGTTGAAATATTATTTGGAAAAATTAGTTTGTTTTAGCTCCCGTTATTTTCAAGGAGTAAGAAAAAATATCATAAAACTTGGATTCAATATTAATCGTAAATTTAACTATTTCTCCTACTTCTAGGAAAAAAATTTCTAAATTTGCTAGAAAAAGAGTTATTCTCTAGATAATAGACGAATTTAGACTCTGATAGAAATTACTTTTTAAGACATTAACCAAATTGTTAATCCCGTTTGGAAATTGATTTTTCTAGGGCAATAAACGAATTTTAGTGCAGATGGGAAATTATCTTCAAGTTAATAAACGACTTTTAATTTCAATAGAAAATTATTTAAACAAATTTTAACTCCAATAGGTAATTATTTTAAAAGCAAGTTTTAGTTTTGATGAAAAGGGGAAACAAAAATATTCTTAAGATATTAACCACTTCTTAAAGCTATTCTTACATAAATAATCCCGGTTGCATTGCTGTTGCTCTTGGTGATCACTGTATGTGTGTTGTCGGCAGAATCTTCTTATGCTGCTACTGCGTATCAGTGTTGGAATGATGATGCTGTTAAAGCTGGTAATTTGTTGTGCACTTCTTGTTGTTGATTATAACAGGTTTAATTTTTGAATTAGTTTTTATTTTTGCGAGTCGCGCACAGAAAGGCTTTTAGTTGTTATTACTTTTAAATTTTCTATATTCTTTTGAGGAATTTAGTCCTGTTAGTTCTTTTTCTTTTAAGATTATTAAAATCCTTAAGTCACTACTTTAAATTAGAAAAATTTTTTTGATAAGATTTTTAATTTGTATTAATTTTAATTAACTTTTTTTATATTTCTTTTAAACTTCTTTAAGTCACTATTTTCGTTTAAGTTTACTTAAAATTTTATTTTTAACTTTTTATTTTTTATTTTTATTTTTTTCACAAATTTGTGGTCAATTTATGCCAAATTTCTTTTTGTTTAACTTAAATTTACGCCTCAGTTACTTATTTTTAATTTGTTGTCACAATTTTCTTATTTTTTGATCACCTTCTTATTTTTTCAGAATTTTAGGTTTGCCACAATTGTTCTTTGTTTAAATTATTATTTTAATTCGAATGGAGTTTTATTTTAATTCCGTTTTAACTTAGTTAGCGAGCTTGACCGGCTTCGGCGTACGCACGACCCTTTTTGTCCGCTTTGTGGATTACTAAGGAACCGATGTCAAGGCTTGACTTGTTTTAATTTAACGTAAGGACCTTCGTTAGTTTATCAAAGGGTCCCTGCTCGGGCGCCAGATAAATTATCGTTATTTAATTTTATTAAAAAAATTATTTTGGCTGTGCGGTTTTTAAGCGCACAACAAGTCTTTATTTGTTTAAATTGAAAATACAAGTGAAGTTTAATTTTTTAATACTACCTTATTCTACCCTACCGTATAGGTTAACACTACACCACCTCGTGCACTTGCAGTTGCTGCATCAGCATGTCAACGTTGGGAGTATGGGTACGGCTTAGCTGCGCGTGTTGATAGTAGACGCTGTCTCAGCATGTGAACGAACAAAGCTTAGTTGCAAATGAGGTGTCGGGTGTCATCGAATGCAACGTAGCTTGTGAGTTGTTTTTATTTTATTTTGATGTTTTAAATATTTTTTGTGTTAACTTATATACTTTTTTAAAGAAACGAAAGTTTCAATCATTTACACATTTACCAAATACCGAATACAAAATACTTTATTTAGTACTTTACACATTTTAAAAACACTTCACATTTTAAAACAACAAACAATATGGGAATTCATATAACGCGTTCTACTGCTTGGTAAACTGTGTGTAAATACACAATGTGTAAATGTATATATATCCGTAATATATTTTAAAATTGTTGGTATATTTGGAATATTGTTCTTCCGGTTCTTCCCAAATTCCTCAGTAATTTCTTTCAGAAAATATATTATTTAAGAAATTTAATATTAATTCAATAACAAATATTTTTTATTTTGATATTTTTTAAATGTTCAAACAAAAATAATAAATTGTAGAATAAATTTATCAGGGTGCGAGTAGTTTTTGAAATAAATGATATAACTTTACCAGGCTTACACTATCGTACATTTTATATGAATACCCATAATAGCACAGTAATACGAAAGAAACAAACAATTGCTATAGAGATGAGCGTGTGACACAATTTTTTTTCAAATTAATCTTTGTGATATAAATAATAAAAAATCAAATATGGGTGTTACCGTCATTTTAAAGACGTGACTAAAATCTTACTGATGTTCCACTTTTATTAGACGTTCTTTAACATGGGTAAACAAATTCGTTTTCATAACAACAATTTTGGTACGTGGGAGTGCTTAGGTGAGCATGAGTGACACATTCGTTGTAGTGACTGAAATATAAAAAAAACCACTTATTTTTTCTGCAAAATGTGAGTAAACATTTTTTTTCGCGCGTGACAAGATTTTTTTACGTGAGCGTGAGTGATCAAATATCACTCACGCACACATCTCTTAAAAAAAACCAAAATGCAGCAACAATAACACCAAAATATAGAAAAAGATAACATAAAAACGAAAAAACAACAGTTCTGTTCAATAATTAGGTATATTAAGACAAACAGACCTTTTATACAAAATTAAAAAAAAAAAAATTGAGCAACAAATGCGCAAAATTTTTTTTTAATATACAACCTCAAATGTTCTACTTTTCGATGATCTACAAATCAGAACCCAGGACTGCCCAGAAAAATAACCGTGGGCCTTTAAATATGAAAAACAACCCAAAATTGGTCAATTTTTAAAAAAATAATTAAAAATATTTACACATAATTATTTTTAACAAAAAGGTATTAATTATATACTTAAATACCTGAAGTTGAAGGTTCCATCACAAAAAATTAATTTTTGAAGGGCTAAATAGAAAAAATTAAGACTTGAATCGTATCAATTTTCAATTTTTGCCACTGTATGCGAAAACACTAATAATTCTCGAACTTTGAGAGCCCACTGTAGTATAAGTAAACAACATAGACGATTGATTGTGACAACTAGTGATTCAGAATTTTATCTAATTTTACTCGATACCAAAAATTATATTAAATAATTGATTCTAAAATTTCAACTAATCGCCACTTTAGCATCATTTGAACCCAATGTGCGTCAGTCTGTTCCTCCTTTTCTGTTACATTTCTTCCTGCAGCTTTTTCTAGTACTTATTCCTATCCATATGTGTTGCTGTAAAACTGTGCTACTTCTGTACCTGCCCTGCCAGTCTCTTCAAGCCCTATCAGTATGATCCAGCCATGTCAGTCTGATCGAGCCGTGATAGTCTGTTCCAGCTCTCCCAGTCCGTTCCTGCCTCCCAGTCTGTTCCAGCCCTGCCAGTCTCTTTGCCTTGTCAATTCTATTTCTGTCGTCAATCTGTTCCTGCTTTTCTATTACATTCCTTCCTGCAGCTTTTTCCAGTACCTATTCTTATCCATACGTGTTCCATTGTAAATAGTTGCTCATCTCTATTATTATTTAATCATTTTGTTCTCGATTTGTTTTTCAATATTTAAATTTCAATCTTATTTGTCTTTCTGTATTGTTCGTATATGCATAATAATAATTGTTGCTGTTTTTGTTTTATATAAGTATTGTGTGTGTTCATAAATTTAAGATTATTTTATAAAGCTTATGATTTCTTTTTTTTTTATTTATAAAGTTTTATTTCAATTTATTTTTCCCAATTTTATATCATTATTTTTATATAATTCTCGTAGTATTAATTATATTTAATATTTTCCAGCTGATGTATATTATACTGTAGCTGATGTAAATAAATAAATAAATAAATAACTAAATAAATAAATAAATAAATAAATAAATAAATAAATAAATAAATAAATAAATAAATAAATAAATAAATAAATAAATAAATAAATAAATAAATAAATAAATAAATAAATAAATAAATAAATAAATAAATAAATAAATAAATAAATAAATAAATAAAAGTCAACCCTACTTTTTGTATAAATTACTCTAGAGATAAATTTCTAATTCTTAAAAGATTACCGTTTTTGCTACCTCTAAATAAAAGCGGATTTAGCTGAAACTCGGCACAAAGAGTTTTTAGTGGACATCGCGAATTCCAATTTTCATGTTTTTTTGGACACCTCTAATGCTTATATATAGAGCAATTCCATATGAAAACGATCAAAATTGGCAAATTTTTGGACGACCCCTCTCCGATTTTAAAATAAATAGTCTCAATCGATTGCCCAGCAAAAAATAATGTACCTACATATTTTTTTTTTTTTATAGTGACTGGTTTAGTGGTGGTGTACACCACTGTCATGTGACAAAATTGAAGAATTCTTCATAAGAGACCTCATTGAAAGTTGTTTTAAAAAAACTACTAAAGCGATCGCAATGAGTGATAGCTCGTTGGAAAGGTATTGAATCAAGCTTTAATTGAAAAATAAATTTTTCTCAGAAATTTACCTTTTTTCCCATGAAAATTAAATTTTCCGATTTTCCACAGAAGCTCCTAAATTTTCCGGCTAATTTTTTTTTTTTTGGATTCCTCATAATTTTTGCTTTAAGAATCAGCAATACAAACATGGGCCCCGACTCCTTGTTTGGACAGGAGAGGAGCATTTAAGAGACCACCTTGTTCGCATTGTTTTTATATTTTTTATAATTGAATTATTTGTAATTATTTAACATTATTTTATTTTATTATTAAAAATACATTTTAAAAATTATTTTACAGTTAAAAATACATTTATGAAGAAAAAATCAATTTTTTTAAGAGCCCCAAGTTGAGTGTGTAGTGAATATGGTCTGCCTGCCTTCACAAGATCGACCATAAATCCATGGATAATAGCAGCAGTGGCATGTAATGGCACACCAAACCCGACTGAGGCTACAGGTCATAAAATGTTTTGTAAATTTTTTAAATTACCAGGTAATAAATATTTCGCCTAAAATGACACGTGCAGAAACAAGTCATAAAACACGGATTTTCCATAAATATGGCGAAATATTTATTACCTGGTAATTTAAAAAATTTACAAAACATTTTATGACCTGTGGTCGGCTTATTGGCAGTAACCAATTAAGTCCCTCTTTAAAAAACATTTTATGACCAGTAGTTCACGCAAATTTTCCTATTAAAGAAAAGCAAATATCGCTTATTTTTTTTTACCTATTTTTTACCAAAAAATAAATATAAATACTTCACACACTCTGAGTCAAATTTTAGTTGAATACTAAACGTGAAAGTGTTAAAGTGTTTTTTTTTTTGTAAAGTAAAGAGTGAAGCTGTAAAGACAATTTAAAGTAAAATGAATAAATTTTGCTGCAATCCGTTTAACAAGAGTGGACATCGTTCGAAAAAGATAAAAGTATTAAAATTAACTGGTGTTTCGAAGCGATACATGAATGAATTAAATATACAATACGGTGAAGAAGCAGAATTCATTTGCCCCAAGTGTAAAATCGATTTGTCTCAACAAGCAAATGCATTGAAACAAATGCAACCACAATCCGAGAGTGAAAAGACAATTGAACAAAATGTTTCATCTGATAGTGAGGCAGACATTCCGATGGTCAATATGTCTTTGAGTCCTTTGAATGAGGCTATTACCACTTTAGGTGAATCGCCTATTACAAAAAGAAAGTTGCGAAGTGAAAAATACAGGAAAGAGAAAAAAGGCAAGGTTATGAGTGCAATCGCGACAATATTTGATGAAGGCTCTGATAACGAATGCAGTCAAGCAGATGACGTTGATGACGGCAAACAAATGATTGAGCAGTTGAAAAGAAAATTCAATTTAGCGACCACTTTTCCGGAGAAATATCTCATTTTATCTGTGCTGCCTCAATCATGGTCTATACGCAAGATTTCTGAACAGTTTCAAACATCTTTTTACATCGCGAGAAGAAGCAAAGAATTAGTTCGACAGAAGGGCATATTGGCGACTCCCACCAAGAAATTTGGCTCAAGGACCCTCAGCGAAGCAACGGTGAAATTGATTCAAGATTTTTACTGCAATGATGACAACAGCCGCGCCTGCCCAGGTACACGTGACTATGTTATCACACGTGAAGATGGAGAAAAAGTACACAAGCAGCGCAGATTATTATTATGTAATCTATCCGAAGCATACCATCAGTTCAAAGAGAAATACCCAGCAGAAAAAGTGGGATTTTCTAAGTTTGCCATCCTACGACCAAAAGAATGCGTGCTGGCATTAGACAGGCACGGAACGCATTCAGTCTGCGTTTGCATGTTTCATCAAAACATCAAAATAATGTTCTTTCCATGCAAGAAATTGAAAGTATTTCACGGTGAAATTGAAACATATAGGGACCTCCTGTCGAAGTCGTTGTGCGCATACCCCACGGAAAATTGTCATCTGTCCAAATGCGACAATTGTCCGAAGATTGACGAGCTAGAGCAATATTTGGCGGAAAAGTTTGAACAGCTGTTAATTCAGGAGGTGCATTTCAAACAGTGGATAATTAGCAGCGGCAGATGTTCCCTTGAGACCGTGGTAAAGCAGATTCCGGAATTCATCGAGGAATTCGGATTCAAGTTGAATGAACTGAAGGCGCACCATTTCATATCCGAGATGCAATCCAAATTTCTAAAGGAAAGTAAGGAGAAATTAGCCCAAAATGAATTCATTGTGATAAGCGACTTTGCCGAGAATTACACTTTTCTCGTTCAGGATGAAATTCAGGCTTATCACTGGGCAAACGACCAGTGCACGGTGCATCCTTTTTGCATTTATTTCAAAAACGAAGATAACGAACTACAGACCGTAAGCCTTGTTGTTGTCGCGGAGAGTTTAGCTCATAATTATGTGTCCGTTTATTTATTTCAAATGAAACTGTTTGAATTCTTAAGATCAAAATTCGATGCAATCGACAAAGTAACGTTTTTCTCAGACGGCGCGGCTTCTCAGTACAAGAATAAAAAAAATTTTTACAATCTTTGCATAATTGAAGAAGAACAAAACTGCAAGGTCGATTGGCACTTTTTTGCGACGTCCCACGGTAAGAGCCCATGCGATGCGTTAGGGGGAACCCTAAAACGCAAGGCGACTAAGGCAAGTTTGCAAAGGCCATATACTGACCAGATCTTAAATGTACAACATTTGTTTTCGTGGATTCAAAGCAAGGAAATTGCCATTAACACAGTTTTATGCACTCAAAAAGAACACGATGCCATGGAGCGACGAATTCAAAACAGATATAATAATGTCAAAACTATAACTGGAACGCAAAAGTTTCATTGCTTCATACCAAATATTTCTGATATGTCAATTAATGTAAAGCGGTACTCTTCGTCTGCCGACGTGCTAAATTTAAAGTTACTTTAATTTTATAATGATGCCAAGACAATTGAAATTTTTAATAAATATTGTAATTAAGTATAAGCAGCAAAATAAGAAAGATTTTTTCTTCATAAATGTATTTTTAACTGTAAAATAATTTTTAAAATGTATTTTTAATAATAAAATAAAACAATGTTAAATAATTACAAATAATTCAATTATAAAAAATATAAAAACAATGAGAACAAGGTGGTCTCTTAAATGCTCCTCTCCTGTCCAAACAAGGAGTCGGGGCCCATTTTTGTATTGCTGATTCTTAAAGCAAAAATTATGAGGAATCCAAAAAAAAAAAATTAGCCGGAAAATTTAGGAGCTTCTGTGGAAAATCGGAAAATTTAATTTTCATGGGAAAAAAGGTAAATTTCTGAAAAAAATTAGGAAAATTTTATTTTTCAATTAAAGCTTGATTCAATACCTTTCCAACGAGCTATCACTCGTTGCGATCGCTTTAGTAGTTTTTTTTAAAACAACTTTCAATGAGGTCCCTTATGAAGAATTCTTCAATTTTGTCACATGACAGTGGTGTACACCACCACTAAACCAGTCACTATAAAAAAAAAAAAAAATATGTAGGTACATTATTTTTTGCTGGGCAATCGATTGAGACTATTTATTTTAGAATCGGAGAGGGGTCGTCCAAAAGGTGATCGCTTTCATATGGAATTGCTCTATAAACCTTTTTCATCGGATATGTAAAAATCTAAATTATTTAATTTTTACGCACACATTTATGATTGTGCTTGTATCTATTGGCTTTATACAATTGCTAAAAACTTACCATAACATCAAATATTGTTGAGCGGTGAAGTGGCCAACTTTGTATAAGATTTAAAAAAGATTTCTTTGCTTCAGCTGACAGCATTCCGCGAAGGCTTTGATGATGCATAGCTACTGCTTCGTGGGGTATGTTTGGAACAAATCTGGGAGGTAAACAATGACTTGCGATAACTCTATAGTCATTAATCACTTCATCACAGTCTCCTAATTCAAGCTGTCCCTGAAGTGCAGTAAGCATAATAGCTTCCATTTCAGTTATAGGAAATCGTTCAGTTCTCAAGCAATGCAACACCTGATGATATAAAAGTTCTTTTTCTACGGGATCATCTATGTTAACATAGTCGTCAAAGAATAGATGTTTTTTAAATAGAAACATATAGTGTTGATGACGGCAATTATTTAGTGCTGCATTGTTGGTCTGAAAAAAAAACATTTTATTAATATTTTATAGACCAGTCACTAAGCTATACAGTGGGCCAGAATCGAAATGTATTGGAAACAATTGAGCCATTTCTTACTGGCTGGTTTGATCGCCATCAAATTCTATAATACTTCTAACCAAAGTGATTTAAAACTCCAAAGTAGGGAACCTCGAGCATATGAATATTTTGAAACTTACCATTTTTCGTTTTATGGACCATTAAATCATTTTATAATCTCCAAATTTCATGCATGCATTCTTGTGCCCACTCTACAGGTCGTAAATATTAAGATATTTGGATGAAAATTGGTGCACAGACCTATGTCGGACGAAACCTATTGATTTTGGTTAAAATCGGAAATCGGAATAAAAAGTGATTACTTTTTATTTCGATTTAACGATGTGTATCTGTCTGTCCATGCATTCTTGTGCGCACTCTACAGGTCGTAAATATTAAGATATTTGGATGAAATTTCGTACACAGACCTATTTCGGACGAAACCTATTGATTTTGGTTAAAATCGGTCCATGTTTAGAGCTAGTGCCCATATAAGAGTCCCCCCAAAATTGGCTTGTTTACACGTTGCGGGTCGCAAATAAGAAGATATTTCAATTAAATTTGGTTCACTGACTCACGTGGTCCCAAGAACAAAGCCTGTTGATTCTAGATAGGATCGGTTCATATTTGGACCTATCGCCCATATGGGCTATATTTCCGATTTTCTCTTATTTTATCATTTTATAGAAAATTTTGGCACAAGTCCATTTTAACCCATTCGAATTTCGGATCCAACCATTAGTTGGCTTTTAACCAGACTGGTGTAGAGTATTATATAGTCGGCATGCTCGACTTTAACTTTCTTACTCGTTTTCTCCTAGTGTAAATCTACAATTGTGCCGAAGACAGGAAAACAAAATTGCATGTTCTTCGGTAAAATTAAGTTTTAGGCAAAATACTTATACATGATTAGGGTGACAATTTTTGTCTGTCTTCAAATCAGTACAAATTTTAAAAAATATTATCAAAAAAAAAAAAAAAATTATTATGCAGCCAACCTAATTTGTTGTCAACCGAATGGTTTGGTTGAGGCAACAAAATTTTACGGTTAACCATCATACCATTCTAAAAAACCTTACACATTTCTCCCTATTCAGACCCCAAGACAAAAATTTTTTTTACATGAAAAAATCCAGTGTTTTAAATACAGGAAACGGACCCATTGTTTAGAAATTTCAATTATCTGTTACTATTCCATTTCTAATTTTTGTTGTAACAGATTGATGAAATATAGCCATGCTGTGAATGGAGTCAAATATGACCCCAGGATAGTATGAACGTTAATTCTGAATTTCTGTTGTCATGAGCAAATTGTATTGTCTAAACTAATTTTCTGTATATCGTCACCTAAAATGCAAAAGGGCGTAACAACACTTTTTATTTTTTTACACTAGAACCAAAAAAACACGTTGGAGAATTAAAGATATTCTATATTTTCTTCTCTTGTTTAAAACACCACTATAGACTTATTCCGACATATAAGTTTAAAATTTTGTAGGGAAATGTAATTTAGTCTAGTGCGTCATAATCAATCAGAAAATCGGCTTAAATTTTTTTGTTGTTACGCCCTTTTGCATTTTAGGTGACGATATATAAACTAACCAATCGATTGGCTACAAATTTAGCTGGCAAAACATAGAAAAACTTCACATTTTGGCTACGTTTTTCTACAAACCTACAAATTTTCTATAAACCTCTAATGTTTTAAAAAATTAAAATTTTAAGGTTTTCTGAACTCTTTTGAATTGAAAATCCCACAGATTCGAAAATTTTTCATGGAAATACCCACATATATTTCTTCAGATTTTAAGGATTTTTGTACGGAAAAATCTTCAGCTTTTAATGTCGTTTCCTAAAACAGAGTCATTCTCACAACCGGATAATTAAAATATTTTTACCACAGCCAAATAACTGTTGTATCAACTGATTTTCTATTATCGCAATGGAACCAATTGATAAATTCGGTAGGCACCACGAATCTTCTCTGTGTAGGAAGCTACATATTATATTAAGACATTTACATATAGAAAAATTATTTTGAATGCTTTCTGGTAGAGAAAACCTTTCACATTCACAAAAATTTATCCTATAAAAGAAAAACTACATTGTACTTGCATTTTGGCTTTTTTTACTAAAAAAAATGTAATATTTTTTTAAATGCCAAAAATCAGTACAATCAGTACAAATTTTAAAAAATCAGTACAAATCAGTACACGACTTTTTCATCAGTACACGTGACCAAAAATCAGTGCATGTTTTGATCAAATCAGTACGAATGGTCACCCTATACATGATGGCATTAAATCCGAACAGTGGGAGATTTTGGAAAAAAATGGAAATAGTTCTGGATTTTCTAAACGATTAGAATAAAATTTCAGGTGGTAATTAAGGACTTGTATTCGAGTTTAAGTTTTGAATTTGGCGTCTATAGACCTATCAGGAGCGACGCCATAGCTCCCCAAAATCCGGCACCTCGGGTATTACAAAAATTAAAAACGACCCAGAATTCTTAATATTGTCCCGAATTAAAAAAAATTCATCAGTTGAATGTACTAGTCGAGTTCTACAAAAAAGTTAGGGACATGCATAGTTTATCTCTTATAGTTTACGAAGTATCCGACTTTGAAAATTAAAATTATCTATTTTTTACCTAACTTAGTGTAAGATTTTGCAAATATAAGATTCAAATATCCCCCGTTTTTTTTTTGGAATATTTTTTATGATTGTCTATCAAATTGATAAATATTCTACAGCAAAAATTTAAAAAAAAAACCTTTTGTAATTAAAAAGTTATATTCATTTAAAGCAGGCACCAGAAAACGTTTTTTTTTTGTTTTTATCAAAAATAAATAACAAAAAATTTCAAATGTACTTTAAAATAAAAATATCCTTCAAGTTGAAATTCCAAAAATATCGTTTGGTATAAATATCAAAGATAAAAAAATGGATAAAAAAATGAAACTTTTTAAAACGTTTTTTTTTTTTTTGTTTTTCATCTTTATACTAAGTACAAAAATATGAATAGAATTTTAAAATTTTTGTTTTATTTTTATGGTGGAGATACTATTCTGGTTTTTGGTTTCAAATCTGTACAAAATCATATAATGCCCTGGAGTGCTCTGTTGGGCGGTATATACATACAAACATATATTGCAAATATTTTTTTTTTGCTAAAATGTTTGCCAATTGACTAGCATTTTGCATTAATATTATTTATTTTCGGAATGAAATCGCTGTATAAGTTTTCTAATTAAATTTTTGCACTATGAAACCTTTTTCGCATTCCGCCATTAATTCGCAATTTTTTAAGTGCAGATTTTTAAAATTCATAACCTAGGGACCATAATACCCATATCTCATACCAAAGTTTGGTAATTTGTTAAAAAAAAAAAATTGCCAAAAAAAATTTGGAAAAAAAATTTTTTTTGCATTAATGTATTCTTTTGCAGAATATAAATTGCTCATTAGGTTTCTTAATTATTTTTTTGTATCATAAAGGCTTTTTTCGCATTCCGCCAATATTTTGCAATTTTTTGAGTGCGGTTTTTTAAAATTTTTAACCTTAGGACTATAATTGCCATATCTTATGCCGAAGTTTGGTGGTTAGTATGCAAAACGTTTCGCGAAAAAAAATTTTGCAAAATGGAAAATTTTCCTATTAAGATATTCGCTTGCAGAATGTAAATCGCTGACTTAGTTTTTTAATTTATTTTTTGTACCATAAAGCTTTTTTTCGCGTTCCGCCATTATTTTTAAATTTTCTAAGTGCGGATTTTTAAAATTCATAATCTAGTGTCTATTTTGCAAATTTTTAAGCGCGGTTTTATCTCTATATATAAAAGAATAACGTGACTGACTGACTGACTGACTCAACATCGCCCAGCCCAAACCGCTGAAGCTAGGAAGTTGAAATTTGGTATGTAGGTTCCTCTTTCGGGGTAGACGTCCACTAAGACGGGATTTTTGGAAATTCCTACCGGAACGGGCAAAAAGGGGGAAAGTGTCCCCCTTGACGGCCTGCCAAAACCCCTTTGGCTAGAAAGCTGAAATTTAAGATATGTGTTCCTTGGAGTAGGGGCTAACTTTTCTGGAAAGTACTTTCTAGAATTTTGGACAGGGACGTTGTAAAAATGGGGGAAAAAGGCCCCCCTTGACGGCCTGCCCAAACCGCTGGAGGTAGGAAGTTGAAATTTGGTATAAAGGTTCCTCCACTATCGTAGACATCCGCCAAGACGGGAGTTTTGGAAATTTTTACAGGGACGGGCAAAAAGGGGAAAAAGTCTCCCCCTTGAGGGCCTGCTCAAACTGCTGGAGCTATGAAGTTGAAATTTGGTATGTAGATTCCTCGACCGGTGTAGACGTCCGTTGAGACGGCATTTTTGGAAATTCTTATCGGGAGGGGCAAAAAGGGGACAAAAAAAGTACCTTTTTCCAAAAAAGTACCTTTTCCCAAAAAAAGTACCTTTTCCCAAAAAAAGTACCATTTTCCCAAAAAAGTACCTTTTTCCAAAAAAAGTACCTTTTTCAAAAAAAAGTACCTTTTTCCAAAAAAAGTACCTTTTTCCAAAAAAAGTACCTTTTTCCAAAAAAAGTACCTTTTTCCAAAAAAAGTACCTTTTTCCAAAAAAAAAGTACCTTTTTCCAAAAAAAGTACCTTATTCCAAAAAAAGTACCTCTTTCCAAAAAAAGTACCTTTTTCCAAAAAAAGTACCTTTTTCCAAAAAAAGTACCTTTTTCCAAAAAAAGTACCTTTTTCCAAAAAAAGTACCTTTTACAAAAAAAGTACCTTTTTCCAAAAAAAGTACCTTTTTCCAAAAAAAGTACCTTTTTCCGAAAAAAGTACCTTTTTCCAAAAAAAAGTACCTTTTTCCAAAAAAAGTACCTTATTCCAAAAAAAGTACGTTTTTCCAAAAAAAGTACCTTTTTCCAAAAAAAGTACCTTTTTCCAAAAAAAGTACCTTTTTCCAAAAAAAGTACCTTTTTCCAAAAAAAGTACCTTTTTCCAAAAAAAATACCTTTTTCAAAAAAAGTACGTTTTTTCAAAAAAAGTACCTTTTTCCAAAAAAAAATACCTTTTTCCAAAAAAAAGTACCTTTTTCCGAAAAAAGTACCTTTTTCCAAAAAAAGTACCTTTTTCCAAAAAAAGTACCTTTTTCCAAAAAAAGTATCTTTTTGCAAAAAAAGTACCTTTTTCCAAAAAAAATTCCTTTTTCCAAAAAATGTACCTTTTTCCAAAAAAAGTACCTTTTTTAAAAAAAGTACCTTTTTCCAAAAAATGTACCTTTTTCTAAAAAAATGTACCTTTTTAAAAAAAAGTACCGTTTCCCAAAAAACATACATTTTTCCAAAAAAATAACTTTTTCAAAAAAAGTACCTTTTCCAAAAAAAGTACCTTTTCCCAAAAAAAGTACCTTTTTCTAAAAAAATGTTCCTTTTCCCAAAAAACATACATTTTTTCAAAAAAATACCTTTTTCAAAAAAAAGTACCTTTTCTAAAAAAAAGTACCTTTTCCCCAAAAAAAAAGTACCAAAAGAAGTACCTTTTCCAAAAAAGTACCTTTTTCCAAAAAACATACATTTTTCCAAAAAAAACACCTTTTTAAAAAAAAATACCTTTTCCAAAAAAAGTACAAATAAAGTATCTTTTTCCAAAAAATTTCGTTTTTCCAAAAAGTACCATTTAAAATAGTATATAATTTCAAAAAAAACTACTTTTTTTCCTCCCCCCACGGATATCTCTACTAAAACAAGGTTTCTTGATATTCGGCATAGACGTGCGCTAAGACCGGATTTTTGGAAATTCCAACCGGAACGGGCAAAAAGGGGAAAAGTCTCCCCATAAACAGTCTCACAAATTGGAAAAGTGCCTGCCCAAACCACTGGAGGTAAGAAGTTGAAATTTGGTATAAAGGTTCCTCCACTGTAGTAGACCTCGACTAAGTCTGTATTTTTGGAATTCCCTACAGGATATCCCAAAAGGAAACTCGGTATGTGAGTTCCTCCTTCTGTGTAGGCGTCCGCTTAGACGGAATTTTTGAAATTCCTATCGGGAGGGGAAATAAGGTAAAAGTCTCCTCCTGACGGCTTGCCCAATCCCTTTTGGCCAACCTAAAATTTTAAATATGTATTCCTTGGAGTAGGACTAACTCACCGGCAACGTAATTTTTCTATTTTGGAACAGCAACATAGTAAAAATGGTGGTTGAAAGGGAAAAATGTCCCCAATAACGGCCTGCCCAAACCGCTTAGGCAATGCAGTTGAAATTTGGTATGAATGTTCCTCATCCATCACAGATAGCCGCGAAGATGGAATTTTTGTAAATTCCTAAAGGGAGGGGCAAAAAGAAGAAAAGCCTCACCTTGGGGGCCGGTAAAAACCCCTTCGGCTAGAAACCTGAAGATTAAAATGTGGGTCCCTGGAGTAAGGGCTAACTTATTAGAAAGATACTTTTTTGAATTTTGGACAGGGTCGTTATAAAATGGGGGCTCAAAAAGGGAAAGTTGCCCCTTAATGACCTGTCCAAACTGCTGGAACTAGGAAGCTGAAATTCGGTACTTAGGTTCCTCTTCCAGCCGAATTCCAACCGGGAGGGACAAAAAAAGAAAAAGTGTCCCCCTTGACAGCCTGCTCAAACTGCTGGAACTAGGAAGCTGAAATTCCCTGTCGATGGATTTTCGGAAATTCCTACCGAGAGGGGCACAAATAGTAAAAGTTGGCTAGAAACCTGAAATGTAAAACATATGTTACTTGGACTCACTTACCGGGAAGGTGCTTTTTGGCCAGGGACATTGCAAAAATGGGGATTAATGAAGCGAAAAGTGCCGCTTAAAGGCCTGCCCAAACCGCTGGAGGTAGGAAGTTGAAATTTGGTATTAAAGTTCCTCCTCTATTGTAGACATCCGCTAAGATGAGATTTTTGGAAATTTCTACAGGTAGGGTCAAAAACAGGAAAAGTCTCCCCCTTAACGGCCTGGCGAAACTGCTGGAACAAGGGATCTTAAATTCGGTATTTGGGTTCCTTCTCAAACGTTGACGTCCCCTAAGATGGTATTTTTGGAAATTCATACCGGGAGGGGTAAAAAGGGAAAAAACTTCCCCCTTGACGGCCTGGCCAAACTGCTGGATATAGAGACCTAAAATTATGTATGTAGTAGGTTCCTCCTCCAACGCGGCGTCCTCTAAGACGGAATTTTTGGAAATTCCTACCGGGAGGGGTAAAAACGGAATAATTCTCCCCCTTGATGGCCTAACCGAACCCTTCGGCTAGAAACCTGTAATATATAATATGTTTTCCTTGGAGTATGGGCTAACTTATCGACAAGGCACTTCTAGGACTTTGGACAGGAACGTGGTAAAAATGGTGGTTCAAAAGGGGAAAATTGCCTCCCCCCTTAACGTCTGCGTCTTTAGCTAGAAACCTAAAACTTAAAGAACAAGTGTATATGAAACACTAAAATTAAGAAACTAAATAGGAAGCGAGTGGAATTGAAACACTACACAAGTGGAATGAAATGGATATAAACGTTGAACGAGTGGAATTGAAATTATAGACAATGCAAATGGATTGGAAGAGGGAATTACCTCTTCAAACACTATCAACGGAATATGAAACTTATGTAGCATTGAAACATACTCTCCAAAAAGTTAAACAAATTTTCTAAAAGAGAAGAAACCTTAGAAAAGGAATGGAACTTATATATTCCGATATTTAAACTTCATGTAACGAAGCACCGGTGGAAGAAACCGACGCAGTAAATTTTCCAACTGAATTTGTGAATTTACTTGATTTGCCAGGTCTACCTTTACATAAACTGGAATTAAAAAAAAAAACTTTAAGACACGCTAACAACGTAGCGGGCTTTGCCCGCTATTTTTAATATTATAAAATGCTTTCCAACTCTGCTTTACGTTATTTATTTTCATTCAAAACACAAATGAACAAAACTACTTACGGGTCTATCTACCTAAGTTCGCACTTTACCAAATTATCTTGACATACACACGTATATTGCAAATTATTATGGATTCATTACTAACAATCCAGTTTCATGAGAAAAAGTGATCAAATATTTATTTATTTTAAACCCATTGTTGTGCAGAATTATTTATTTGTGGTGGCTGGGTGAAGGCTTTAAATAAAAAAACCAATTTAATAAAAATCGTGGGGGGCGCAGCCCCCCGGGGGGAGGGCGCAGCCCCCCCCCCCCCCTTAACCTTTAAGGCACGCTAACAACGTAGCGGGCTGCGCCCGCTAGTATCTATATATATCTATATACCTATATCCTATACCAAAATTATCTGGTTAGATTGCAAAAAAAAAAAAAAAAAAAATTAAAAAAAAAAAATTTACAAAAAGGAACAGTTTTACATCAATAAATGTGACCTTTTCCGAGAAAAGGGACCCTTTCTCGGAGAAGGTCACATATATGTATGTATAGCAGAATGTTAAGTTTGGTGGTTAGTTTGCAAAAAAAAATTCGCGAAAAAAATTTTCCGAAAAGAAAATTTTTTGCATTAGTGTATTTGTTTGCAGAATGTAAATTTCTGATAAGAATTTTTAATTAATTTTTTGTACCATAATGCTTTTTTTTGTGTTCCGCCATTATTTTGCAATTTTTTAAGTGGGGTTTTTTAAAATCCATAATCTATAATACATATATCCTATACAAAAATTATCTGGTTAGATTGCAAAAAAAAAAAAAAATAACGAAAAAAAATTTTTTCAAAAAGGAATAGTTTTGTATTAATATATTTGCTTGCAGAATGTTAATCGCTGATTAAATATCAAAATTAATTTTTTGTACCATAAAGCCTTGTTTCGCATTCCGCCATTATTTTAATTTTTTAAGTACAGTTTTTGTGGTTAGTTGCTCACAAATCCTATGAATTTAATGACCACAGCTTGTCTTTTGCACAAAATTATTCAGCCTATCATGCTTTGTAGAAGTCTTTTCGGCGGAAATTTTTATTACTTTTTAATAACGCAAAGGTCTATATCATTTAGGGTTGCCACATCGCAAAAGTCTAATAACCTGACACTTCGCAAAAATAACTTGATTAAAAAAAAAACTTGACAATAAAAAAAATTTAATGTGCATATGTGTGCAGTAGGGTGATTCTTAATACAAAAATTTATAATTTTTGAATACACTCGCCATTTTATTAAGATTCATAAAAAAAATTTCGGTTTTTTTTGGAATTTTCGGGGACAAATTCGATAGTGCTACCAGCCTTTGAAGTTTGGACATATGGGTTAAATTGACCAAATAAAAAAAAAACTTAAAATTACAAAACTGACGAAATTGATTAATGCTTTATTTTTTTTTGTAGCATTTATTCCTGTATAATAAGAAGAAAAAGATGAAGTCTGCAAGAAGTCGTTGACATTTTCCAACTTTATGCCAAAAAAATATATAAACTTCCCTAGTAAAAATGATTTTTATATATTCATATATGATTTTTATACAATCATTTATGATTTTATACACTTATAACTTGGCGAGTTTTGGGAAACATATATTTTTATATGATTATATCAAAAGATATTTAATTATATAAAATTATATTAACCAGATCCACCATTTTTCGGATGAAATAATATATTTTTTATATAATTATATTAACCCATACATGATTTGATAAGGAAAATGGTGGATCTGGTTAGTATAATTTTATATAATTAAATATCTTTTGATATAATCATATACAAATATATGTTTCACAATACTCGACAAGTTATAATTGTATAAAATCATAAATGATTATATAAAAATCATAAATGATTATATAAAAATCATATATGATTATATAAAAATCATTTTTACTAGGGTTTCCATAGTTTTCGAATGGTCAATTTGAAATTTTAACATATTTTTTTTCTGAAAAGTAAAAACCCATAACTTTTTTTTATAAATTTTTTAAATGGATGATATATAATCAAAATAAAATAGCACTTAAGGTTTTTCTTGTCCCACGTCTACTCACGCTCTCAAAACCAAAGATATACATTTAGCGCTATTTTATTTTGATAATATATCATCAATTTAATACATTTATGAAAAAAAAGTTTTGGTTTTTTACGTTTCAGAAAAGAAAATATGCTAAAATTTTAAAATGGCATTGCGAGAATTACGAAAAATTTATATATTTTTTTTGGCCTAAAGTTTGAAAATTTCAACGACTTCCTGCCGACTTCATCTTTCTTTTCTTATTGTTTAGAAATACATGCTACTCAAACAAATTAAAACACTAATAAATTTCATCAGTTTTGTAATTTTACATGTTTTTTTAACTACTGATACGACAAAAATTCAATTTAACTTGACAAAATAAATTTGACCTTGGCACTTGACAAGACTTAAATTAACTTGACAATCAAGGCCATTCAAGGCCATGTGGCAACTCTAATATCATTGGATGCAGAAATATGTCCATATGAATGTTGTTTTAAGAATTTCCTACAAAATTTATATGTAAAAACGTAAACCGTTTTTTTTTTGTTTTTTCCTCAATAAAAAAATAAAAATAATTTTGTTTTCGAAAAGAAAACAAAAAATAAAAAAATTTATGAAAACAAAATATCCATCAAGAAAAATAAATTCATTTGTACACAAGTGATTTTTTTTTATTGAGGAAAAAACAAAATAAAACGTTTTATAAGTATTAATATCGGGTGCCTGCTGTAAAGTTAAAATTCTGGAAAACGTCGTTTTTTGACATTTTTTAGATAAAAAAGTATTTTCATTATTTTTTATTTATAAAAAATAATTGTTAAGTAACATATATATTATTTATACTTTTTTAAAAGGCTATACCATGTGTAATATTACTGTATAAAATCTTAAAATCTGTTCGAAAATTTCAATCACTGTGGGCACCAGGCGCTCCCGAAATATAACTATTTTTTTAAAATTTCTACTTTATGCCATATTTACTCCAACGCAAAGTTAGATTCCAAAATTTTAAGCACTTTTTATATGGTCGAATATGTTCCTAATTATTCTGTAAAGGGAATCCTGCGCCCCGTTATTGATAGGACAAATATTCCCAAAAAACTCATTTTTGGGGATTTTCAGAAGTTTTTTAGGAATCGTGGAATTTTCCAAAAAATTTAAGTTGCCTTGTATTAGGCATAAAAAAATCTATTTAGTTGCGAAATTTCAAGAAAAAATATTAATTAATTAAGTTTTTATTGCATAATTAAACATTAATAACATATTATGGACAAAAAATCAAAAGAACAACTTCTCTCAAAAATGTCTTTAATGAATTTTACAATTTTTTTCCATAAACATACTTTATGAATTAGGAAAATTACATTAACTACTATTTCATTCATATAAGTAGATAACACATTAACACAGGTAATATATTGCACAATATTTAACTATTAACCCTTTATTTTGAGACCTGCGTTGTCCATTTTAAAATAATTGGAAGTAAATTCGAAAGCTTCAGAAAATAATTTATACTGGTTGCTTTTCTGGTACCTGTTTAACCCTTTCACTACCGACTTTTTATTTGCGGATGTATCGTTATTTTGACTCCACATTCTTGTTAAGAGTCCTCAAATTATAAAAAAATATGTAACATATTTTACCCCCTTCCCTTCCTACCCCCTAAAAATGACGTTCGAAAATCGATTTTTTAAAACTTATGAGCCCCGTTTCATCCCTTAAACATTCGGGTAGCCAAAAATCCTTTAGTTGGTTTTCTTCTCGTCATAAAACGAAGCTATATGCCAACTTTCAATTATCTATCTTCATTAGTTTGGGAGAAACACCAAAACCCCCTTTTCACGGAGATTAAGACATGTTAAAAAAAATTTCACTTCATTAACAAATGTTGAACTTAGGCTTGCCAGATCGAGATCGGCAAAAGCCTTGACATTCAGAAGAAAAAGCTTGAGTTTTCTTGACATTCAAAAAAAAGGCTTGATTTTTCTTGACAATTTAAAATTCAGTTAAATTAGCAAAAAAAAATTGCAAAATTGAATTGAAAATATAAATGATATTAATTTATACAGATTTTCTACATTCTTTGTACCACATGTTTTTAAACCAATGGGCCCATATGTTGTCAATGGATATGTAGTTTTGTAATTCTTCAAAAACTTCCCGAAGGCAGCAGTAATCTGCATACAGTAATTTTGACTTAGCTGCACAACCAACTTTTCCTAGAATTTTTGTGCAGGTAAGCCAAAAACGCAGCTAACTCAAATTGTTTACCTGCCTTAATGTGCAGGTATACCAATACAGACTGAAAACAAACAAAACAAATGAAGCTAATGATGACAACTTTGTGCTTTGCACCAGATCTAGCGATTTTTATGGTTAAAAAACGACTAAAGTAGAATATTTTTGTCACAAAAAAAGTTGACAACATTTATTTTATGTGTTGTCAACATTTATTTTATGTGTTGTCAACATTTATTTTATGTGTTGTCAACATTTATTTTATGTGTTGTCAACAAAGCAAAACACAAGAGGCAGCTAAAGGTGATATTTTTTATGAAAATAATCTAAAACTGCCAAAAATATGAGGCAGTTATATTAAATGTGCAGGTATAAAAAGTGCACTTAAAGAAGACAGTTGCGTACATAATTTTGTCAAATAGAAACGAAACCAAAATTTTGTGCAGTTATAGCAAATGTGCACTTAAGAAAAAGGCAGTTAAACCAAAACTACTGTACGACGAAGAAGATAAGCAGTATTTGCTTCAAGTTGTGGAGCACTACAGAAAAAACTTTTAATCCCACAAAAAATCTTCATTAGTATAATATTATCAACAATAAAAAAAATTAAAAAATTCACCTATTTTTTGGAACTTTGAATTTAGGGTATTCCCGGCAAGTTTATCCGTAGTTTATCTGCAGACTATTGCGGCTCGTTGGAAAGGTAATTATTATAGGTATCGAAGAAATTCAGTTGGGAACATATATTCAGATTTTGTTGTTATTCAAATATAAACAGGAACAAAAATAGTGATGAACGGGTAATGTAATAAAAGTTTGGGCTCAACCCGTAGGTACTCGGAACTAAAAAAAAAATTTAAATTTCTGTGCGAAAAATTGAACTTTTCAAAAACATTTACACTATAGCCACTCTATTATACATATGGGCCATTCCATATCAAATCGAACAATGGTTGGAATCGACCACTTTCGACTTCGATGAATTTTGGTCAGAACTTTTCTTTCATCATATAACGAAGTTTTGCCAAAGGAAAAAAATTAAAATTTTTTCTTCAAAAGTTATGCAGTATTAAAAATTTCAAAATTTTTCTCATTTTTTGCTTTATTATGAGGTTATTTTTTGACGGTAATTTAGCGGTATTGCCTGCCAACCCTGTTTTTTTTAAAAAAGATATGAATTTTGCAATTTTGTTATTCTCTGTTTTTACGTTGAATCTTAATACAATAAAATTAAACAAATATCCAATTTTGAAATTTTGAGCAACAAAAAACAAATTGAAGGTTTTAAAAGCACAGAAAAATTTTTAAATCGAAATTACGCTTTTATTTTTTTGGTAATAGTTTGAAAAACAAATAAGTTAAGAAATGGCACATACACACACACATGTATACATAAATGGAAGAATGTGACTGCAAGTAGGAACTCTTAATTGATAAGTGGCTATTTGTTATTGTTACTACTAATAGTTTTCTTCATATCTCTATATATAAAAGAATAACGTGACTGACTGACTGATTGACTGACTGACTGACTGACTCAACATCGCCCAGCCCAAACCGCTGAAGCTAGGAAGTTGAAATTTGGTATGTAGGTTCCTCATTCGGGGTAGACGTCCGCTAAGACGGGATTTTTGGAAATTCCTACCGGAACGGGCAAAAAGGGGGAAAGTGTCCCCCTTGACGGCCTGCAAAAACCCCTTTGGCTAGAAAGCTGAAATTTAAGATATGTGTTCCTTCGAGTAGGGGCTAACTTTTCTGGAAAGTGCTTTCTAGAATTTTGGACAGGGACGTTGTAAAAATGGGGGTTAAAAAGGGGAAAAAGGCCCCCCTTGACGGCCTGCCCAAACCGCTGGAGGTAGGAAGTTGAAATTTGGTATAAAGGTTCCTCCACTATCGTAGACATCCACCAAGACGGGAGTTTTGGAAATGTTTACAGGGACGGGCAAAAAGGGGAAAAAGTCTCCCCCTTGACGGCCTGCTCAAACTGCTGGAGCTATGAAGTTGAAATTTGGTATGTAGGTTCCTCGACCGGTGTAGACGTCCGTTGAGACGGCATTTTTGGAAATTCTTATCGGGAGGGGCAAAAAGGGGACAAAAAAAAGTACCTTTTTCCAAAAAAGTACCTTTTCCCAAAAAACGTACCTTTTCCCAAAAAAAGTACCTTTTTCCAAAAAAAGTACCTTTTTCCAAAAAAAGTACCTTTTTCAAAAAAAAGTACCTTTTTCCAAAAAAAAAGTACCTTTTTCCAAAAAAAGTACCTTTTTCCAAAAAAAGTACCTTTTTCCAAAAAAAGTACCTTTTTCCAAAAAAAGTACATTTTTCCAAAAAAAAGTACCTTTTTCCAAAAAAAAGTACCTTTTTCCAAAAAAAGTACCTTTTTCCAAAAAAAGTAAATTTTTCCAACAAAAGTACCTTTTTCCCAAAAAAGTACCCTTTTCCAAAAAAAAGTACCTTTTTCCAAAAAAATTACCTTTTCCAAAAAAAGTACCTTTTTCCAAAAAAAGTACCTTTTCCCGAAAAAAGTACCTTTTTCCAAAAAAAGTACCTTTTTCCAAAAAAAGTACATTTTTCCAAAAAAGTACCTTTTTCCAAAAAAATTACATTTTTCCAAAAAAGTACCTTTTTCCAAAAAAAATTCATTTTTCAAAAAAAGGACCTATTTCAAAAAAAGTACCTTTTTCCGAAAAAAAGTACCTTTTTTAAAAAAAGTACGTTTTTCCAAAAAATGTACCTTTTTCTAAAAAAATTTACCTTTTCCAAAAAAAAGTACCTTTTCCAAAAAAAGTAACTTTTCCCAAAAAACATACATTTTTCCAAAAAAAATTTCTTTTTCAAAAAAAGTACCTTTTCCAAAAAAAAGTACCTTTTCCCAAAAAAGTACCTTTTTCTAAAAAAATGTTCCTTTTCCCAAAAAACATACATTTTTTCAAAAAAATACCTTTTTCAAAAAAAGTACCTTTTCCAAAAAAAAGGACCTTTTTCTAAAAAAATGTTCCTTTTCCAAAAGAAGTACCTTTTCCAAAAAAAGTACCTTTTTCCAAAAATTATACATTTTTCCAAAAAAAATCACCTTTTTAAAAAAAAATAGCTTTTCCAAAAAAAGTACAAATAAAGTACTTTGTAAAAACAAAGTATCTTTTTCCAAAAAATTTCGTTTTTCCAAAAAGTACCATTTAAAATAATATATAATTTCAAAAAAACTACTTTTTTTCCTCCCCCACGGATATCTCCACTAAAACAAGGTTTCTTGATATTCGGCATAGACGTGCGCTAAGACGGGATTTTTGGAAATTCCTACCGGAACGGGCAAAAAGGGGAAAAGTCTCCACATAAACAGTCTCACAAATTGGAAAAGTGCCTGCCCAAACCACTGGAGGTAAGAAGTTGAAATTTGGTATAAAGGTTCCTCCACTGTAGTAGACATCGACTAAGTTTGTATTTTTGGAATTCCCTACAGGATATCACAAAAGGAAACTCGGTATGTGAGTTCCTCCTTCTGTGTAGGCGTCCGCTTTGAAATTTTTGAAATTCCTATCGGGAGGGGAAATAAGGTAAAAGTCTCCTCCTGACGGCTTGCCCAATGCCTTTTGGCCAACCTAAAATTTTAAATATGTATTCCTTGTAGTAGGACTAACTCACCGGCAACGTAATTTTTCTATTTTGGAACAGGAACATAGTAAAAATGGTGGTTGAAAGGGAAAAATGTCCCCAATAACGGCCTGCCCAAACCGCTTAGGCAATGAAGTTGAAATTTGGTATGAATGTTCCTCATCCATCGCAGATAGCCGCGAAGATGGAATTTTTGTAATTTCCTAAATGGAGGGGCAAAAAGAAGAAAAGCCTCACCTTGGGGGCCTGTAAAAACCCCTTCGGCTAGAAACCTGAAGCTTAAAATGTGGGTCCCTGGAGTAAGGGCTAACTTATTAGAAAGATACTTTTTTGAATTTTGGACAGGGTCGTTATAAAATGGGGGCTCAAAAAGGGAAAGTTGCCCCTTAACGACCTGTCCAAACTGCTGGAACTAGGAAGCTGAAATTCGGTACTTAGGTTCCTCTTCCAGCCTAATTCCAACCGGGAGGGACAAAAAAAGAAAAAGTGTCCCCCTTGACAGCCTGCTCAAACTGCTGGAACTAGGAAGCTGAAATTCCCTGTCGATGGATTTTCGGAAATTCCTACCGAGAGGGGCACAAATAGTAAAAGTTGGTTAGAAACCTGAAATGTAAAACATATGTTACTTGGAGTATGGGCTCACTTACCGGGAAGGTGCTTTTTGGACAGGGACATTGCAAAAATGGGGATTAATGAAGCGAAAAGTGCCGCTTAAAGGCCTGCCCAAACCGCTGGAGGTAGGAAGTTGAAATTTGGTATTAAAGTTCCTCCTCTACTGTAGACATCCGCTAAGATGAGATTTTTGGAAATTTCTACAGGTAGGGTCAAAAACAGGAAAAGTCTCCCCCTTAACGGCCTGGCCAAACTGCTGGAACAAGGGAGCTTAAATTCGGTATTTGGGTTCCTTCTCCAACGTTGACGTCCCCTAAGATGGTATTTTTGGAAATTCATACCGGGAGGGGTAAAAAGGGAAAAAACTTCCCCCTTGACGGCCTGGCCAAACTGCTGGATATAGAGACCTAAAATTATGTATGTAGTAGGTTCCTCCTCCAACGCAGACGTCCTCTAAGACGGAATTTTTGGAAATTCCTACCGGCAGGGGTAAAAACGGAATAATTCTCCCCCTTGATGGCCTAACCGAACCCTTCGGCTAGAAACCTGTAATATATAATATGTTTTCCTTGGAGTATGGGCTAACTTATCGGCAAGGCATTTCTAGGACTTTGGACAGGAACGTGGTAAAAATGGTGGTTCAAAAGGGGAAAATTGCCCCCCCCCTTAACGTCTGCGTCTTTAGCTAGAAACCTAAAACTTAAAGAACAAGTGTATATGAAACACTAAAATTAAGAAACTAAATAGGAAACGAGTGGAATTAAAACACTACACAAGTGGAATGAAATGGATATAAACGTTGAACGAGTGGAATTCAAATTATAGACAATGCAAATGGATTGGAAGAGGGAATTACCTGTTCAAACACTATCCACGGAATATGAAACGTATGTAGCATAGAAACATACTCTCCAAAAAGTTAAACAAATTTTCTAAAAGAGAAAAAACCTTAGAAAAGGAATGGAACTTATATATTCCGATATTTAAACTTCATGTAACGAAGCACCGGTGGAAGAAACCGACGCAGTAAATTTTCCAACTGAATTTGTGAATTTACTTGAATTGCCAGGTCTACCTTTACATAAACTGGAATTAAAAAAAAAACTTTAAGACACGCTAACAACGCAGCGGGCTTTGCCCGCTATTTTTAATATTATAAAATGCTTTCCAACCCTGCTGCGCCCCCCCCCCCCCTAAACTTTAAGGCACGCTAACAACGTAGCGGGCTGCGCCGGCTAGTTTATTATAAGATAAACATAAAATTGATAAATTAACCTTTGGTTTTCCTTTAAAATTATAGGTTTCCTACTTGCAGGCACAAGCTGTTACTATAGGCTGATAATTTTGCATAATTCGACATTTTACAATTTTTTTCTACCCTAATTTAAGCATTATAATTTTGGCTTTTCATAACTTTTTTTAAATTAAAATTATTAACTGTCCATGAAAAAGCGAACCTTAGGAGAAACAAGAAATTTATTCTGGAAGTGACTGTATATTAAATACATACATAGTATTTGTCCCAAGAAGCTTCTTGCAGTATATTTAACAAAACTAGATTCTGCGGTTTTAGAAGATCCTGCAAAATGATCATCGCGGTCAGAATCAATGTTTCAAACGCGAAATGAAAATACACTGTTGCTAAAACAAAACTCTCAAATTGCTTTTTTGATGGCCTCTTGAAAAATGTGTCTATTTTAATCACGTTCTCGTCACAAAGACGCACTATCATTTGCTTTTTATTCATATTATTTGTTATTAGCAGTTTGGTGTTATAAATTGTCGAAATCTATTCTATTTTCCTAGTTCTAACACAATGCACTAGCAGAAGTAGGGGTCATCACCTGTGTGTTAGTCTATCGTAAAAAAAAATTAGAAATAGTGAGTAAAAATGTGAGGACACCCGGAAATTTTCACACAAAATAAAACATTTTGTACAAACAAACAATCGGAATAAAAATGACTAGAATTTGGCATTACAGTTCGCAGTTCATTTCAATCAATTTTATTTTTGAACTAGTGTGTTCTTGTAGTTCACTCGATCATTCGATAAATTTTTTCAGTTGTTCATACACTGATATAAACGTCTTTAAAAATTTTTCATAAAAAAATAGCTGAAAAAAGCAAAATCTGTTAGACATTAGAAAGCATTAGAAAGATACAAACAGCAAGAAAAAATCTGTTAAATTTACAAAATTTCAGCTATATTTTAGTAAATCGAAAATGACAATTTACCCTGCTAAAATCAGCAAAAAATTTATTGGAAATAAGTTCACTAAACCATCACAAAGAATTTAAAATTTTTAGTTTTTTTTTTTTGTTTTTGTCAATGCGAATAAAATCTACACTGCAGAAAGCAGTCTACTATTTTCTAGCAAATATTTCTGTTTATTGTAGCAGAGGTGTTCGTTATTTGTATTCAACTCAATTAAATTTAGACATAAATTAATATTTGAATAAATAACAATTTCTTTACTGCTTTTTTTCTACTAATATTCAGCAATATTTTTTAGCCAATATTAGCAAGAACAATTTGCAATTCAATTAAATGAAATTTAACTCAAATATTACTAAAACATTTGCATTTTTGCTGTACTTATCTTACTAATATTTAGCAAAACGGATTTACTAATTTAAAAACCTTTCTGTGCAGGGCCCCTTTTAACTAATTTTGAGTACCTTTTTTTGCTATTTTTTCAGGATTTTTCGAACAACGTGCGCAGCATAGAATAAGTTTTACCTATAACACCATTAACATGATTGGACCAACTAAGCGTGTTATTAAATATTATACCAAGGTTTTTGGCAGAGGAAACAATTTCTATTTTTTGATTATTTATTAGAACAAAAATATTTAAGGGTATCGGCGTAGATTTTTTGCGTAGTATAATGCACTTTGATTTCTGGGGGTTTAATCAGAGTCCATTTGCAGATGCCCAAAGGAAAATGTTGTGAAGATCATTGTTAAGCTTTTCGACGTTGCAATGAAGGGACTTACGCGAACTACTGAGATAGAGTTGCACGTCGTCAGCATACATTTGTATTTTACAGTGGGATATTTGTTTTGGTAAGTCATTTATATACATGGAGAACAGTAAAGGTCCCAAGATGGAGCCCTGAGGAACGCCTCTTGATACTGGTAGAGAGGTCGAGGAATGATCCACTAAATATACTGACTGAGAACGATTTGTGAGATATGACCTGAGCAATGATGTTGCTGTGTTTGAAAAATTAAATTGCTGATGTAACTTTAGACATAGTATGGTATGGTCCACTGTATCGAAAGCTTTCGAATGGTCTAATAGAACCAAAAAAGTAAAGTTTCCACTGTCAACAGCACGACGTATATCTACCGTTACATCGATTAGGGCAGTAGTACAACTGTGCTTAGGCCGAAAGCCCGATTGTCTATTAATTAATAAGTTAAAAATATTCAAGTGCTCACTGATCTGCTTGTGCATTATTTTTTCTATGACTTTTGAAAGAAAGCATAAAATTGCAATCGGTCTAAACTCTGAGTTAGATTTAGGTACAGGAATTATATTTGCGTGTTTCCATCGTTCTGGAAAAACACAAGAAGTAAGGATGGTATTAAAAAAATGCGTAAGATACGGCAATAAATGTGGAAGCAGAATACGAAGGAATCTAGGATTTATATTGTCATGAACAATGGAGTCCGATTTGATAGACAAAATACTGGATAATACATCAGAGTCATTAATAAAATGAAATTCGAATGAAGTATTTATGTCCTGAGTTAGTTGGTTGTTATGCATATTATAAGTGTTAGGATTGGCGATGGGCATAGGTATATTTGTAAAAACTTCGTTCAGTTCATCCGCACTCACACTACTGCTGATATTATTATTCTTCGTTCTCCCGATTCCGATTTCACGTATTGTCTTCCACGTTTTTTTTCCATCTACTGCACTTCTGAAACGTTCAGAATAATATTCAAATTTTGCCTTCCTGATTTGGCGATTTACCTCTCTTCTCTCCCTAAAAAATTCTTCCTTTAAATCTATAGTTTTAAACCGTTTCCATCGCGAATATGCTAAGTTACGTTTTTGAATGTGAGCTTTTCCCAATGCTGTAAACCACGGTCTTGTGCTATGCTTATTGGATCTGAATTTAATTGGAACGGCGAGGTCATATAGGTATAAAATATTCTCCTCTAAAAAACTTAACTGATCATCAACAGATGGCATATAGTAAATAGAGTTCCAAGCAATTAACGAAAAATGTGCCTCAAGGATTTGGTAGTTAATTTTCTTGAAGTCCCGATAGGAGAAAGATTCAATTTTATGGTTTAATTTAAACTCATATGTTGAAAAAATTAAATCATGTCGTGAGAAACATGATGCTGATAGTTGGTCATATTGCAATACTTTAGCAATGTCATCCACAAAGAAAATATCAAGAAGAGTATTACCAGTATTAGTATAGTGAGTTGGTAAGTCACGATTTATAGGTGAAAGACCAAGTTGTAGCATATCGTCGGAAAAATCATTTACTTCAAGTAAATTTGAATTGAAATCACCGGCAATAAACACATCAGAATATGATTCTGTTATAGACTCCAGTTTACGCAAAAATGAATCAGTATTTATATATCTGTTAGGTCTATAAACGCAACCAATAAGTAATTTTTTCCCTTCTGAAACAATTTCAACAAAAAGGTACTCTATCTGTTCACCATCAATAAAGCAACATTTAGGGTTTGATTTTATGCTGTCCTTAATAAAAATTGCCACTCCACCAGCATGAGTTTTACGATCAGCTTTATACATTTTATAACCATTTAAGTTAATGAGGCTATCAGGAGTTTTATCAACAAGCCAGGTCTCAGAAACACAAATTACATCGATAGGGGAACCCTCAAAAATAAATCGAAACTCATATACCTTGTTGTTAAGACTCTGAGCGTTAATGTGACAGATATGGATACCTTCTTTCTGTTTAGCAAGAATCCGAATTAAATTGAAAATGCTATCCTTGGAACTACCAAAGTTTCTACACTCTTAAAAGTGATTGTAAATTCACTACTATAAAGTATGTGAATTTTTGTGTAATATTGCGAAAAATGTCTAACTTTAGACACCAAATGTGTATAATCGTATATACACTTTTTTGTCTACAAAAATACATATAAAATGTGCTAATAGACACTTTTTATCTAAAATTACACATTTTGTGTGTACAAATAATATTTTGTGTTTAAAAATAAATATTAGACACAAAATGCGTAAATGTACAAACACTTAACAGTAAAAAAAATTTGTCATTTTGTTATTTGTGAAAAAATAAAAATATCAAAAATTAATAAAAAGAAAACAAAATAATATCAAAACAAATTACTTATGACTGCTGATCAGCACTTATGTTCAATATTGGTCTATTTAGAGGTATGTATGCAATGTAAGCGTATTTTAAAATTTTATAAAGATTTAAAGAATTTATTTCTATATGCATAGCACGACGTTCCCATAATGGCTCCCGTGGATGATCTTCTACTGTGCGTTCTGTCTGGTTACCGAATTAAATTTATATTACTCGGGTGTTGCACGTGGAGTAGCACGAACCTCACAGCTGGAATAGGTGCAAATGCAATTAGGAAATCAACACGTAATGGCAAATATTTTCATATTTCTAAAACAAAAACCATACATTTGCCTAAATTTGCAATGTGTTTCTCCTCCCTAAATTATATAGGAAATAGTCAACAATTGAGCTTTCCATTTTAGATATAAATCCAATCATGGGCAGGGCTGCAAATGAAAGTTTTATTAAAGGTAGGCGTGATGGTGGGAGTTGAAATGGTAGCGGAGTATATCCGAGTCTATGGTCATTAAGCTTCAATTATAATATCACTTTGACGCTGCGTTGATGAAAAAAGTAATCGCTTCTGCACCTGCGAGGCAAGTCATTTGATTCTAAGGAATTTTTTAAAACAAATAGAAAATTTTACACCATTAACACCATGTCTTGTTAGCTATGTCCTGTTAGCTATTTTTTTTGTTTACCATATAAATTTTAAATATAAAGTTAAATTTTAACGGGACATTGTCTTATCCGGCGATAGAATCAAAGAGAGTTGTTTGTGAACTGAAAAAAAAACCCGGTGCAATTAAATGGTAGTTTCGTGTTCAGCAAAAAAAAATCAATCACAAATGACTGGTCGAGTATCAATGGTAGGTTCGCTTTTTTGAGAAACCTTGATTTACAAAAGAGTTTGCGATTAAGTATATTCCCATGAAGTGTTTTCTTACTTTTGACTTGTAAAAATTCACTTGGTCTACTTTTTAAATAACGATAATCATTTGTTTTCTCCACGGTTGAAATATGAAAATATCGGCATTTAAAAAGTCCCTTTGTGATAAATTTCCGATTTCCAAAATATACGATTTCCTAATTTGCATTTTATATTTCTCTTTTCTACAGCCTGGCGCTAGTGAAATCTGTAATATAAATGCTAGCAGTAGCGTGCAGAACAATTAGTGGATTTGGAAGTGTAGCAGGAAGTGCTGGCAGTGATGCATGTGATGCAAAATAATAAATCGTGAAATATACCAACATAAGTAATACCAAGATTTTTAACAAAGAAAAAACTAAAATAGAGAGAATTATACTGATTTCAATTGCTTGTAAATAAAAACCGCTTAAGTAAAACGCATTAATTTTTTTTAGTTATTTTGTATAAAAAGTATTTTGGGAGAATTTTGCATTTTTAGGCATTATATATATTAATTTACTACTTTAAAATGTTTTCTTAGGCTCATAAACAGGTAAATTCGCATCCGTAACTAATATCTGAATACACACATTTAATATAAATTTACACACATTGTATGTACGGATATTTCACACAATGTGTATATCATTTTAAATTTACAACCATAGAGTAATTTTACCGATATTATTGTAGGTAAAAAGTTACCTACTATAAATAGGGTAAATTTAAATAAAAATTTATTAGAGTGTAGTTATCATTGGTTTTGCAATAATTCACATAAAAAACAAACATAACCGCAATACAAAAAATATTAATACTATTGAAACAAGGCTTGTAGCGTATATTAATGCACAAAAAGGAAAGAAATATAAAAATAAAAATTTTGAAAAATTTAGTAATAATTATAAACTTGGGATTCGTACAAATAGTTATAAAATTGTAATTGGATTCAATTGACATTAAAATATGAAATATAAATATAAGATAAAAATATATGAATTAAATAAAATGATTTAAATAAAATATGATTTAAATAAAATAAATGGTTTAAGTAATTTAAAAAGCTGGCATCAGTGTATTTAAATGTAGCAAATTTGTTAATTTTATTCGTGAAATAAATTTTTTAGTTGATCCATAAATTCAATCAGAATGGGTTCATCCCAGTTAAGCTTTTTTATATACACTAGTCCCCGTAAAGTAAAAGCTGTTTTAATTTTTACAGACTTTTTGATTTTTCGTGCCTCTTTAAATATGTTGAAGTTATGTGGGGTTAAGTTTTCATTTATTATATTCATTTTGATAATTCCGAATAAAATAAAAGAACCGAAAAGAACAGTTGAAATTTAACTTATTCGCGAATGCTAGAGAGTTCCTATCTCTAAAAATGTGCAACATTTTTGGGCTTTCCCGCCACACAAATATTTCAAGATATTTTCATAAAATAAAAAACCGAGCTAACTTTGGAAAATCCTCTCGAATTTTACTTTCATTTCGCGTTGGAACCATCGTGCTTGAAATTATTGTTGCGCTTTGAAATTAGTCTAAGATCATATTGGAATGGCTCACTCCATTGGAAATAAAAATAATAATGATGTAATTTACTTTTAATATTTAACCTTTCCGATAATCTATAAAATTGTAATAAAACCCTAGAAAAAAAAGGTGCCGAAGCTGTAGAAAAAGCACTATAATTGATGATCTAGATGTACTTCTTTTTTAACATAAACACTAATGATTTTAACATTGAGTTATCATAGGAGAGGAGTAGGGTAGATTGCCTCTCCTTGACATCCACTTTGACGAATTTATATCACATGTGATCGCAGATAGACGTGTTTTTGTGTTTTTTGGGGTGCCAAAAAAATAATTGAAAGCAACTACATTTTGCAATAACTTCCTCAAATCGTGTGATAAAAAAAATAAGTTTTCATTATGTTAGACCTATGATCCTAAGCTTTCAGAAAATAATAATTTGATTTTAATAAATGCTTAAAAAGTGTGAAAAAATATTAATTTTATGTTAGTGCCTGCCTCTGGGGCACAATCACCAGATGGCCCCTGGAGCTACGAACAGTTGGTGCTTCCTTGCCTAAAATACTCTATAAGACTTTTCTATATGTTTAAAATATGTTCAATAGTAAATTAGTACAATCGTGTTCATTATTAAATTTATATTAATTATTCAGTTTTTTGTAATTTTGAAGAATCATTATATTATAGTTTAAAACAAATTTTTTTTAATGTAGTGGAGATTTATTGATTAAAAAGAATCATATACCTTAAAGAACTTATTCTAAATTATTTATTTCAGTCATTAAAACATTGACTTTGCCGTATTAACAATGTTTTTTTGTTCAAATTGTATTTAGCTCTTTTGGCGAATATCCCCCAGGTTTGGGGCAGTTACGCCGATTTGGGTTACTTTGGAAATCATAAAAAAAGTAATAGAAAATATGCAAATAATTAGAATAAAAATCATAGAAATTAAAGCCCAGATATGTAGATCTTCAATTTAAAAGTAATTTTTGAAAAATAATTAGGGGTTAAGAAATCACAGTGCTTTGAAAAAAAGTGGCGAAGGATCCCCCCTCTACCCTACTCCAATTTCATCATTTTTTTTTATTACTTTTTGAACGAGAGCAAAAAAAGATCTTTTCACCAATTAAAAGTTTAAAAAAAAATTCATCGGAAAAAAAATTATATATTTTTTGTTTTACAAAAGTTTTTTTATTGGTATCGAACTTGCGACGTCACGATTGCTAGTCTAGCGCTCTACCGCTGAAATATTCTTTGATATGAAAGTTTGTCACGAAACCCTGGTCATAGCGTACCGGAAATAGCCCCTACTTGTCCAGCTAGCTCACGGACGACAGGGGAGGTAAGACCCGCTATTTCCGGCAGAGGGTCGGACACTAAAATTTATCAAAACCTACAAAAAAACTACATCAAAACTAAACTCATAAAAAAAAACTCAAAAACTAAAACAAAACAATGAGCTAACACTGGGACAGAATCCCACAATTACTCAAAACAAAATCCCCATTAAACCCTTACATAAAAACCTACACAAAACTAACAAAAAGGTACTGTATTTTCATAAAAAAACAGACGGACGAAAACCTACAATTAACAGAACTGAAACAAAACATTTCGAGGACAAAAGATGGAGCTTGTCCCCCCTAGCCTGCCCACCCTGCCATGGTAACATACACTCGACGACGATTATGTTACCCCACAAACACTACACTGGTCACTTTAACACATACTTACGTTAACACACCATTTTAACCCTTTAGCCCGACATTTTCTTACTAATGTTCAGCCAAATGAAAACATGTATAATTTCTTTTTTTTTTAAACAATAAATATAATAAAATTTATTCAAAATAAAAATTGGCACTAGCTTTTTTTATTTAAATAAGATAAATCCTAAAACTAAACAGTAAGTAAATAAAAAAACATAAAAAAAAAGTTTATATAAAATTTATAACTTAACCTATTTGCACTAACCTAATACAATTAACAAAAAAAAACCCTAACACTAACAAAAGTCCCAAAAATACACCTATTGTATCCGACCTAATTTAAGGTTTAATAACTACACTTGAACTTCCTAACTTGAGAGAGCTCTCTAAAGCAGTTTTTCTTCATAGGGTCAAAACTAACCGCACTAAATTCCGACAACCAGACACACCACTGTAGTTTTGGGCTAACAACACTTTCAATAACACTAACACTAATTAAAACTATTTAACTAATTTAAAAATTATCCTAATATTTTTTTTATTAGTTACTTTTTTACTTCCTTTAAAAATTTTTCTTTAGTAAAAACTATTTTAATTTCTTTTTTTTTTATCTTTTTTTTTTATAAGATTCTCGTTTTCAATAAATTTTCCTTTTTTTTAAATTAATAAATAATTCCTTTTTTTACTATCACTTTAATTCTCTAAAATTCTTTATATCACCACTTTTTTTTAAAACTTAAAATTTTTGTGCCTTATCAAAGGACTCACCCAAATAAAAAGATCCTTTGTTGAAATAAAATGGCCTCCTGGTACGCGTATATTAAAATCATGGACGGCCTGATGGAGTAATGGCGGTTTGCTGGAGCAATGGCGGCTACTTCATAAAATTACCTCAACCGGTAATTCTCAAAACTGCTGGTACAAACGCTGGTAGCACAAAAGAAACCCAAAACTCGGGGGTTACCAAACTCCAAGAGTAGCCCAAAAATTATCGGGGTATCCAAAAAAAAAAATAATCGGGGTGACCAAAAATTATATTGTGGACTACAGTCTTCTTGATATTTCCCAAAACTGAAGACTGTAGCCCAACACTTCCACTAAAAACCGGAATCTGCTACAAATTTGGCCAACAAACCTGGGTGAATCTATTGGATAAAAACTCCAATCAAAATTAAAAAAAAACATACCCTTTTTTCCTTTATTCAACGGCTTGGCGGTTAGGAGATAAAAAAAACCACAAACTTTCAAAACAAAATTTATATGCGGCAGCGCACCAACTTTTACTTCCACTAAGCTCGATAGTTGTTACAGCAATGAAGTGTTATAATTTCTATCCCAACCGCCAAGTCGTTCTAACAAATCTCCCTACTCCGAATTCACCTCACATAGCCGCCATCTCCCTCCCATCCTTTTTAATACCTATTGAGCCTTTTGCACTCTTTATACTGCTCTTACCATAGGAATATCGATACAGCTTAGGAAGAGTAACGAAAAAGAGCGGGAGTTGGTACAAAAGAGCGGGTAGTTTTCATTTGGCTGAAATATCCAGCCCTAAAAAAAAATATCACCATCCGTCATTGTTTTGATACCATTGCCATTTCTTTCACTCCTTTTCTACTTATCTTACATTCGCCTATTCTCCCTTATATTCAGCAAATCAGCTGTCATACTACTTAAAGAATACAACCCTTCACAACCGGTCTGCCGCTACAAGTTGAGTGACATAAAAACACCACTTTGTTACTGCGAGATATTGTTCGTTATTCTCTTTAATGAAAGTACTTATTAGACAAGTGTAAAATGTGCACTCTAATTCAATATTGTTTTCAGTACTATTTTTACAGGTGCATAAAAAGCAAATTCTCACCATTTAAAAAAATATTGAATTTAAACAAATTAATTATAAATATTAAAAAAAAAATCAACAGAATAACAAAAAAAATAAAAAAATATTGTTCCCGCCGGGAATCGCGGGTTCGATTGAATCACCTGAACCAAATGATACGAAAATAACTTTTTACGATCACTTTTAGAGCAATTACTCTTTAGAAGCAATACTTAGGTGATTTTTTGGATGTTGTTCAGAAGTAATTCTAAAAAAGCTGTAAAAATATACTAACGGATACTTTGGAAGCAATGAAAGAAGTGATTTTTTGAAGTTGTTCAGAATTACTTCTAAAAAAGCAGTAAAACTACACTAATGTATACTTGTGAAGTAGTGAAAGAAGTAGTTTGTAAAGCATTACATCCAATTTTTTTATAAAATTTTCTGCCTCTGTCTACTATTAATTTCTCTTTTTACTATTAAAAAAATTGGAAAAGGGACAGCTGGTGCAATAATAAACAAATAACACCATTGTGAAAATTCTAAGTTTTATTTAAGCAAAGTAATACACAAAATAAAACTTCTATATATAAAAATTAACTGAACAAAGTCAAAAAGCTTTAAAATGCAAAAAATATGTGTTTCTGTGCGATTTTTGAGACTAAAACTATACGCATTTTAATTTTTTTTTCTTTTAAATAGTTTTGGGTTAGAAAAGTGAATTTGTGAATTTACACAAAAGGTGCACACTTAACTTAAAATAACGAGTTTGTTTTTTAAGTTTTATAAGCTTCCCCAGTAAACAAAAAAAAAACGGGAAAAATTAAAGAAAAAATTTTTGAAAAGATCCCACCCCCGAAATAAATTCCTAGCTACGTGCCAGTTAAGAAGTTTTAATATTTGATGCAGTGGTGCCCAAGAGAGAAACTCTTAAAATGAGAATGTGTTGGTGGTTTCACTAAAAATTTCAAAATTGGATATTTGTTTAATTTTATTGTATAAAGATTCAACTTAAAAAAGAGAATAAAAAAATTAAAAAATTCATATCTTTTTAAAAAAAAAAAAACAGGGTTGGCAGGCAATACCGCTAAAATACCGTTATCGATTCAAAACCCTTTCAACTGATACCGTTACCCCTAATATACCGTTACCGAAATTCCCGGAAGACCGTTATCCTTAAAATACCGTTTCCGAAATAACTGAAATACCGTTATTCTTAAAATACCGATACCGAAATAAATGAAATATCAATACCCTTAAACTACCGTTACCGAAACAAATGAAATATTGTTATCCCTAAAATACCGTTACCGTTATTTTTAATTTTCTGCTTTAATTGGTAATTTAACGTGCCCAGCAGAAATTATTGCTTGCTTGGAAGCAGTTTTGTCAGGGATGTTGAGCAGTGAAGCGATTGCATTATTGATGATATCATGTCTGATTTTTGTTTGAGATAGCTCGCGTGAAAGCACTTGTTTCTAGATCCGAAAAGGCATGAATTCAGCGATTTTAATTAGTGCTCCTGTTTTTCTTTTAAAATGTCGATAATTCCTGCTTTCTCGGAAGTGCATATTATTAAGCTTTTCAACTATTTAAAATCATGCCTTCTCAAAAGCACAATATTCCTGAATATTTTTACGTGAAGAGAAAATGCCTCTTTTTTTTAGTAAAACCTCTTATTTAATTTAAAATAACTTTTTTCCGCATTTTAAAAAAAATTTGATAAAAGAACCGGAAAAATATTTAAGCAATCAGAATGTATTGCTCATTACATGCCTTTTTGAAAAGCACAGCAAAAAGCGATGTAAACAATTAATCAACTTAGGCCTTTCATTAGTGGTGTTGACTAAGCTATACATTTTTAGAAGCGGTAAATGTAGCAGTAAGGAAGCAGTAATCATTTTTACTGCTTCCACATTTTTGCTGGGTGGTTATTGAGTATTTTTTGTACATGAAGTTGATAAATTGGTTCTGTTTTAATCCCGTTTGTTTTTTGTAAAAAAAAATCCGGGAAGCATCGAAATACCTGACTACCGTTACCCTTAAAATACCGTTACCGATATAACTGAAATACCGTTAACCTTAAAAAACCGTTACCGAAATAATCCAAATATCGTTATCTTTAAAATACCGTAACCGAAATAATTCAAATACCGTTATCCTTAAAATACCGATACCGAAATAAATGAAATAGCGTTACCCTTAAAATACCGTTACCGACATAACCTAAAATATCTTTACCCTAACGATAACAGCATTCGTTTCGGTTACCATCCATGAAAAAAACGCCCTCTTGAAAATTTCATGATGTTTTAAAATCAGTTAGAGGTTTTATTTTAAAAAAAATTTAGCAAAAAAAATAGGTTTTTGAGATTTTCGATTTTTAAAATTGTAAAATTGCAAAAGTTTCAATTTTTTTTTTCAATATTTTTTTTTAATACGGCTAATAATCCTCTTTAAAACGAGCTAATAACCATTGTATTTTTAGAGATATTCAAAAAATAACCTCGTAACAAAGCAAAAAATGAGAAAAATTATGACATCCCAAGTAAAAAAATTTGATATGGAGCCATATGAAGTTATATTTAATTATATATAATATTTTATGTAATTAGATATAATTATATCCGAAAAATGAGAACGTCTTATTGTATCATATTGTATCGAATTGTATACAATTGTATACAATTTGGTACAATTTGATACAATTTTATGCAATTCGATACAATTGTATCCGAATTTTGTCCTCATCCAATTACATCAAATTATATCTTTTTGTATAAAATTATATAAAATGTTATAAAAGTGGACATAGTTTGATACAATTATATCTAAATATTAACCTTATACTTTTTATCATATTATATAGGACCATATCTAACAATATACATACAAAAATAATTTTTTTAAATAAAAAAAAATTTTCAATTACTTGTAATTGTAATTGTTCTTTTTTTGAATTGCAATTACAAATAATCGGCCTGATTACGAGTGTGGAATTTGTAGTCGAAATTTTCGACTCCATATAAAATGATTTTGTATATAATGGAAATTATAAAGAAATGAAACTCTGATGCTGGATTTTTTTAAATCTGGGTGCTATGGTAAATCCAATTGAAAAATTGTTCAAAAGTTGCGTTTTTAGTGAATTTTCAGCAAATTCGACTTAGTTTCGACTATGACTACGACACTCGTAATAAGGCCGAATATGTAAGTATAGATGAGTTTTTTTTTCAATTACAACTACATGTAATTGTGTAATTGCATGTGTAATTAATTACAAAATGTAATGATTAACCCCAGGCCTGCTGGAGATCTTATAATTTCGATAAATCTTCCATTACTTTCATCCAGATTTATCATGACAGTGCAGTAAACATGAAAAAAAATTTCTTTTAATTTAGTAATTTTAAAATAAAGTTAACAACACTGAAATTTTAAAGTTAATAGGATTATGATATACAACCAAGATATAAGAAATCAGTCAAGTGTACGTTATAGTATAGAGAATTTCGTATTAAAGCTCAGTGTTGTTAATGTTATGGGTGCGGTGCGTAAGCCATTTTTGACTCATGCTAAAAAAAAAACATTACTCACGCACGAGCATTTCGTTTTTTACTCGGCACACATGATTATATTAACTTACTTATTAAACTTACAATCAGAAAATTCTCACGCAAAACATTAAAAATTACTAAAAACATATGATGCAAAAAATAAACTCACACACGAATCAATCACGGGTTATTCTTACTCACGCTCACGCACGAATCACTTAAGTATAGTAATTATTACTCACGATCACGTGTGAATAACGTGACTCACGAACATTTCGTGTCACGCGCCAATCCCTAGTAATTACTAAATCTAAAACTAGTTCAAAATCATTGATAACATGGAACCAAATATAATACAATACGGTTTTATATGGACCTTATATATTTTTATATAAAATCACTTTGAAAAAATTGCCTATGTGGGATGATATATAATTATAGATGATTTTATAAAGAACGTTATAAGTTATATATGGGTTCATATTCGTCAATATATAATCATAACTAATACAAATTATAAAAGATTTCTTATATGGATCCACATAGTTTTATATTATTATGTATAGTGTCATACTAAATTATATATAAACGTACATGTAATTATGTCTTTTATATGTGACTTTATGTACTTATATATAGCACATACAATTATATGTAGGCCAATATGTAATAATATAAAATCACATATGTCTCCATATTAAAACCTTTGAGGAAAAAATATCTAACATATGACTATATAAAAGTATATCTGCTTGAATTTAAAAGCATATGTGGCCATATGTAACTATAAGTTACTATATGCAATTACATAAAATAATATATGGTTATATCAAAACTTTTTTACTCGGGATTTTTTGCAATTTTAAATATTGCATAACTTTTGAAAAAAAAATTTTAATTTTTTCCTTTGGCAAAACTTCGTTATATGATGAAAGAAAAGTTCTGACCAAAATTCATCCAAATCCAACCATTGGTCGATTTGAGATGGAATGACCCATACAATAATTTTTATTTGAAGTCCGAGATCATAACAAACTTATTTGTAAAAAGTATAAAGTTTTTTTGCACTATTAAATCTCTATATACAGGGTCCGCCATCTAACGTTTTTTTTCAACTAGTGCTTATTTCGTGAACTTAGTAACACTTAGCTCATGTCTGATTTGACAGATAATTAGTTTTATCCTTCCGCTGAACGAATATGGTTGTGTATACGCTTGAACAACGCTGGGAAATATTGCGACATTACTTTGAAAATCATGGTAATGTTGCAGAATGTGTGCGAAAATTGCGTACGGATTTTATCGGGCCATGTTGAATGAATTTTTGTTCACAAAAATTGAAGAGGAGGATATTGGCAACATTTGGTTTCAACAGGATGGCGCTACGTGCCATACAGCCGAAGATACACTCGATGTTTTGCGCCCTGTTTTTGAAGATCGCATTATCAGCCGCAGAGCTGATGTCGTTTGGCCACCTCGGAGCTGCGATTTGACACCGTTGGACTATTATTTGTGGGGTGCCGTCAAAGATAAGTGTTACGCCGACAAGCCAGAGACAATTGACGCTTTAAAGGACAATATTCGTGAAGCCATTGGTGAAATACAGCTGGACACAATCGATAATGTGCTTAAAAATTGGGCCGATCGTGTAGGCTACTGCATGGCCAGCCGAGGCAGCAATATGAATGAAATTATTTTCCATTATTAACCGGAAGGATTGTACTTTCAAATAAAAAAAGAAATTTGAGAAAATATTCTGTAGTTTTTTTTTTATAGCATTTTCAAAAAAAAAAGTTATTTGGCGGACCCTGTATAAAAGAATAACGTGAGTGACTGACTGACTGACTCAACATCGCCCAGCCCAAACCGCTAAAGCTAGGAAGTTGAAATTTGGTATGTAGGTTCCTCCTCCTGCGTAGACGTCCCCTAAGACGAGATTTTTGGAAATTCCTACCGGAACGGGCAAATAGGGGAAAAGTCTCCCCCTTGGCGGCCTGCCAAAACCCCTTTTGCTAGAAACCTGAAATTTAAAACATGTGTTCCTTGGAGTATAGGCTAATTTATCCTGAAAGTACTTTTTATAATTTTGGACCGGGACGTTGCAAAACTGTGGTTTAAAAAGGAGAAAAGAGCCCCATCCTCCCCTTGGTGGCCTGTAAAAACCCCTTCGGCTAGAAACCTGAAATTTAAAATGTGAGTCCCTGGAGTATAGGCTAACTTATTAGAAAGATACTTTTTTGAATTTTGGACAGGGTCGTTATAAAATGGGGGCTCAAAAAAAGGAAAAGTGGCCCCTCAACGACCTGTCCAAACTGCTGGAACTAGGAAGCTGAAATTCGGTACTTAGGATCCTCTCCCAGCCTAATTCCAACCGGGAGGGACAAAAAAAGAAAAAGTGTCCCCTTGACAGCCTGCTCAAACTGCTGGAACTAGGAAGCTGAAGTTCCCTGTCGATGGATTTTCGGAAATTCCTACCGAGAGGGGCACAAATAGTAAAAGTTGGCTAAAAACCTGAAATGTAAAACCTATGTTCCTTGGAGTATGGGCTCACTTATCGGGAAGGTGATTTTTGGAATTTTGGACAGGGACATTGCAAAAATGGGGATTAGTGAAGCGAAAAGTGCCGCTTAAAGGCCTGCCCAACCCCCTGGAGGTAGGAAGTTTAAATTTGGTATTAAAGTTCCTCCTCTATTGTAGACATCCGCTAAGATGAGTTAGAAGACACAATTCATGATCTTGGTGTTCTTTTCGATGCCAAATTTACTTTTATACAACATATTAATTTGTAAATAAAGCTCGTGGCGAACTTTCTTTCATTAAACGGTGGGCCAAAGAATTCGCCGAACCGAATGTCACAAAGCAACTCTATACTGCCCTTGTGAGGCCAATTTTGGAATATGGTTCCATTATCTGGGATCCTCAACAAAATGTTCGTGTGCAATTGATTGAATCCGTCCAAAAACAATTTCTGCTCTTCTGTTTGCGGAGCTTTTATTTGGGGCCTGCGGTCGAACTTCCATCCTATTCGACCAGACTGGCTCGCATCAAGTTACCTACCTTGGAAAGCCGAAGAAAAATGATGAATGTTATGTTTCTATTCAAGCTGATTAATGGTGATGTATGCTCTGAATTTCTTGTCAGTAACCTGGTGTTTAATGTCCCTCAACGTCCAACGAGATATTACAATCCGCTTTATACTCCGTTTTTTCGTCAAAACTATGCTGACGCGGATCCTATTATAAGAATGTGCAACGATTTTAATGAATTTTATAATTATATTGATTTTTCAAATAACGTTAATTGCTTAAAACGTACTATCATTTTAATTCTAAACACTTAGTTCGCTTATAATATTTTCTAAAATTATGTAAGTCTTAATATTATTGTCTGTAAGGATTAATTCCTTAGACTAAATTAAATTAAATAAATAAAAAAAAATGAGATTTTTGGAAGTTTCCACAGGTAGGGTCAGAAAAAGTCTCCCCTTTAACGGCCTGGCCAAACTGCTGGAACTAGGGTTCCTTCTCCAACGTAGACGTCCCCTAAGATGGTATTTTTGGAAATTCATACCGGGAGGGGTAAAAAGGGGAAAAAAACTTCCCCCTTGACGGGCTGGCCAAACTGCTGGATATAGAGACCTAAAATTCTGTACGTAGTGGGTTCCTCCTCCAATGCAGACGTCCTCTAAGACAGAATTTTAGGAAATTCCTACCGGGAGGGGTAAAACGGAATAAGTCTCCCCCTTGATGGCCTAACCGGCTAGAAACCTGTAATCTATAATATATTTATCTTGGAGTATGGGCTAACTTATCGAAAAGGAATTTTTAGGACTTTGGACAGGAACGTGGTGAAAATGGTGGTTCAAAAGGGGCAAATTTCCCCCCCCCCTCCCCCTTTAACGTATGCGTCTTTAGCTAGAAATCTAAAATTTAAAGAACGAGTGTATATGGAACACTGAAATTAAGAAACTAAATAGGAAACGAGTGGTATTGAAACACTACACAAGTGGAACGAAATGGATATAAATGTTTAAAGAGTGGAATTGAAATTATAGACAATGGAAATGGATTGGAAGAGGGAACGAAATGGAATGGACTATAGAACGAAAATAAAATGAAATGAGAAGCGAGATGGCATAGAATGGGGAACGAGTGGAATTGAAACACTGCAGTTAAAAGAGGAATAGAACGGAGCAAGTGCAAAGAAATCGAATGGAAAGAGAAGCGACTGATATCAATAAAAATTGTTAAACAAAATGGAATGGGGAATGAGTGAAATTGAAACATTAGATAACTGGGGGAAATGGAATTTCAATGACTCAAACTGCCGGTGTTTGGTACTAGAAATTTCGCATGCGATTGAGGCAAGATTATATACATTTGGGATTTTTACTGGGAGGAACAAAAAGGGGTGAAGAACCCCTTTTAATTACCTGTTCAAACACTATCCACGGAATATGAAACTTATGTGGCATTGAAACATACTCTCCAAAAAGTTAAACAAATTTTCTAAAAGAGAAAAAACCTTAAAAAAAGAATGGAACTTATATATTCTGATATTTAAACTGCAGGTTACGAAGCATAGGTGGAAGAAACCGACGCAGTAAATTTTCCAACTGAATTTGTGAATTTACTTGAATTGCCTTGGTCTACCTTTACATAAACTGGAATTAAAAAAAAATTTAATATTATAAATCGCTTGCCAACCCTGCTTTATGTTATTTATTTTCTTTCAAAACACAAATTAACAAAACTACTTACGGGTCTATCTACCTAAGTTCGCACTTTACCAAATTATCTTCACATACCCACGTATATTGCAATTTGTAATGGATTCATTACTAACATTCCACTTTCATGAGAAAAAGTGATCAAATATTTATTTATTTTAAACTCATTGTTGCGTCAGAATTATTTATTTGTGGTGGCTGGGTGAAGGCTTTTATTATAAAAAAAATTGTGGGGGGGGCGCAGCCCCACCCCCCACCCAACCACGAATACGACCTATCTACGCCGATGGCTTGAACAACAGAAAATTAGTTGTTACATGCTCACGTGTTGGTATACTAAATGATTTATTTATATAAAAATGAAGAGGCAAAAAGTAGTATTTGTACTTAAACATTACAATAAATTTACCTTAACAATTATTTTACCTTAACAACAAATATTGTGTTTTATTTTATCTAAAAGAAATTTAATTCTAAACATTAAGGCACGCTAACAACGTAGCGGGCATCGCCCGCTAGTTTTATATATTCTTTTAGAAATGTGTACACTGTAGTGTACAAGCGTACTGAAATAGTTAAATATATAGTATCAGGTAAATTTGATCAATAAATGGATAGAATATAATGAATATAAGGACAGTTTTGTCCAAAACGTAAATCAGTTATAACTAGATCATCATGGCGATTATTCTTAAACATAAAGTTTTATGTCCAATTTTATTTAAAAATACAGAAATTCAATCTAGTAAAAGGGTAAATTTAATAATGCAATTCATTAAAAAGACATTACAAAAATAAATTGGAAAAGACTCAATTATCCAAAATTAAGAATGTTGTCAAATCTTTCGATGTAAAATGGAAAACAGTGAGATCTACGAAAATATTTGTATATAAATTTTCTGATTGGCTGGATGAAACTATTGAACTGAATTATTGGTTATCTAATTTTGGAGGTCACAGTAAGGAATATAATGAATTGTGCCAAAAATTGAAGAAGCAACGAGTATCTGCATCACTTTTTGCAATGTCCTCGGAAGAAGTTTCAGATTCTTATAACCCCAGTGTAGAAACGGTAATGACATATCATTATTTTTTGGACTATCAGTAATGACACCCACTTACCTTCTGCATCATTTTAAAACATATAATAATGAGTTACTGATAATGACTCTTTGTATCATTATTTCAAATGGAAAATAATTTTCTAAATTTTTTTTAAAATTTTTTTAAATCTATTTTTAGACTCAATATTTTTTAAACACAGGTAAGGACATATGTAATCACATATTTTTTGATTTTTTGTATGTTGGCGAGTAAATTTACTTGTGTGCTGAAGTCAATTATGTTTTTATCTATTAAATATTACATGTCGATATAGCTCAGATGGTAGAGCTATTGACTGGCAATCTGTAGACCCAGGTTCGATTCCCGCACCAGCAAATTTTATAAATCTATATTTTTTTTTATATAATTTCTAATTTTTAGACTCATTATTTTTGTCAGTACTGGTAAGCACATAGGTAACGATATATTTTTTGATTTTTCGTATGCTGGTGTGTAACCATAACTCATTATTTTTCGCGACATCGCCATATAAAGGTAATAAGAAATGTAATAACAAAAGTAACTAGTTACCATTATCAAGAATGTAGTAACATAACCACATATCTGGTAATGATTTTCTAGACTGGGATGCGATGTTAAAAAAAGACAAACAGCTTTCTGAGGCAGCAAAAATTGCAAAAGTCCTTTCAACTGCATCTCCCAAACGTCTTCAACGAATTGTTAAGAGCATACCTACACCAACATCAAATACTTCTTTTACAGAAGAGAAAGCTGCGATCTACAACTAATCTGTAAGTGGGGATGTGATGGATTATCTTCACTTTCGGAATGTAAGTAAACAAGTGAAGTATCTTCAGAATACAAAAGTTATTTAAATTTACACTATTTATAGTAGGTAACTTTTTACCTACTATAATGTCTGTAAAATTACTCTATGTGCGTAAATGTAAATCATACACACATTGTGTGTAATATTCATACACACAAAGTGTGTAAATTTAACTATAATTTTGAGTATAAAAACATATTTAACGAGTAAATTTAGGTGTAGAAACAGTAAAAAATGGAAACCTGTATTATAATGAAAATGCGTTTATTTAAATAAGACTAAATTTGTATTACTAAAATGATGTTACCCAGTGTAGAAAATCTTTACCAGATATGTGGTTATGGAACTACATACTTGGTAATGGTAACTACTTACTTTTGTTATTACATTTCTTATTACCTTTATATGGGGATGTCGCGAAAAATAATGAGTTGTCGTTACACATCAGCATACGAAAAATCAAAAAATATATCGTTACCTATGTGTTTACCAGTACTGACAAAAATAATGAGTCTAAAAATAGATTTTCAAAAAAATAAATTATATAAAAAAAAATATTTTTTTTTGTATTTTTTTTTTTTTAATAAAATTTGCTGGTGCGGGAATCGAACCTGGGTCTACATATTGCCAGTCAACAGCTCTACCATCTGAGCTATATCGACATGTAATATTTAATAGATAAAAATATAATTGACCTGCTGCACACAAGTAAGCTTACTCGCCAACATACAAAAAATCAAAAAATATGTGGTTACATATATCCTTACCAGTGTTTAATAAATATTGAGTCTAAAAATAGATTTCAAAAATTTTCAAAAAAATCAAAAAAATTATTTTCTATTTGAAATAATGATAAAAATAAGTCATTATCCGTAACTCATTATTATATGTTTTAAAATAATGCAGAAGGTAAGTGGGTGTCATTACTGGTACTCCAAAAAATAATGATATGTCACTACCGTTTCTACACTGGGAAAATGTGTGGAATGCATCTATAAAGAAATTTTATATTAAAAATACACTCTAATAAGTTGATACCTACTATAGCTTGATAGCTACTATAAATTGGGCAAAAATAAGCATTGTGTTTAAAATTAAAATATGTAAGCAAATTGTGTTTAAAAATAATAGACCCAATGTGTCTAAACGTACATTTTTAATTGTTTCAAAAGGCTTAGGAACATTATAATTTTGTCTAAATTTGTATTTTTTGTGTCTAAAAAAGCTCTTTTATATGCGTGAACCTATATTTAGATTTTTAGAAACACTCTTAAAATGCATATATCTCCATTAGACTTGTCCAAAAAAAATAAAAGTTGGAATTTTCACGCTCCACAAGCCTAAAAATATGCCACTTTGAAAAAAAAATGTGGACTGATCAAAAAAGTCACCAAAAAAGTTTTGTTTAGAGGTAGCACATCGCAATTGAAGTTTCAAGGTAGTACTTGTTCTATTATTTTTAATTAATTAAAAATAATGGAAAAAATGAGAAAAATTAAATATAATTATCATGATCGCGACATATCAAATCTAATATATTTTTAAGTGTACATTACGAATATGAAATCAAAATTGAAATCGGAGTCGCGGTTTTCGCGAAATTTGAAAATTTCATACAAAAAATGTTCAACTTTGATCAGGATGTTTTCTTATATTTACGACAATGAAAATTTCTTTTTTGCATTAATGTGGAATGTCCTACTATGTGAGATAGGGTTTTTGGTAGCAATAAAATTATAACAAGCTAAATAATAGCGAAATATTAAAGAAAGTCAAATTTTAAGTTAATTTGCAAAGATATCTGTTATCCTTTTTAAAATTAAAATCAGTGTTATATATAATGAAGGCCCGTGGTAAGTAAATTGTAAAAGTATAACAAATTGGATTTTTCGATAACACCGTGTACAGTTAATTAGGAAAATACCTAAAAAACTTGATTGTTTTTTAATTTTCAAAAATCGCGAATAATTCATAAACCACAAACTTTTTTTAAATTTTGATTGCTGATTCATAATCTCCGTTAAAATAAAGATCAGATTTGAGAAATTTGCGCATACAAGGCAAAAAAAGTTGTATTTTTAATTACATCTTTTCGGAAAATTTGGAAATTTTAACTAAAATATGTATTTTTTTGTATAATTTTTAAAAAACCGCGAATTACTTAAAAGTTACTTAATTTTTTTAAGTTTTGATTTCAAATTCCTTTTGTTCACATTAGTTAAGACCAGATTTAAAAAACATTGTTAAATAATAGCGTACAGGTTAAGAAATAATTAAATTTAAAGTCAACCCTACTTTTTGTATAAATTACTCTAGAGATAAAATACTAATTCTTAAAAGACAACTTTTTGTGTTACCTCTAAATAAAAGCGGATTTAGCTGAAACTTAGCACAGAGAGTTTTTAGACACTAAGGAATAGGGGCAACATTGTGGAGATCGCGAATTCCAACTTTTATGTTTTTTTGGACTACTCTAATCTACATATACTCGTACAATGTTTATATTCATACTGTGGCTTTTAGTTTCTTTAAATAAAACAAATGCATTTTCAATGAAATAACTGCTTTATTAAGAAAAGAAATTTATAAAAAAAAATCGTATCAATTAACATTAAAATTCCTAATTAAAATTTAAAATAACGGCAAATAAGAGATACTCTAAAACATATAAAAATATTATTTAAAAGATGAGATTTTTTTAATTAAACTATTAATTTTTTGAACATTATTTATATTGTTCTTTGCTCCTCGAACGCAAGAAGGATACATTTTGTAAAAAATCTGAACAAAAATTCGAGAGTTTGTGAAACGTATTAAAAACGTAGAAAAGAATTATGGCGATTATCTATTAAATCTGCTTTTTCATCCAATACTAGTTTTTTCTCAATGAAAATATACGCCTTCTGATATCCGATTACCAATTCTAAATAAAATAAATTTTCCAATTAATGATTATTAGGAAATATAAAATAAATACGGTAAACCAAAAATATGCATTCAGCCACTTTTTCTTACCACCGTGTCAGTTTCAGTTTAACAAGGTCGGTTTGGTAAAAAAAATAATGTTCGATAAAATCTAAGTAGAGCCAGGTGCGGGGAAGAATAGGACTACTTAAAAATAAATAAATAAGAGTGTCATGTATGAGTGGAATTAAGCTGCACACAGGAAAAAAAATTGCCAACCGAATTGCTAAGCCGTTTTTGGTTGCTACAACCAATTAATTCGGTTGGTGAAACCATATTGGAATGTGATTCCTAAATATTTTGGGTAGTGCAACTAAAATTCAGTTATGTAAACGGAATTTTGTTTGAACAATTGTATCTGTTAAATTGAAAATCTAAAAACCTTCTCGGTGCTTAAAAGCCTTTAATGACCTCTATCCTAAAGAAAAAATTTACCATAAAGGCAATTCTAACCTTGACTACAGATCCCAGCAAAATCTTTCATTACCAAATAAGTGGATATATAATAGAAATTCATAGCTCCGCACAACTTATTTTTTGGCGTCTAAACTCATTATTTTTGTTTGGCGTGGTCGTTTTTATAAGTAGTCACGCTTACCCGCTCGCTTACGAAAAAATGAGAAATAAGTAGTTATGAGATTTTGAATAATAAGTGGTTACACACATGCTTACAAAAAGTTGAATTATAAGTGGTTATCCGATTGCTTACTTGATTCTTAAAAATAAGGAGTTAAGCAAATACTATTAGCTAAAGGAAATATATTCAGAAAAATTTAAGTTTTCTCTAGTGTGTAATTTTAGGACTCGTCATAAAAATTTAAACATAAAACATATTTACATATAATAAATAAAAATGTATAAAATTTAACTGTGTGAAAAGTACTTATTTAAACTATTACGAGTAAGTCATTATTTTATATTTAGAAACAATGAATACAATAGGCCGTTATTAGGAATTCATTATTTTTTATTAAAAATAATGCAAAAGGTAACGATATATCATTTTTGGTAATGCAGATAGTAATGAGGTGTCATTACCAATATTTTGCTGGGATATGATTACATGACAAATACTCATTTCGGTATTTTAACGAACACCCTTACCAAAAATATAAAGTTTTCAGGTGTTATGTTAAACATATGAAAAAAACTTCCTGCATGCACTTCCTGTTTGCTAGTTTTCGCTATCTTGTAGTCATCTTTGGTGCATGTTTAATAGAAGTCTCACTTTTCACAAGTATCAAGAATATAATAGTTATCATTAGCCCTATTTTCTACATTTTTTTGAAATACTAAGAGCGAAAAATCAGCAAAAAATAAAATGTGGCTTACCAACGGCCCAATCTCACATTTAATTTAGCCTTAAATTTGAGTGTATTATAAAATAAATTAATTCTTCTATGAAAACATGTCTGAAATTTACGAAATCCAGATTTATTTAAAACTTGTATACTTTAAATAATTAAATAAAAACTTGTATACTAGGGTATTCAATTAATCGCCTTTTTATTTTAATCGATTAATCGTGCAAATAATTATTCAGGTTTTTTTCTTAACCGGTTAATTGAACAAAATTTTAAAATTAATCGATTAATCGAAAAAATGTCTGTAAAATAATATATATACACTTGCTGTATTTTTAATAATTTTATTTAAAAAAGGGAACAAAAATAGATTTAGCAACTCTTCTGAAGTTCATAAAAACAAAAAATGTAATAATTGAGATCAGATTTTGTCAATATTTTTAATTTTTCTATTCCTTTATTACACTGAGCATTAATTATAATTAATAATTCTAATAATGATTGATACTTTCGTTTAATATAAACTTTTAAAAAAGTAGTAAAAAATAATTAAAAATTTATTATACGTAAATAGGTACAAATTTATTATTTTGTTTTCAAAAAACATGTTTGTTCAAACTTTAATCACAAAATAGCGACAGTCGCTATTTTTCAGCCTCTAGTTCAAAGTTTTTATTTTTTTTATTAAATAAAAAAATAATTTTAACACATATTTATAATTTTTCACTGGAAACATTCTAATTATTGTGTTCTTTGTACAACAACTTAAAAAACATAAACACATACAGCTGTTCTTGTCTCTCATAACTGAGATTTGTTTAGTCAGCAATAATATAAATACCTTAATCTATTACAAAAGTTAAGGTGACCAACTTATTGCTTTCATTACATAGTATGCTAATTGAAGCAAAATGCAAAAAAAATGGATAATGATACCTCGCTAGTATCACAAAATCCTTATGCCAGCCTAAGCTCGCTTAGAGTAAACAAGCTAAAGGAACTTGAAAAAGCTAGCCACCAGCTTTGGGAAAGAATAAGCCAATTAGAAAAATTATGCAATGAGCTTAAACTAGAAAATGAATTCTTAAAAGAACACTTGAAGACCGATGAACAGGTTTTCCAGAAACAGATATCAAACACACAGACTCGTAATGAACAGATGTCTACCGGCGATGAAATAGATGGATGGATAGATGAGGCAGCACTAAGCTTTCATACAGATGAAGAAGAGCTTGTACGTGAAACAGATTGGATTTTAAAAAAGAGCAAACAAAAAAAATATTTTACCTTCTGAACCTTTAAACGAATCCGAAAATAATCAAACACAAAAAGAGAAAAATATTGAACGCCAACCAGCGCCTATTATGGTCAGTGATATTAAGGAATATTATAAGTTCTATACCGAAATAAAAAAATATTGTTTAAATAGCTTCACCATAAAGCTTTTAAAGAATTCCATCTACAGGATTAGCACATATGAACATTGCGATTATAGAACTATAACTAAGCATCACTCGGAACTTAACATCTCATGGTATACGTATGAAAATAAACAACAACGACCTATACGAGTCATTGCTAGAAACTTAGATTACTCTTGTGTTCCGGACCTAATTGTATCCGACCTAAAATCACAAGATTTAAAAGCCGTAAATGCCGTTAATAAATGGGCTTCGATATCTAAAGAGCCATTAAATTTATTTCTTCTTACATTTGAGCCTGATGAAGATATAAAAAAGATATATGAAATCAAAAAAATTCTTTCATCAATTATTATTATTGAACCTGTACGAAATTCAAAAAAGATACCACAATGTAACAATTGCCAAGGATATGAACATACAAAAAATTATTGTTTAAAACCACCGAGATGTGTCAAATGTGCTGGAAAACATGCCTAAAAAAATTGCAAGAAACCTGAAAATGTCCCTCCGAAATGCAGTAACTGTGGTAAACCACATTCTGCCAGCTATCGTGGGTGCATAATTGCAAAGGAATTACAAAATATTAGAAATAAAAAAGAACAACAACACAAAACCGATGAACGTATTTCATTTCAAAATGCTAACCGTAATCAATCTAAAAATACAGAAAGCGAACTTTTTAATCGAAATCAAGGTACCAAAACTTCTAAACCTATTCAGAAATCAGATACCAAAAGACAAAATACTCAAGAAAATCCAGAGACTTATGCAAAAATTATCAAAAAAAAACAATATTTGTTCAAGAAACCAATTATAATCCAACAACATTAGACAAAATAATGAAAATGTTAGAACGTCAAGAAAAATTTTATAAAAACCTTGAAAGTCTTAATCTTCTAGAACAATCAACTTCTAAAAAATATCATCATGACTAGAATGCTCAATATAATGTTATGGAATGCAAATGGTTTATTAACCATAAAAGCTAATTAGAAATAATTCTTAAAACAAAACAAATTGATATATGCCTCATTGCAGAAACGCATTTTACTAATCAATCGTACATTAGGTTTGAAAATTATATAGTTTATTCCGCTAACCATCCCCAAAACAAGGCTAGAGGTGGTAGTGCAATCATCATAAAAAAAAAACATAGAACACTATGAAGAAGAAACGCTCTGCACTGAAGAATTCCAGACTACTACTGTCACAATTAAAACTAACCAGCAATTACTCTCACTTACTGCATTATACAGCCCACCAAAACACAACATTTCATCCGAACAGTACAAAAGTCTGCTCTTACGACACAAGCACAGATATGTAATTGGAGGTGACTTTAAGGCAAAACATGTTTATTGGGGATCACGCTTAAATAACAAAAAAGGGAAAGAACTACTTAAAGCTGCTAAAGACACTGGTGCTGAATTTATTTCCACTGGTAAACCTACTTACTGGCCCACCGATGCCACAAAGAAGCCGGATCTAATTGATTCCTTTATAGCAAATAAAATTTTAAAAAGCTATACGCATGTTGAAGAAGGTCTTGACCTTAGTTCGGATCACACTCCTGTTTATCTTACAATAAGTGAAAATGTAATACTACAAGAACATTCGCCCAGTATTTCTAATAAAAACACTGACTGGGAGTATTTTAGAGAAACGTTGGACAAAGAAATAAGCTCCGACAGAATTTTTAACACAGCAGACTTAGATCAACAAGCCTTACTATTTTCACAATCTGTTCAATTATCTGCTTGGAGCAGCACCCCTTCATATAGTCCTCGCACTGTTATAAATACTTATCCCCGTGAAATTAAGAATTTAATTAATGAAAAAAGGAGGTTGAGAAAAAAATGGCAACAATCAAGATCACCAAGTGATAAAACAAATCTAAATCGGATTACTTATCTACTGAAATGTAAAATCATAGAAATGAAGAATGATACATTAAACCAACAACTTGTTGGTCTCACGTATGATAAAAACACTGAATATTTCTTGTGGAAAGTAACCAAAAAATTTAAAGCTCCAATATTACAAAAGCTTCCGATTAAAAAGTCGGATGGCACGGGTCCAAAAGCGATTCCGAAAAACTGAAGTGTTCGCTGATCACTTAAGTTGGATTTTTTCTGATAGCGGCAATACTTCAGATTTAATTTCTGGGGAAAATATAAACCATAATAGTCCAGTTGCAGATATTACTGCCACAGAATTACAACACGAAATTAAGTTATTAAAATGGAGAAAAGCCCCCGGTTATGAATTGATTACTGCAGAGGTCCTAAAACAATTGTCCACAAAAGCTCTGTCAAAGTTGTGTGATATATTGAATGCAGTTATTTATTACGAACATGTTCCTATTTACTGGAAAGTTGCTGAGATAAAAATGGTACCAAAACCAGGTAAATCACCTTATGAAATAACATCATATAGACCAATTTCACTCTTAGCACAATTGTCGAAATTATTTGAAAGACTGTTATTAAAAAGGATAACCCCTATTCTAATTACCAAAAATATAATACCCAATCATCAATTTGGTTTTAGAAGCAAACATTCTACTATAGATCAAGTACATAGAATAACTGATATTATTGAAAAAGTTTTAGAAGAAAAACAGGTCTGCTCAGCAGTTTTTCGAGACGTCTCACAAGCCTTTGATAAGATATGGCATAAAGGCTTGTTATTTAAAATAAGATCTATCTTTCCATCGTAGATATGTGAAACTCTACAATCATATCTCACTGACAGATATTTTTATGTAAAGCAAGAAAATGAACGATCTAATCTCAAACCAATAACAGCTGGCGTGCCCCAAGGAAGTGTGTTGGGACCACTTTTATATCTTATTTATACCTACGACATGCCTATACCAGACAATTGCACGATTGCTACCTTTGCTGACGATACCGCAATATTATCGGTTGACAAAACTGTAGACAAATCTATAGAAAAACTTCAATCTGCCTTAACACTGATTGCAGATTGGACCATGAAATGGAAAATTTCGTTAAACAACACCAAATCAACTCATACTGATTTTACAAACCTACGAATTACACACCAAAATGTTCGATTATTTGGTAATATAATTCCATGTTCGAATACTGCAAAATACTTAGGTATGACACTCGATACAAAACTGCGATAGAAAGCGCATGTAAAAAAAAAAGACGAATTGGATATTAAATATCGACAGATGCAGTGGTTGCTAGGCCGTAATTCAATACTCTCTATTGAAAATAAACTTATGCTATACCAGCAAATACTCAAACCAAAATGGTCTTACGGTGCACAACTATGGGATTGTGCGAAACCATCCATAACACTGTGAGACAAATGGTAGGAGTCAGTGATCGGGAAGGGTTCAAACTACGGGGGAAAGTTATATCGGTAAAAAATAAGTTATACGTGTCCCGGCGTTTCGCTGGGTCACCCCTAGGAATCGAGATATATCGATTTGACCTTTTGGTGGTCTTTTTTTTGACATAACTCGAGAACCACTAGTCCAATTTTGCTCAAACAATTTTAAAAAAATTAAAAATTACAATTCCTTTAATCTGTTCATATAACGTTTTTCTATATACTCAACAGTTTTGCCGGTAAAAATACCCAGTAAGAAAAATATATAGAAGTCTGTTATATATTTTTTAGTAGCTTTAATTAGCCATATAAGGCCCTAAGGGCTCGGTTATGTAAATGAAGATTTAATAAAAAAAAAAAAAAAAATTACAAACGGGAAAGCGGTGGCAAAGCACTTTAACAGGTGGTACAAGTACTGGCAAAAAGTGCTTTTCCATTCCCAAAATGATAACATCATTAGACAAAAGGACCGGCTGTTCAAAAAGCGCCGGAAAAGCACTGGAGGAACAAAATTTTTAAACGTTGGCAAAACGCTGGCAAAACCAATAAATAGGTGGTCTGGAAATATATTTTCCAAAATAAAATTTAAAAAAAAGTTCATATGTATTTTTTTTGGTCCTGCCGTGATTTGAACCCAGGCCGTCAGATTGGCAGACGATTGCTCTACCCACTGAGCTAACGAGACATATAATATTTGATGGCTAAACACATAAATGAGTGATAATAGCTGGACAACTACTGGCTGTGCCAAAATGCTAGTACTGGCAAACAATTTTTTGTAACTAGTATGCCAGTGTTGGGAGGGCAAAAAAAAAGTTGGTCTTGAAGGAGCTTTCCCACAAACAAAAAAATTGATTTTATAAAACAAAAAAAATTTTAAATTAAAAAAATCCAAAAAAAATTTTTTCCTTGCAACCGCATTTGAACTCGGAACCTTCCGACTACAAACATTTTTTAACGAAGCGTCAGCATTTTTATAAAATCATTGGTTTTCCAGTGAATTGATTTTTGTACGCCTGGTAGCATTGGCTAGATAGCACTGGATAACCACTGGTTGCAAACCTTGGCATATCACTCTAAGCCAATTCTTTGCCAGTGGTTTTTTTATAAACCACCGAAATTTTTGTAAAACAAATACTGGTAAAACGCTTTTCACAAACGCTGGCAAAACGTCCCAAATGAGTGTTCTGCCAGTCATTTATTTTTAATACCGTGGTTACCCAGTGGTATGCCAGTGCTTGATTTTTTGTACCACTGGCGATTTCTGACTGGGTAAATGTATGAAGAAAAAAATATTTTTTGCCTAAAATATTAAAAAAAGTAATAAACAAATGGTAATTGATTTTTATGGTAGCGGTAACAAATATTTGTATTCGTGGTTGATGGGAGGGGGGGCGCGGAGCCCCCCTGATTTTCTTAAAATTTGCTTTTTTTAATACAGTTTTTTATAATAAAAACCTTCACTCACCCACCACAATTAAATAATTCTGACACAACAATAATTCTTGACAATATACGTGTGTATGTCAAGATAATTTGGTAAAGTACGCACATAGGTAGATGGACCCGTAAATAGTTTTTTTCATTTGTGTTTTGAATGAAAATAAAAAAACATTTAAAGCAGGGTTGGTAAGCGATTTATAATATTAAAGATAGCGGGCGAAGCCCGCTACGTTAATATAAAAAAATAAAATAAAACACAATATTTGTTATTAAGATAAAATAATTGTTAAGGTAAATTTATTGTAATGTTTAAGTACAAACACTATTTTTTGCCTCTTCATTTTCATATAAATATACCAACACGTGAGCATGTAACAACTAATTGCACTATGGAACATTTTTGGGATTATTGTCTGGGGGGTGAGAAATTCCAAGTCAGGGTGATGGTACTAGGTCAGTATAGTAAAACCCTCAAAGGGTTTGGCGTTCGTATGTGTCATTTAAATTTTTGACCTTTTAAATTTTTTCCTTATCTTGATGTTTTTTCGCTTAGTTGTAACATTTTGGCAAAAACGTAGTTTAACATAACTCGAGAACCACTTGTCCGATTTTGATGAAACAAATTTAGAAAAATTTAGAATTACAATTTCTCTAATCTGTTTCTATACCGTTTTCCTATATGTGCAACACTTTCGAAGTTAAAAATGAATGTATGAAGGGAAAAAAGTATTTTTTGCCTAAAAATTTAAATATTTTTTTTTTTAAATTCATAAAAAATCCAAAATGGAAAAAAGTGCCAAAACTAATTACTTTCGCGTAAAGTCACATAACTCATGAGCAAAAAAAGGCATAGATCATGAAAATCGATGAACGCGTTTCTCATTTATTCACAATTAGGTAAATGTATGAATTTCAAAAATTTTAAAATTTAAAGAAGGTAAGTTATAATATCACATTCATTTCCCATGATTTTCCATCTTAACAAATTAATTTTTTCCAATCAGGCGTACTAAATGGTCCAGATATACGAAAGCTGATTAAAAGTGACGCATTCAACAATATTTTGATTGACGCTGAATTGAATGCATGGCAGGCAATCAAAGAAGTAATAGAAGGCTTGTTGGGAAAGCATCGTTCTAACAACTACGATGTTTCTGTCGCAAGGATGTTAAGAGCATTCTCGGAAATTGGTGTCCACATGTCCTTGAAAATCCATTATTTACATCATCATCTGGACTACTTCAGCAAACAATTGGCTACCGAATCTGATGAACAAGGTGAACGCTATCATCAAGTTGCTATGCCATTTGAAATGAGGTAATACTGATTTTTTATTTTTTCAAACTCATTTTAATAAAACAAAAACTTACAGATATAGAGGCAAAAAGTCGCCGAGTGCAATAATTGCGGAAATTTGCTGGTGGAGTAAGTTAGTGTGGCAAGACAAGGATGATCTTGATGATAAAGAATTTTCAGGAGATGCAGAAGGGCCAACAGTGGAGTCACACATTGACATTATGTGTGGTTCAGAAACTGATGATAGCGATGAATGCGATGCCACTAGTCCCGAACAACCACCATCGAAAAAGTCTAGGCAATATTTATTAAAATAAATAAAAATAAATAAATAAAATAAAAATAAAAAATAATAAAAATAAAATTTAGTAGTTTATGGCCAGAAGTCTGGAGTTATTGGGGAAAATTTATGAAAAAGGCGATAAATGACACTTTTTTGAATAAAAACAAATATCAATATTCTTGTCAAAATGGGATACCTTCACTTAATTGTAAATAAAAGCAGAACGCGTTATATTTTGTTTATAGGTTATGTGACTTTACATGAAATTAATAACACTTGATCCTTTTTTCCGTTTTGGATTTTTTATGAATTGAAAAAAAAAATTTTAATTTTTAGGCAAAAAAATATTTTTTTTTCTCCACAAATTTATTTTTACCGGCAAAACTGTTGATTATAAAGAAAACGGATTAAAGAAATTGTAATTCTAAATTTTTCTAAATTTGTTTCATCAAAATCGGACAAGTGGTTCTCGAGTTATGTTAAACTACGTTTTTGCCAAAATGTTACAACTAAGCGAAAAAACATCAAGATAAGGAAAAAATTTAAAAGGTCATAAAAAAATGACACATACGAACGCCAAACCCTTCGAGGGTTTTACTATACTGACCTAGTACCATCACCCTGACTTGGAATTTCTCACCCCCCAGATTGGCTGTTGTACTGTGTTGTCTGTTGTTCAAGCCATCGGCGTAGATAGGTCGTAATCGTGGTTGGGTGGGTAAATTCGCTTTGTTTATTTTAAGTACAGTTTTTATAATAAAGGCCTTCACCCAGCCACCACAAATAAATAATTCTGACACAACAATGGGTTTAAAATAAATAAATATTTGATCGCTATTTCTCATGAAAGTGGATTGTTATTAATGAATCCATTACAAATTGCAATATACGTGTGTATGTCAAGATAATTTGGTAAAGTGCGAACTTAGGTGGATAGACCCGTAAGTAGTTTTATTCATTTGTGTTTTGAATGAAAATAAATAACGTAAAGCAGGGTTGGCAAGCGATTTATAATATTAAAGATAGCGGGCAAAGCTACGTATCTACGTTGTTAGCGTGCATTGAAGTTTTTTTTTAATTCCAATTTATGTAAAGTTAGACCTGGCAATTCAAGTAAATTCACAATTTCAGTTGGAAAATTTACTGCGTCGGTTTCTTTGCCGGCGCTTGCAAAAAGCGTTTTTCCAGCATTTGTTTTACAAAAATTTCGGTGGTTTATAAAAAAAACCACTGGCAAAGAATGGTCTAAGAGTGATATGCCAAGGTTTGCAACCAGTAGTTATCCAGTGCTACCTAGCCAATGCTACCAGTGGTACAAAAACCAATTCACTGGTAGAGCAATGATTTTATAAAAATGCTGACGCTTCGTTAAAAAAGGTTTGTAGTCAGGAGGTTCCGAGTTCAAATCCGGTTGCAAGAAAAACATTTTTTTTTGATTTTTTTTTAATTTAAATTTTTTTTTGTTCCATAAAATCAATTTTTTTGTTTGTGGAAAAGCCTCTAAGACCAACTTTTTTTTTGCTCTCCCAACGCTGGCATATTAGTTCCAGTGCTAGCTTTTTCGCACAGCCAGTAGTTGTCCAGCGATTATCAGTCATTTATGTGTTTAGCTATCAAATATTTATGTCTCGTTAGTTCAGTGGGTAGAGCAATCGTCGGCCTCGGTTCAAATCACGACAGGACCAAAAAAATATATATGAACTTTTTTTAAATTTTATTTTGGATAATATATTTCCAGACCACCTATTTATTGGTTTTGCCAGCGTTTTGCCAACGTTCAAAAATTTTATTTCTCCAGTGCTTTTCCGTCGCTTTTTGAACAACCGGTCCTTTTGTCTAATGATGTTATCATTTTGGGATTGGGAAATCACTTTTTGACAGTACTTGTACCACCTGTTAAAGTGCTTTGCCATCGCTTTCCCGTTTGTATTTTTCTGACTGGGTATGTTTCAATGCTACATAAGTTTCATATTCCGTGGATAGTGTTTGAATAGGTAATTAAAAGGGGTTCTTCACCCCTTTTTGTTCCTCTCAGTAAAAATCCCAAATATAAATAATCTGCGTGAATCGCATGCGAAATTTCAAGTACCAAACTCCGGCAGTTTGAGTCATTCAAATTCCATTCCATTTTGTTTAACAATTTCAGTGTTCCAATGCAACTCCTTCCAAGATCCCATTTCGTTCACCATTCCATTACATTTCGTTCCCATTATCTGTTATTCCAATTCCACTCGTTCCCCGTTTCATTCCTTTCGTTCCTACTGTCTTGTGTATCGATATTGATATCAGTCGCTTCTATTTCCATTCCATTTCTTTGCACTTGCTCCGTTCCATTCCCCTTTTAACTGCAGTGTTTCAATTCCACTCGTTCCCCATTCTATGCCATCTCGCTCCTCATTCCATTTCGTTCTATAGTCCATTCCTTTTCGTTCCCTCTTCCAATCCATTTCCATTATCTATTATTTCAATTCTACTCGTTCAACGTTTATATCCATTTCGTTCCACTTGTGTAGTGTTTCAATTCCACTCGTTTCCTATTTAGTTTCTTAATTTTAGTGTTCCATATACACTCGTTCTTTAAATTTTAGGTTTCTAGCTAAAGACGCAGATGTTCAGGGGGGGGGGGGCAATTTTCCCCTTTTGAGCCAAAATTTTTACCACGTTCCTGTCCAAAGTCCTAAAACTGCCTTGTCGATAGGTTAGCCCATACTCCAAGGAAAACATATTATAGATTACGGGTTTCTAGCCGAAGGGTTCGGTTAGGCCATCAAGGGGGAGAATTATTCTATTTTTACCCCTCTCGGTAGGAATTTCCGAAAATTCCGAGAACGTCTGCGTTGGAGGAGGAACCTACTACACACATAATTTTATGTCTCTATATCCAGCAGTTTGCTCAACTCGGCAAGGGCGAAGTTTTTTCACTTTTTAACCCTCCCGGTAGAAGTTTCCAAAAATACCTTCTTAGGGGACTAGTACCAAATTTCAACTTCCTACCTCCAGCAGTTTGGGCCTTTAAGCGGCACTTTTCGCTTCATTAATCCCCAATTTTGCAATGTCCCTGTCCAAAATTCCACAAAGCACCTTCCCGATAAGTGAGCCCATACTTTTACTATTTGTGTCCCTCTGGGTAGGAATTTCCAAAAATCCATTGACAGGGAATTTCAGCTTCCTAGTTCCAGCAGTTTGAGCAGGCTGTCAAGTGGGACATTTTTCTTTTTTTGTCCCTCCCGGTTGGAATTAAACTGGAAGAGGGACCTAAGTACCGAATTTCAGCTTCCTAGTTCCAGCAGTTTGGGCAGGTCGTTAAGGGGCCACTTTTCCCTGTCCAAAATTCAAAATAGTATCTTTCTAATAAGTTAGCCCTTACTCCAGGGACCCACATTTTAAATTTCAGGTTTCTAGCCGATTCAGGTTTCTACAGGCCACCAGGGGAGGCTTTCTTCTTTTTGCCCCTCCCTTTAGGAATTTACAAAAATTCGATCTTCGCGGCTGTCTGCGATGGATGAGGAACATTCACACCAAATTTCAACTTCATTGCCTCAGCGGTTTGGGCAGGCCGTTATTGGGGACATTTTTCCCTTTCAACCCACATTTTTACTATATTTCTGTTCCAAAATAGAAAAATTACGTTGCCGGTGAGTTAGTCCTACTCCAGGGAATACATATTTAAAATTTAAGGTTGGCCAGAAGGGATTGGGCAGGCCGTCAAGGAGAATACTTTTCCCCTTATCTCCCTCCCGATAGGAATTTCAAAAATTCCGTCTAAGCGGACGCCTACACAGAAGGAGGAACTCACATACCGAATTTCGACTACATAGTTTCAGCAGTTTGGGCAGGCCGTCAAGGGGGAAACATCCCCCTTTTGGGATATCCTGTAGGGAATTCCAAAAATACAAACTTAGTCGATGTCTACTACAGTGGAGGAACCTTTATGCCAAATTTCAACTTCTTATCTCCAGTGGTTTGGGCAGGCAGTTAAGGGGGACACTTTTCCAATTTGTTAGACCGTCTATGGGGAGGTCTATGCTGAATATATTTGGAAATTCCCGTAGGAATTTCCAAAAATCCCGTCTTAGCGGACGTCTATGCCGATTATCAAGAAACCATGTTTTAGTGGAGATATCCGTGGGGGGAGGAAAAAAAGTCCTTTTTGTGAAATTATATTTTTTTAAATGGCATTTTTTGGAAAAAGCGAAAATGACGGCCTGCCCAATCCCTTCTGGCCAACCTAAAATTTTAAATATGTATTCCCTGGAGTAGGACTAACTCACCGGCAATGTAATTTTTCTATTTTGGAACAAAAACATAGTAATAATGTGGATTGAAAGGGGAAAATGTCCCCAATAACGGCCTGCCCAAACCGCTGAGGCAATGAAGTTGAAATTTGGTATGAATGTTCCTCATCCATCGCAGACAGCCGCGAAGATCGAATTTTTGTAAATTCCTAAAGGGAGGGGCAAAAAGAAGAAACAGCGAGACACGTTATAGGTTTTAATAGACTCTTAAAACGGATTTGTTTTACATTATCGGAATTAATTTTTAATAAAATTTTTTTGAATTTTTTTAACAAAATAACAAACTTTCTATTTCTAAAAAAATGCTGTGTCTGGCTGGAGCAGTCTTTAGGAAATACAATAGACAATTTTTTATTTCTATTCCCAATAAGCACATAGGTCTTAAAAATTCAAGTGCTTTAAATTTTGCTTCAAGTAAAGTATATTTGAAATTCCAGCATTTGTATATTTTACAAAAATATTTCAAACTTTAATTTTTGTTTCCCTTTTGCTGAAGTATGCTATTGAAATAAAATGTAATAAAAGTTGTATTCAAGCCTTTCACTGGAATTGAACTTGATTTCAACTTGAATTCCAGTGAAATTGTTTATAGGGTTTTAATTCTTTAAAATGTGATACTGCATTTAGACTGAGCAGAAACTACCTAGTTTTTGGCCATTTGTCAAAACGCATGCATAAAAAACAAACAAAAACTAGTTTTGTACAAAAACTAGGTAGTTTTTGCTCAGTCTAAATGCAGTATAAAATTAATTTTCAAAGTGAGAGCAGGTTTTCAGCCTCTAATCGATGATTTTATTTACATTTATTTTAACAAAAAAGTGCGTATTAATTCTTAAAATTTTATTATTGCAAACATAGAATTTTGAAAAGCTGAAAAACTGCTCTCACTTTCGAAAATCTGTGATAAAGTTTGAACAAACAAATCTGTTTGGGATTTCACATCTGTTACTGCACAGTGAGGAAATTGTATACATGCTTTTTATGAATTTTTATATTGATTCAATAAAATTTCGCTGGAATTCGTCTATTGAAACACGGAGAAGATTGGAAGATAAGCAAAAACTTAAAATTGAATGTTTGTATGTGTCTGCGTTGATCACTTCTGAGTAAAAACTTTAATACAGAGCTGAATAGGAAAGAAAACAACGAATTAGTTACATTGCATTCAAGGCCTTACTTGGGTGAGATGGTTAAGCTGTCGCACTTTAGTATAGTTACGTTTGTAATGTGGAAGCATGTGTTCGATGGGTTGTTGAAAAAGATTATCATATAGAGACAATCTGACAATAAAAACATATAAATAATTAATACAATTTAATGGAAAATCACTGACGACGCATGCCTATACAAAAAAAAGCAAAAACTAGATCTAGTTTGACTTGAAAATTATAAAGTGATTATAATTTTTAGAGAAAAAGGTCTATTTTATTCTTCTTCTTAACCTCAATTATTACAATATTAATTAATTACAATATTAATTGCAGCTGTCTATATGACGTTAAAACAACACTGTACTAAACTTTTCATTGAATTGATGCAGTTTTATGAGACATTTTGTATTATTTATTGAAATTTCGTATTTGTGAAGAAAACTTCATTACTTTAGCGAAAATTTTCATCAAAACTCGTCCAATTAAATTCTCTGTGCGTCAATTAGCTCAAAATATGTTTGTTGTTAATGGCCTTTAAAACCGAAAAGACTGAGAATTTCACAATAATTTATGAATTCTCACACTAAGAATATTTATGAAAATTTTTTCCTGATCTTTGCAGATAAATTGGTATTTCCAAATAGAGCTTAACATTTTTTATCTTAATGGCTCAATGTAAAAGGCTCTTCTAGTTTTTAATATTAAAAAAAGTCAGCCTTTTGTGTTTTTATTGATAAAAAGTTAAGAAAATACATTAATTTTGCATTTAACGATTAATCGATTAACCGCCAATTTTCTCGATTAACCGACCCGAATAACCGGTTAATTAATTTTAGTGATTTTTCGAATAATGCATTGACCGATTAACCGCCTATGTCGAATAATTGCAAACACTATTCCATACCCTACGGGGAAAGGGACCGGTCCAAAGTGACATGCAGGATAGGTCCCAAGGGGGCAGGGACCGGTCCTTGATCGGCCTTTTTGTTTGAAAGAGACATATCACTTTAACATGGCGTTGTCATTGGAAATGACCAATTGCCACAGTTTAGACACCTTCTGACAGTAAGGTGATGTGTCTAAAAATAGCTTTTCAAATAAACTAATAAAAAATTAAGAATTAAAAATAATCTACTTGGCGTCGAAGTAGGGGTCGACAACACAACCTTCTGCTTGTAACGCAAACGCTCTACCGTCTGAGCTTATGTTGCTTATGCGTGATGGCTGGCTGATGGTTAAGTTATATATTTTTCGTTTCTGTTGAAATAAATAAGAAAAAGAAAAAAACAAACACTACAAGCAAATAAAAAAAAATGGAAAAGAAAAAAATAGAAAAGAAAACAACACTAACACACATACAAATATAGTGGAAGTGCCTTGAATATGGCCCCGATTGACCGGTCATGGGAGTTGACTCGTTTTTTTGCGTTGGCCATAATAAATTAAAAATCAATTTAAAATTAGAAAATTACCTCAAAAACTCTGATAATATAAATAAAAATTTTAAAATTTCCCCTTAAGTTAAAAAGAAAAGTTAAATGAAATACCAATTGTTAAAATTAAAACAGCTTTAATATTAAAAAATCGTTGAAAATACAAAACTTAAAATTTTTTAGCAAAAAATTATAGATATTTAAAATAAGAATTTTTTTGTTTTTTATTTCGGTATCGGTCAAGTTTTTTAAAAGCAACAGTGAAAGTAACGAATCAGAAAATACTTAGAAAATTAATTGATTCTCTTTGGTTCATATTTGTACTAATTTAATAATATGCCTTCGGTTGACCGGTCACGGGATAGGTCCTTGGAGGGCAATCGACTCCTCATTCCCCGTAGCGTATGAATAAACATTGTGACGACTAATTTGGCGACAAACTAGTTTCACAGACTGTAGCTACTGTTAATGAAGAAAAACAGACAATAACAACAATACACATAATCACAACCATGCATAAGCATGCACTGGTCAAATATTTAACAAGCAGTAAACACCTAGCAACAACTATTAAGGTTGTTTACAAAAATTAAGGAATTTAAGGAATGTATGTGCGCTATATTACAATAGCAACATAACATGGGTAATCGCTTTGTTGGTAGCATCTACTTGTTTGTGGATTGGTATAAAAGGGCAGTATAGAAAATAGAAAGATCTCATTCTTTTGGCAGCGATCCAGCGCAGGGTAAGTACCCAAAATAACGTAGTGAGCAAAGTAGACGCTTTAACTGGTGTTTAGCGATCACCAGGAAAAGCTAGTGAATGTCATAGATATACTTCGGATGGTGTTTAGCGATCACCTGACGAAGCTTAGAAATATGTGTGACGAAGTATAGAAGTGAGTGTGAATTGTTCAAAGGTAGAGACACTTTGACTGGTGTTTACCGATCACCAGGCAAGGTTAGTGAGTGTGGTTTGATAACTTCGGATGGTGTTTAGCGATCACCTGACGGAGTTACAGACAAGTGTGAGTCACGCGTGAGTGGGAACACTTTGACTGGTGTTTACCGATCACCAGGCAAAGTTAGTGAGCGTGGTTTGATAACTTCCGATGGTGTTTACCGATCACCTGACGGAGTTACAGACAAGTGTGAGTCACGCGTGAGTGGAAACACTTTGACTGGTGTTTACCGATCACCAGGCAAAGTTAGTGAGCGTGGTTTGATAACTTCGGATGGTGTTTAGCGGACACCTGACGAAGTTACAGACAAGTGTGAGTCACGCGTGAGTGGGAACACTTTGGCTGGTGTTTAGCGATCACCAGGCAAGGTTAGCGAAAGTGATGGAGAATTTCGGATGGTGTTTACCGATCACCTGACGAAGCTTGGAACTTGAGAAGTTGGAGTAATAGAGTGAGTGCGAGTGATACACTTCGGGTGGTGTTTAGCGATCACCACACGAAGTTAGAATAAGATTAGAGTAGTGAAATATTTCTCCTGGTGGTTAGCGATCACTTCGAGAAACATTTGGTGGTGGGTAGTAGTACTTTATATATCTCCATTGGTGGTTACCGAGCACCAGTGAACTTCGGATGGTGTTTACCGATCACCTGACGAAGTTACAGGGATACTAGGCCAAAAGCACACTTGGTGTTTCCCGATCACTTTGTGGGGTTTTGGCATAAGTGAATATAAGATAAATTGTGATATTGAAGTTTTAGGACCGGCAGGCAATATCAAAATACGAAGACGAGCCGAGTAAAGCCGAAGGTTAAAGGAGGGCTGAAACGCAAATCCAGGCCAACCAGAAGGTGCGCAGTGGACATAGAAATTATCTGGGCAGAAGAGGCGAGCCTACCGCAGCGGGACAAGGATAATACAGGTACCCGAGAGGACCCAAAGGGACCCGAACCGTAAACTTTGTAAATTAATTATAGGGATTAATATAAATAAAGGAAAATAACGATTGTGGATAAAAATTAAATAAAGCTGTGTACATTTATTTCTTGTAACGAACACTGGACAGAGGCTGAGTATACCCTAGCAAAAATAAGTCGTTACAACATTTGCTGTAGGTACACACAAAAAAATATATTTCTTAAATTGTTCCTATTTATTAAAAATTCTGTTGAATAACGAAGTCATAGTCAATTACTTTTTTACTCGATTCAATTACAAAAATACCAATGATACAAATGATTACTATTATGTGTAAAAGTTATAATATTGATAAAATTTTTTTTATTGAATCAATTACAGAAGTAATTGACTATGACTTTGATATTCAACAAAATGTTTATTTATTTATTATTCAATGGAACATAAATTCCTTACAGACTAAGGCTTAAAATATAGGGATACTCGTAATACAAAAGTAATTATATGAACATTATTTTGAATTTCTATGTTTTTGCAAAAAACTGGAACGGGCGAACTTTTACATCAGCAGGCCACAAGGAGGGCTTAATAATATCATTGTAGTACTTAGAATTGATAACAATTTTAAAAGATATTTTTTTCAGTTCACTTAAATTGGCATCCTTTTTAACTAGTTTGTAGCATTCAATATACTTTTTTCAATATTAGCATATTTCAATACATATTTTACAATTTGTTCCGCTGTTACGCTAGGTTTAAATGATGATATATGAACCCAGTTTTTATTAACGATAACATCTAAATCATTGGTTTTATTGACACCATATTATTATTATTATTATTATTCTTTATTTCAGTCTATGGATACAATATTATCCTTACAGACTAGCAACTAATATCTAAAATTAATTATTTATAACAATTTATTTAAAAGAGTTTTAAACTTAAAATTAGAAATACTTAAATCTAAATTTTCACAAAGATTATTGAATAACCTCATTGACTTAGTAATTGGTTCATTCAAAGCATAATCAGTTCTATGAATATCTACATGGAAGAAATTATTTCGCCTAAGAGTTCTCTGCGGAACTATAATTTTAATTAAATGCAATAAATCAAGACAATCAATTACACCACAGAAAATGCCGTGCAAAAATAATAAAGCCGTAATTTTCCTACGAGATTCAAGAGATTTCAATGAAATCCAAGAACATCTATGCTCATAAGATGTAAGGGGAGTTGAAAAATTCAAAAAAGAAAAGGTAAACTTTAGGAATTTTTTTTGAATTCTTTCCACACGGTTTATGTGGGTTTTAGCATTAGGACTCCAAATGAATGAAGCATATTCCAATCTAGAACGGACAAATGATGAATATAAAATTTTTTTAGTATGATAATCAAACAGATTACCAGTGTTACGGCGAATAAAACTTAGGAGAGAATAAGCCTTTGGTACTATGTAGTTCAAATGACTACAAAACGTAAGCTTAGAATCAAATACTACTCCTAAATCTAAAATTTCAATAACAGATGACAAAACTTGACCACCCATGGAATATTGAGCTAACAAGACGTGATGGCATCTATGAAATGTCATGTAATGGCATTTAGCTGTGTTAAAAAAAAGGCCATTAAGTTCAGACCACAACACCACTCGATCTAAGTCATCCTGCAATTCAACTATGTTAATGCTATTAAATATAGGCTTAAAAATCTTAAGGTCATCAGCATATAAAAGGTAATTACAATTCCTAAAACAATGGCAAATGTCATTAATAAATATATTGGAAAGAAGTGGACCTAGGATACTACCTTGCGGTATGCCAGAGGTTGGAATGAAAAAATCGGAACACACACCTTCAATGGAAACTGTGCAATATCTACCAGTTAAGTAATAACGGAACCAACTTAACATTTCCGAATGGAAACCAATTTTACCAAGTTTTAATAAAAGCAATTCATGCGGTACACGGTCAAATGCCTTAGCAAAATCTCTGTAAATAGAATCAACTTGAACACCTTTTTCGAAATGGGACACACAAAACTGGGTGAAAACCGCCATGTTGAGAAGGAGAAATGTAATTTTTTAAACGAAAAAAGAGCTTATCATAGACGATATGCTCAAAAACCTTCGCAATATTCGTCAATTTAGAAATTGGCCTATAATTAGATACATCATTCTTATTGCCAGTCTTGAGAATAGGAAAAATAGTTGTATATTTCCATCTCTGAATAAAAAAGCCAGTTGCTAAAGAGCGATTAAAAATCAATTGAAGTGGTAAGGTTATAGAAGAAGAACAACTTTTCAAAATAAAAGCTGAAATGCAAATGAAAGTTTAGAAATTCCCGTAGCAACATCTTCCTCTGAAATTTGTAACGACCCAAAATCAAAAAATGAATTTATATAATTTAGGTCAAACCCATTATGAAAAACATCATCATTAAAATTACTCTGAAAATACTTAGCAAAAAGGTTAAGTGAACCTTTCAATGTGTTTGAAGTTAAACCATTGTAAGTCATTGAAGCTGGAATTGTGGAATTTTTCCTCTTTGAATTTATGAAAGTCCAAAATTGCTTAGGATTCTCTTTAATTGAATTATTTAGGCTCATTATATACTGGTTATATAAAAACTTGTTTAAAAAATTAAATTCTCTCTCGTAATGAAGAAAGAGTTTTTTGTCGGAGGTATTATTTGTGGACTTAAATCTCTTGTGAAATTTATTTCTAAGATTTTTCAACTTCTTTAAACCTTTAGTGTACCACGGGAGTTTATATACTTTCGGGTTAACCCGAGGAATATTTGCACGAAAAATGTAAACTATATTAAACAAAAATTGTTCATAACAAATTGAAACAATTTCACTATTTAGCAAATTGTACCAATTTAAATCATTAATAATAGAATTTAAATTATTAAAATCGCAATCATAATAATTATAACGAACATCATCGATTTTGTTATTATATGCATATTCATACAACTCTATTTCAACTTCCAAGGCACTATAATGAGTCGTGGAAGGAGAAATAGGAAAAGCAGATTCACATAATGAGTATTTCAAGTCCGAGCTAACAAATACCAAATCAAGTAGTTTATTCAATCTATTAAAAACTGTATTAATCTGATGCAAATCTATACTAAAAGATGAATCAATAAAATTTATTTCAAAAGATTTATTGAGATTACTAGGCAAAAATAGATCTGAGTTTGGAATTTCAGACCAAATGACATCCGTTAAATTAAAATCACCAAATAAGCACAATTTATCACCATAATTAAAACTCTCTGCTAGGTGAACAATATTTGAAGAGTGAGCAGCATACAAATCATCAGAACTTTTCGGTGGAATGTAAGAAGCACAGATATAGAGATCACCAGTTACCGCCTTAATAGAAACGCATATTTGATCGATCAATGTGTCATGATTGATTAGTGGAATTGCCTTACAACACAACGATTTCTTGACTGCAATTAAGACACCACCTCCTTTACTACAGCGGGTTTTCACTTTATCTCTATCTTTACGATAGACAACATATTTGAATGGGTTGAAGAATTCTTCATCATAGAAGTCAGTATTAAGCCACGTTTCAGTGATAATGAAAACATCAAAGTCGCATTGAGAAGTGAAGATATTAAATAACGTTGATTTAGTCCGCATTCCAGAGACATTTTGATAATACATTTTTAATGTATTACAATCATTATTGGTGGCTGTTAGATGATCCGCTCCGGCGCCACCTGTTTTGGAAAAAACTTAAACGGCCGAACCTTTATATCAGACGTCCAAAGTTCAGGTTTAAACAATTCTTGGTAATATCCAGGAGAAATGCCAAGTTTGAAATTTATGAATTTAAAGTCATTTAAAGAAGCATCTTTCTTCACCAGTTTGTGACATAATAAATGTGTTTTATCTATGTCAAGATGCTTAGCAACATAATCAATTATATTCTCCTCAGTAACCGTTGGTTTAAAAGAGGATAAATGTACCCATTTCATTTTAACCACAACATCTAATTCCAAATTATTGTTATGCCCAACAATGACTTTACGGGATTTATTAGACTTCTTTCTCTTAGTCACAACTTTAAAATTAGCATTATCAACATTATCCACATTTATAACCGAAACAGTAGCATTACCATTGTCATTGACAGGAGCAACACTCTGAATATTATCAGTTGGAAAAACGACGTTTTCAGCATTTAAAACTGCTGCATTAGCAGCACCACTAGGCTTATTAAGAGTAGCCACAACTACATTATCATGTTTATTAATGATCTCTACATTTTTAGTAGTAACATCATTATTATTATTATTACGAACAATAGATTGAGAGACTACATTATTTGCATCAACATTAAAGGAATTTGTCTGTGAGGAATTAGCAAAAATCAAATTAGAAGCCAAACCGGTTTTTGGTAAAGGCAAACTACGATGAGACAGAGGTTTAACGTTGTTATTGTTGGTATTATTGTTATTTTTGTTATTATCATTATTATTAACAAATTGAGCGAATAATGTTTTTAATTGTTCCACTTCGTATGTTAATAAACTGATTTTCCTTATTAGGTCACTGGATGTTTGTAAACAATTGTCACAATTATAAACAATATTAACAAAGGTGCAAAGGGCGTTTACAGCACCCTCACTATCTACTTTAGCACAGAATGTATGAAATTTACATAGGCAAATTTCACATGTAATAGCACAGTCTTTACCAATGTTTTTGTAACATTTAGAACAAATTTTTTCCGATGACATTTTTAAACAAGTAGCCCGATTGAACGCAGAAAGCAGACTGTATATATATATGTATATAGCTTCTTTGCATTTCCTTTTAGTCTTTATTTCAATCCATCCCGAATTGTTTGCTGGGATGTAACTTTCTGCATGAGAGTCTACAGTAGAAGTACCACTAATAGAATTATCCGAAATATAAATGCTCTCTCTTCGTGAATGCATTTTATCGGATTTCAAAGCACTTGCAAAACTTTCTGCTTGAGAGTTTGCAGTAGCATCGTCACTATCAGAATTGTCAGCTAAACATATGCTGTCTCTTCGTGATCCAACTTTATTACAATTCAAAGCAATTACATTATTTGGTTCAGTAGTAACAGGAACAAAATTACGACCAGTGTTGCCACAAACAAAAATTTTTTGTAACCAAAATATTTAAAAAAAGTTACCAAATGAGAAAAAAATAACAAAAATTTTTATTTAAATATATTAAAATATTTACATCGTTATTCACAAAAACCTTTTTTGTGCTAATTGAACGATTTTTGTTGTTGATTTGCATGTTAATTTGTTTTATTAAACTGTAATAAAATTCAAAACATTTTTTTGAATACAAGCCTTATTATTTAAATTTAATTATTAAAAAAATTTGTATTTTAGAGTTAACAAAAAACAAAAATAAAATTCTTTTACATATTAAATAACTTTAACTTAAATATTAAATAAAAGAAAATCGAAAATGTCAAAAAATTGTATAAGAAACAACAACTAATTTTTGGGTTAACTATTACTCTAAAACCTTCAGTACGAGAACCACCGTTAATAACTAAAAAACTTAAATTTAATTTCATTCCAAATAGAGATCAACAAAATAGTTTGAAGTAAAATTCATCACTGTTATTTGAGGTATAAAAAAATTATTATATAAGGTTAAAACATCTCTTTGGCAGACCACACATAGTGGGAATGATTTTGATTTTTCCACAATTCCTTTGATTGCATTATATTATTATTAATAATTTTAAAATCAAGGTAATTTCGAAACTTTGTTTTGATTAAAATAAGTAGTGAACATTTTTTTTCTGCAGCAGCTAAACTAAAGGGTTTTTTCAACTATATTATTAACTTTTTAGTTTTTAACTTAATTTTTTAGTTTTTAACTAAAGGGGTTTTCAACTAAATTATTAATTTTTTAGTTTTTAAGGCAGAAGGCTTAAATGCATTTTGATGCAAATAAATTAGTTATTCAAAACATTTTTTATCCATCCCATTTTTGTATTTGAATTCTTCATCCCAAAATTCAACTATATCCATGTCACTGTTTAATTCTGTAATGTTCGAAAATCTTAATAATTTCCATTGGGTTAAAATTTTTTCTTCATTACCGCTTGTTAAGTTTAGGAAAGATGACAATAAAGGCTCCAGAGTTATTTCTAAATTATTTAAAATTTGATTTGGTGTTATTATGGCAAGATGTTTTAACTCTTTTCTCCAGAATTCAAAGCATTTTGAGATTTCTTTTAAAAGTTCAATATAAAAAGATTGTATATTTTTTTTTAATTTCATATTTTTTTTAAGTTAGACAAGTTACTTTCATTGAAACATAGTTCAGCTTTACGGCCATTAAAAATATTTTCTACATTTAATTAATTATATCAATTAATTTCACCAAATAAATTAAGCATTTTTAATGAAATTAAAGTTTTAACGTAATTACTTTTGGTAAAATTGATCAAAACTAATTTAAAATTTAATTTCAATTGGCCATAAACATATGGAAGACGCATTTTTTCCGATTGAAATTCTTTATTTAAGTTATTTATTATATTAAGAATATATGAGAGAAATAAAAAATAAACCTTAAAGCTAGTATCGCACACTAGTTAATTAAATTCACAAGCTTTTACCGTTTACTTCGAAGTCGAACGATATAAAATATAAATGCAAAAGGCCACTGCTCAGTTATACGATTGATTACATTACATAGTACCAGTCACCGGGTACCAGAAATTCCTAATATTTGATGTGGCTCTACACTGCCATAATCTTGCAATTCTTTAAATTCAAGAATACGTTTCGAACTATGCGCAAAAATAGCTAAAAATTTTCCTACTAAAAAATTCAAATTGTACTTGAAGCTTCTTACAAGTATAAGCAGAACATAAATCTGAAAACACAGAAAAAAAATTTTATATACTTGATTGCCAAAAAAGTTACCAAAATGAAAAAAAAGTTCACATCTCCACATTGGAAAAGAAAAACCAAATTTCGTTATTTTTAACCAAAACGGCAACACTGATTACGACTAGCATCGTCTTTTACAGCAGCAAAAACAACAGGATTAGCGTCGACATAATGATTATTAGAGACATTTAGGCAATTGGGAGAATTTGATGGAAAAGAACCACGCAAAGGTGAACGAACTCTTTGTTGTTCATCATTATTTGAAGTTGAGCTCTTATTGTTTTTTTTTTATTTTTAAAAGAAACGCGATCAGTTGTAACATTGTTGTTGTGTATATATACATGAAATTTTTGTTTTAGTTCTTTAATTTCCTTTGATAATATTGATGCCGTAGCTATTAAGCCTTTTGATGTATTGGCGCAGTTATTACAATTGTATGCAATATTTTTCGAAGAGAATAGTGATGATCACTATCAATATCAGAACATAATTTGTGATAATATCCACTGCAAATAATGCATTTAACAAAAGCACTACCGATGGCTCCAAAGCAACTAGCACACAAAGTGTTAGAATTAGGGTTTGGGGAATTCCCGGGAAAATAATATATTTTTCCTGGGAAAACAGGAAATTTTGAAAAATATTAAATTTTTTAAATTGTTTTTGTTTGAATTTTTAATTTTTAATTTTAGTCATAAAAAACATTTTAAATACCAAAACAAAAATGTCATTGTTAAAATCTTTTAAAAGGCAATCAATTTATTTGACACACAAAAAAAATCTTTGCCAAGTAATTAGGAGCATTTCAACTAATAAAGATTTTTCGCATAACTTATTCAAAATTTAAGTAGTAAAACCTAAAAACTTGGTAAAATGTTTAAAAGAAATATGAAAAAAAAGTTTTGTTTCTTACAAAAAATCGCCCTTACTATCTAAATTTTTCAAATGTATATTTTAGTTAAAGTCGACTTTAGTTAAAATATTGGGTGGCAGTATACCTTGACTTGGTATATTTTTGGAGCATTCTGATTGGTTAATTTATTTTCAACCAATCAAAATGTTTGAAAATATAAATATTTTTGTAAGGTCTTTATACACAAAATGAACAAAACCGTATGATTAAAAATAAAGTCGACTTTAAATTTAAAATACTCTTTTATATTAATAACACTGTGAGACAAATGGTAGGGGTCAGTGATCGGGAAGGGTTAAAACTACCGGGGAAAGTTATATCGGTAAAAAAGAAGTTATACGTGTCCCGGCGTTTCGCTGGGTCACCCCTAGGAATCGAGATATATCGATTTGACCTTTGGTGGTCTTTTTTGACATAACTCGAGAACCACTAGTCCGATTTTGCTCAAACAATTTTAAAAAAATTAAAAATTACAATTCCTTTAATTTGTTCATATAACGTTTTTCTATATACTCAACAGTTTTGCCGGTAAAAATAAATGTATGAAGAAAAAAATATTTTTTGCCTAAAATATTAAAAAAAAGTAATAAACAAAAGGTTATTGATTTTTATGGTAGCGGTAACAAACATTTATTTTTACCGGCAAAACTGTTGAGTATATAGAAAAACGTTATATGAACAGATTAAAGGAATTGTAATTTTTAATTTTTTTAAAATTGTTTGAGAAAAATCGGACTAGTGGTTCTCGGGTTATGTCAAAAAAAAAAAGATATATCTCGATTCCTAGGGGTGACCCAGCGAAACGCCGGGATACGTATAACTTGTTTTTGACCGATATAACATTTCCCGTTGGTTTCATCCCATCCCGATTTTGACTGTCGCATAGTGTAATTTTATAAGTAACGTTTTCATTAATAAATATGATATTTCAAGTAAGTTTTCTTTATTTTAATACACCTGCTTTCAAACTAATATATTTTTTTATATTAAAAAATAAAATGTCAGGAGTATGGAAATATTTAACAAAAAAGGACAATGCAGCGCAGTGCAATATTTGCCCTAAAAGACTAATGGTTAACGGAGGTATCTAAATTTGGTTATCCAACATCTAAATTTGGTTCACAAAAAAAATTGATGATTTTGCAACTTCTCTTGAAGAAAACAACAACAAGAATAACGTTCCAGCTAAAATTAGCAAAGTACCCGAAGAAAAAAGTGTAAGCTGAATAGGCATTGAACGTTTTATGGTAGGGCAAACATTTCCTGTAATGGTATCCGAATTAGCCGCAGTCGACGGAATGTCAATCCACACAATAACTAGATCTTCGTTTATTCGAGAAAGTTTTTGCAATAAAAAAAGCTAAACTTTGTTTTTTAGTAGAGTTCAGTAACCTGTCCTAAGATTTGTCTTGTGACATGTCACAAGGGGTCAATTTCCACCTGCTATGACAACGCCATGTAAAAGTGACCAGTCTATTTCATATAAAGGGGCCACTTCGGTGGCAGTTTGTTAAAATTTCCCGTAGGGTGTATAAACGCAAATAATTCATAACCTGGGGTTGGTTTATATATCAGGAAGATGTAATGCTGATGAAATAAGAAGAATTGTAGAAATAAGACTAGAAGAGTTTTATTTGTCTTTGAAAAAAAACATTGAGGCCACCATATCTAATGGGCCAATTCAATGAATCAGAGAGACATCGCTTTTTCTCGCTGGAAACGATTTAAAACAACACAATTACACAATGAATATCGTGTGGCAAGAAATGTAACAAACAAACGTATTAGAGATGCTAAATCTGCTTTTTATTCTACAAAATTTTCATCTGCAGTAGAATCCAAAAAAAAAAATGGCAAACTATAAGGGAAATTGGGATAGGAAGTTCTAAAAACTATGAAACTCCAAATATTGATTCAGATGTAATTAATGCACAATTTGTAAATATTCCTGTAGTCACATTTGATCAAAATTACTACACAAACTACACTGCTTCCCTGGAGAACCGTTTTGATTTTATCGGTGTGAACCAAAATGAAGTTTTCAGTAGCTGCCAATCGATTAAATCAAATGCTATTGGAGTGGATGAAATTGATCCAAGGTTTTTAAAAATACTTTTACCTCACCTTTTACCTTATATAACCTACTTTTTTAATAAAATAATAACAAGTAGCTGTTATCCAACTAAATGGAAAATAGCCAAAATTATTCCTATTCCTAAAAAAAATTCTGATTATAGATCCATAGCGATTCTGCCATTTCTATCTAAAGTTTTTGAAAGACTTATTCATACCCAGATATCCGTTTTCTTAGAAAACAACAACTTAATTACAGACCGACAATCTGGTTTTCGTAAGAAACATAGCTGTATAACAGCTCTAGCAGATGTTGTGGAGGATATAAGAAATGAAATAGAGGAAAGAAGGGTAACTTTGCTAGTGCTCTTAGATCACTCTAAAGCTTTTGACACTGTTGACCATAATCTCCTGTGCTATAAGTTACAGAATATGTTTAATTTTTCAACAACCTCCACTCGGTTAATGGCATCATATCTGAGTAATAGATCACAATATGTCCAAACAAATACAAAATCCAAATGTCTAATGGTACAAAGAGGTGTTCCACAAGGATCCATCGTTGGCCCTCTTCTATTTACGCTCTATGCAAACGATCTACCGAATCAACTTAAACTATGTAAATTGAGAATGTACGCGGACGATGTCCAAATCTATATTAGTTGTGAGGTTGGAATGATAGTTGAATGCATTCGAAGACTAAATCAGGAACTTGAACGTGTTTATTTATGGGCCAAGGCAAATGGTCTCAGTATCAATCCGCAGAAGTCCAAAGCTATCGTTATAAAAAAGAGATTAACAAAAATAGATTTTATACCTACAATTTTTTTAAACAACCAACCCATTAGCATTGTAGATTCCGCTAAAAATCTCGGAATCATCTTTAATTCTACACTGAAGTGGTCGGAACATATTAATTATGCTTGCGGTCGCACATATTCTATTCTGAGAACACTCTGGCGAACTCAATACTGCACATCTGTTAAAATTAGAATGCTGCTCGCTAAAACATATTTAATGCCTACCTTGTTATACGGATGTGAACTTTTTGCAAGCTGTGATACCCTGAATAGTAGAAAACTAAACATTCTATTTAATAATATAGCCAGATATGTTTATAACATAAAGAGGTATGCTATTGGCAATATTATTTCAATTTCACCTTTCTCCATACAAATCTATGGTATGAAGTTTGATGATTTACTTAAGATGAGAGTTCTAATATTTTTGCACAAAATTATTTACACACGTCAGCCGGACCACTTATATAACCGCCTTTGTATTTCCTCCTCTGCAAGGGGAAAAAGAATAAGAACATTGCAACAACGTAGTACAACGTCTGATTGGCATTTCTTCATCAATGCCGTCCGTCTTTGGAACGATATCCCACATACGACACAACTTAAAAGTAACGCAATACAATTTAAAAAGAACATAACGTTTTTTACAACATAAAGTTTTTACAAATTTTTATAAAATTCTTATTTTAAAATTCTTATTTATTTATTTATTTATTTTTTTTTTTTTTTTTAAGTATAATGAACAACTTTTGATGTTAATTTCATTCAAATAATTTTTTATTCTCTCTTTTTTGTAAATGTGTTTGTTTTTATTTTTTAAAACTTTGTCTACAACCTATTATGATGTTACTATTATTATTATTATAATTAGTTAATTAGAATCTAAGAGTTATCTTTGTATCAAACCTTTTTTATTCAAAGTTAATTTCTATGCTGCAATAAAAGACTTTAAGTCTTGTGCATAGAAATCGCAAATAATAATAAAAAAAAAAAAAAAAAAAAAAATGTTATGAAACGGTTTGTTTCCGACAGTCCAGTAGTGGGTGCTTTCTGCTGGAATCATGCAATTCATTTGGCAGTGCTTAGAGTAATTTATGTGAAATCAAATGTTCAACATTCTGATATTTTTACTTTGAATTCTTACTACACAGACTGAATTTGTACTGAAATAGATATTTTTAACAAAAATTACTTATGTAGGTGGTTTTTATTAACAATTGTGTCCAAAAATATTTCCCGGGATTTCCGGGAATTCCCGGGAATCAAATTTTTTTATTCCCGTTTCCCGGAAAATAAAAAAGTCCGGGAAATCCCAAACCCTAGTTAGAATGCATTAGAAAAGACGAAAGAAAAAACACGACTTGCTCAGACAATAGTCACTACTGAACTGAACTACTGTTGGAACACATAATGTGAATAAAGAAACTTGCTTGAAAAATGCATTTTAACAAAACTAACGAAATTGAAAATTTTGGCGAAAATGGCACGTGCTAAAAAAATTCGAAAAGCTAATATGGAATCAGGAAATCAAAGTTTATAAGGCCCACGGATCTTAAAAGTTTTCACAAAAAATTTTTGTATATTGATAGAAGCCAATGAATAGTACGGAACCCTATCATTAACTTTTTTTTTAAAATGGAGTCAACATGAATTACAATTACAGAATGTTCCGTTAGCTACTAACTGGGACTTTAACTGACACATTTGTTATTGTTTCTCATATAAAGTTTGAATTTAGCTGTTGGCTAAATTTTAACTGGACATTCAGTAAAAGGTCAAAATTTTAGATTTGTTTTCGCATTTTTAAAATAAGTAGAAAAATTTTAATTAAAAAAGAACAAACTTATCCCTGGCTTATCTATTACGGAAATTGTCTACGCGAAAGCAAATTAACGAAATAATAAAATTTTTCTTCATAAATTAAACAAAAATTTTCCTAAACCTAATGAAATACTTCATACTTTGTATGAAACTTAATTTTTAATGAAACTTTTACATAGAATTTGTGAAACCTAATAATTAAAATATTTTTCATAAAATTTTATGAAAACGTGCATTATCTTAATAAAAAGTTTCAATGGACAAATTCCAGAGCAATTATATTATTTATTCAAGAGAATTCCCTCTGTGTATATTTGAGACTATTTTCGTAATAGATAGTTCCACAATTTAATTCCAAATCTGTTTCTATTTAATTTAATGTTGCTTCTGCTGGATTCAAATATTTTTTCTGTGGGTAGGTGGTAGGAGTGTATTGCACAGATTCGTTACTTTATTAGCTTTGAGGCTATTTTGCACATGTGTCAAAATTATACCATACATTGTGGATATTTGTCTATGAGTTGGCAATTAAACTGATTGGAAATTACCTAAAGATTTGTATAGCAATTTCTAGTACAGAAACAGCAGTGTTATGAGACCTTGGGATTTTTTCAAGTAGATGCGAGATTTTTTTGGGATACCCGTAGGGGGGTTTTTTATCTAGGGACTGATTTCTTCGTACAAAAAAAGGATATTTATTGGTGTTTTTATAATACTAAACTATAATACATTAAGACCAAAATGTTATCCTACACTCAAAAAAATAAGTTAGTAGAAAAATTAGTAAAACGTCTTGTATATCAAGTGTACTAGTTTTCAGCAATTTTTTTGCTGAAATTCCGTTTTCAGCAAACATTTTAGTTATATTTTTTTAGCACTAAACTAATTTTGAACTAATGTTTTACTAATTTATTTTGCTACAAAAATTGTGTTGATAATCGCATGCATAGCGTGGACGACAACCAGATAGACAAGATGTAGATGTCGCAGCTTGTCTGGAAACGGAAATGACAAAAAATGAAAAACAATCCTACACATATTCTATATTTAAATTTTCAGCAAATAAATTAACTAAAGTAAAATTTCGCTACAAGTTTTTTGAGTTTTTTTCAGTCTATTAATATTCAGCAAAAAGTTTAGTGATTTTAGCAAGGATTATTTTCATTTTCAGTCGACTAAATGTTAGCAAAACTTTTGCTGAATATTACTATTTTTTTGGTAAAAATTAGCTCGCTGATTTTCAGCAAACCTTTTGCTGAAATTACCAACTTTTTTGCAAGCACGCTCCTGACTAAAAATTTGCTGACACTGCAACATTTTTTGCTAACTTTACTGACTTTTTTATTTTAGTGTACAATTTTAACTGCACTTAGAATATTATGTAGGTTAAGTCCGCTGCATATGAACTCAAAAACAAAGGAAATTTCTTATGAAAACAAGAACATTAACATTTCATTAAATTAAATTTTTCTTTTCATTTTCAAAAAGACTGTTAATAAAATAAGCCACAAGTTAGGCAAAATAAAGGTTTTGATCAATTGTCTTTACTAGCAAAAATGATGTAATCATTTGGTTAATTTTTTTACAACAGCAAAATGGATGTATATAGAGGTTGAAATAAATTTTTTTTCGGTATTTTGAGGACAGGGTATAATAAGTTTGTGCTGATATTTGTAACACCGAAAAATATTGGATCTAGACACACTTTCTACTATACTGATCGACTCAAAATCACTTTTTGTTTCGACTTAACTATGCCCATCTGTCAGTCCGTTCGTTTATAAAGATACCCCCAAAAAAGGATTGTTTGCACAGTACAGGTCGCAAATACAAATATATTTTAATGAAATTAAGTACACTGGTTCACATGGGCTCATATCCAAAGCCTTTTTATTTAGAATCGACATGTTTCGACCCAGGGTTAAGGGTTAATTTTCTGAAATTAAATTAAGATTATTTTTAAATCTAGAAAAATAATATCAAGAAGTTTCATCGATATCAGCTTAAGAATTTCTGTTATATTAATATGTTTAAAACAAATTAAAATCTCCTAAAATTTGAACTTTGACCTTACACATGGGCAATTTAATATATTTCTATTTTGCCATAATTTTCAGGATTAAAATATCTAATCTTGTGTTGTTATGTTCTGGCCAAAATCATGTGGAATTAAAAGAAGAAAAACTTGCCTAAAAGCTAAATAAATGCCGCTGTTTTCTCGAAATCCGGTGAAATAAAAACTCTGCCTTAGCCAAATGAGAAATGGAATTCCTACAATTTTTGTAGTTTTTAATCTCCAATATGTTCTTAATAAAACCTTAAAGTCCAATCGTTGATTTTTTAAAATTTCTTTAAATAATTTTAAAAAATTTAAAATTGTAGATTTGAAAACAGTGTTTAAAAATTCTGACCTTTTTGACACTAATTTAAAACGAGTTGGCAAATCGCAATGCAAAAAATACTTCTTATCTGAGTTTCTTGGAACTTATAGACTAAAAAAATGTTTCTGTAGTAGATTATCTCAATAAATTTTAATAACCATAATATACATACATACACTCATAGAAATAAATCTGTAAAAATAGAAGAAAAAGTTACTAAAAATTAGTTAAAAATTATGCTGCAGAAAAAACTGATAAAATTAGCAGATTTTTTTCCTAAATACTAGTAAAATAAGAACAGCGAAATTAAAACTGTTAAATTTACAGAATTTTAGTTATATTTAAGTTAACTTTTAGTTAATTGAAAATAACAAATTGTACTGTAAAATCTGCAGAAAATTTTTACAAATATTAGTAGACTAAAAATAGCAAAAATAAACTGTTATATATAAAATATTTTTGCTATTTTTAAACTAAATTTAGTTCAATGCATATAGCAGTTTATACTGCTAAAATCAGCAGAAATATTTGCAAAAAATTGTAAACTGCTGTTTTCAAAAGGCTCGCTTTTTATTTGCATTTAAAAAAAAAATCGAAAAAAACTTCGAAAATTTTTAATTTTTTTTTTTACATTTAGGATACTAATTATATAGCAAAATTTTTTGATGATTTTGGCAGGTTAATTTGCTATTTTCCATTTACAAAAATTTAACTCAAATATAACTAAAATTCTGAACATTTTAAAGTTTTATTTTTGCTGTTCCTATACTACTAATATATAGCAAAATTAATCCTCTAATTTTAGCAGTTTTTTTTGCAGCATAATTTTTAATTAATTTTTAGTACTTCCCTACGGGGAAAGGGACCGGTCCCAGATGACACGCAGGAGAGGTCCCAAGGGGGCGGAGACCGGTCGTTGATCGGTCTTTTTGTTTGAAAGAGACATATCACTTTAACATGGCGTTGTCATTGGAAATGACCAATTGCCACCGTTTAGACATCTGTGTTTTTGATGAAAGGATTTCTAATGGTTCCATGGAATCGTCTAATCTTTTCGCTGATTACTTTAAATCAAATTTTGCTAAGGAACATAATGCCTTCGATACTTCTGTTTTGGATAATTTAGCTACCGCTGGTCAGTTTGCTAGTTTACAGTTATCAAATTCCGATGTAATTTCTGGCATTTCTAATCTGAAGAATACTTTTGGTTGTGATTCAGATGGTTATGTTCTTATTTTATAAAGAATTGCAGTTAATCAATTTTCTTTCCTCTTAAACTTATTTTTAATAAGTCATTGAGTTTGGGAATTCTTTTGAACAGATGGAAGTTTTCAATAATAACTCCAGTATTTAAATCTGGTAATAGATGTAATATTAGAGATTATAGATTATTTTAAAATTGAAAATATATACCTTAACGGACTTTTTTCTGTTTTCTTTTTTGTTTTGTTCCTAATATTCACACAGCTGTGATCATTCAAACTTAACACATGTTTCAGCAGGTGCAGTAATTATTTTTGAGCTTTTTTCAAGTGTAGTTTTGTTGACAGCCAAAAATTAAATATTTAATTTTTTAATAACATTTGTGATTTTATTTTACTTAAAAGGTATGTATTAAATAAAAATAAATTGATTTGTGATCTGTGTTTGTATGTTTTAGTGCTTAAAATTGGTAAAATAAAATGTCCTTTGTAAAAGTGTTTTTAGATATGAAATCTTATTTTGTGTGGAATAATAGTAGGTTGGATTCGACCGGATTCGGTTAACTATTGGCGTAGTTTATTTAAATGGGTTGTTATCTGTGTCAGTTTCAAATATGGGCTGCAAGATTTTGCTATGTTTTGATTTTTTTCGATTTTTAGTTACAATGGCAGAATCTAAGCTTACCCTTTTTTTAATATGGCATAGTGAACCAGTGCCAACAAAAAAATTTTTAATGGTTGAAAATCATATATATTTTCTAAATGATCGCTCGAAATATAACGAAGAACAATACCGACAAATTCAAAAACAATTAAGAAATTTTATTAGCAAACTTGTACAAAAGTGGAAAGAAAGTCATAGAATTTTGTCGGTGTTCGAAGAGCGAAATAAGATGTGGTTGAATGAAGATATTATTTTTCCTAATCCAGCCTTTGCTCAACAAATATAACGAAGAACAATACCGACAAATTCAAAAACAATTAAGAAATTTTATTAGCAAACTTGTACAAAAGTGGAAAGAAAGTCATAGAATTTTGTCGGTGTTCGAAGAGCGAAATAAGATGTGGTTGAATGAAGATATTATTTTTCCTAATCCAGCCTTTGCTCAACATAAAGAAAAACCTTTTTCAGAGTGCACTAGCAAAAATCAAAAGAAAAAAATTGAATCAATTGCCAATGAAATACCGAACGAAGAGTTAATGGTAGCGGCAAGTGTAAGTCTTTACAAGGCTGGAAAAATAAACGCCTCACAGGTTGTTTCAAAGTTATGTTCAGAATCTGCAATAGCTGCAAAAATGCTTAAATCTGTAGACTCTGAACCAAAAACCCCTATTCCGTATACACCTGAGGAAGCTTTAGCTCTTTATATTGATGGTGGATACTCAAAAAGATCGTATAGACTAATGCAATGTGGTGCCAAAGAACGAAACTGCAATATTTATCCAAGCTACGATGTTTTGACTAAAACTAAAACGGAGTGTTACCCCAGTGAATACACGTAACGGAACGTTTAGCTAAAGTTGGCTTGCAGAGTCTCGTAGACCACACTGTGTCACGTATAATACAAGGCTTTTCAACAGCTTTTGAGGATCTTATGACTGTAGGCCATAATAACGATTGCATAAAAGCAATTTTTAAATGGGGCTGTGATGGGAGCAGTGGGCACTCTACTTACCGTCAACGTTTCAGTGTTTCTGATACTGGAACAATTGATGAGCATTTATTTGCTGTTTGTATTGTTCCTTTACAAATTAAAGCAAGATCCGCAATACTATGGCAAAATAACCGGCCTTCTTCAAGTCGGTTCTGCAGACCCATTAAAATAATTTTTGAAAAAGAGTAAGCGGATTTAGTTAGGGCTGAGATAGAAAATGTTAATAGAGAAATCGCAGAAATTCTGCCGACAAAATTTAGTTTTTTTGCAATAACACACGAATTTCATCTGACCATGATCGATGGAAAAGTGTTTAACACCATAGCGGAGTCATCATCACTGGCTTGCGGAATTTGTGGGGCGACACCAAAATTGATGAACAATCTAAATTTAGTTCAATTGAGGCAGCCACAAAAGCAATTGTACGAATATGGATTGTCGACACTTCATGCTTGGATACGGTGCTTCGAGTGTATAATTCATATCGCCTACAGAATACCGATAAAAAATTGGCAAATTCGTGGAGAAAATAAAGAAATTGTTCAACAAACCAAAAGAAAAATTCAACTTGAACTAAGAGAACAAATGGGTATTTTGGTGGACATTCCAACGACAGGTTCAGGGAAAACAAAGACTGGGAACACCGCAAGAGTTTTTTTCGACCAGCCAACCTTGGCCTCTATAGTAACTGGCGTACACGTGGAACTTATAAAAAGGTTTGGTTTAATTTTGCGCACCATGGCATGTGGGTATGCAGTTAACATAGAGGCTTTTCGCATACATGCCTGGGAAACAGCAAAAATATTTGTTTCCGAATATTCTTGGTTTTATATGCCTCCATCTGTACATAAAATATTAATTCATGGAGCAGATATTATTGAAAAAGTGTCGCTACCAATAGGAATGATGTCAGAAGAGGCACTTGAGGCAAGAAAAAAAGATGTTCGCAGTTATAGGCTGAACCACACGCGAAAAGACTCGAGATTGCACACAATGGAAGACTTACTGTACGCTCTATTGGATTCGTCTGATCCCTTTATAACTTCTAAATCTAAAAGCACCTCAAAATACTGCAAAAACACATTAAAATTAATGATGAGGTCAAGCAGCTTCTTTTGAGTATAAATGATCTACCTGACAGCCTTAATTCGGAAAGCTCCGACTCTGAATAGTTTTTTTTATTTATTTTTTATTTTCTTTTAAATTGTAAAAAAATATGAAGGAGAAAACTTTATTTAAAAACATTTGCTCGTGTAATGAAAAAGTATTCTAATATTATTAATTTTATTTATATTTTGCAAAATGTCTATTCTATGGAAATACCCATATACTTAAAAAAAACAAACAAATTTTAAAATTTTATGAATTGGTATATATATAAATTAAAAATAAAAAAAAAACATTCACAATTTTGTATGTTTTTGAAGTTATTCACAAAGCGCCGCTAGATTGGGTATTTCGGCCACTGTGCGATGTCGCGAAAAATAATGAGTTATGGTTACACACCAGCATACGAAAAATCAAAAAATATGTCGGTACCTATGTGCTTACCAGTACTGACAAAAATAATGAGTCTAAAAATAGATTTTCAAAAAAATAAATTATATTAAAAAAAATATTTTTTATTGTATTTTTTTTTAAAGAAAATTTGCTGGTTCGGGAATCGAACCTGGGTCTACAGATTGCCAGTCAATAGCTCTACCATCTGAGCTATATCGACATGTAATATTTAATAGATAAAAACATAATTGAAATGCTGCACACAAATAAGCTTATTCGCCAACATACAAAAAATCAAAAAATATGTGGTTACATATATCCTTAGCAGTGTTTAAAAAATATTGAGTCTAAAAATAGATTTCAAAAAATTTTCAAAAAATTCTAGAAAATAATTTTCTATTTAAAATAATGATAAAAATAAGTCATTATCAGTAACTCGTTATTATATGTTTTAAAATAATGCAGATGGTAAGTGGGTATCATTACTGGTAGTCCAAAAAATAATGATATGTCATTACCGTTTCTACACTGGGAAGGTATGTGAGGTTTTAGACTTAGGTGTAGTTTTTGATCAAAAGTTAATTTTTGTTAATCACTTAGAATATATTACCCCTAAATCGTATGCTCTATTGTCTTTTGTGAGGAGAAATTGTCAGGATTTTAAGGATCCTTACACTCGAAAATTATTATATTGTTCCCTTGTTAGGTCGAAGTTGGAATATGCGTCTGTTATTTGGAGCCCTTTTAATGCTTGTCATATTAACCGTTTGGAGAGAGTTCAGAGAAGATTTACAAAAATTGCTCTTTCTTCTATTAATTTTACTGAATACGTACCCTATAATATTCGTTGCAATTTAATTAATTTGCAAACACTAGAGAATAGGAGGTCAATCCAATCTGTTTTATTTTTATTTTATATAGTGAATTCAAATATAAAATGCCCTGAGTTATTATCACTGATAAATTTTAATGTTCCCTCTAGATCTTTAAGAAACCATGGCTATTTTTTCATAGGTATGCATAAAACGAATAACTCGTTAAATGAACCCTTATTTAGATCTCAGATTAGTTTTAATAAATTATAGAATAATACTGTTTTAGATTTTAGTTATTCAAAACATATTTATTTATTTATTTATTTATTTATTTTGATATATCCTGTACAACAAGAGTAAATCTTATAATTAAAGTACAGGAAAGCAGTTTGTGGAAAACATATATTGCAAATTGTAAAAAAATAATAATAAAAATTAAACCGTATTCTAATAGATAAGTAAAAAATTTTCTAATATCACAAAGAAAAAATAAATATTAACAATAATTTAATTTAATATGTCTGTCAAAGAGTCAACATTGTAAGAAACAAAAATTTAATTAAAATTAGGCAAAAAAATTGAAAAGAAAATGTCTAAAGCTGTTTGCGTTGCTGTTGAGCTGCTGGTTTGCTGGAAGATCTCTCCAAAGACGTGCAGCATTTATGTAAAAATGCCATTCAGATACATGATATCGGTGCATAGGTATTATTGTCCTTCTTCCCCTTTGGGATATGGCAAACTGTATAAGGGCATAAAGATACGGAGGATTCTTTGTATAAATAATTTTATGATTAGCTAAAAGTACTCGTATCTTAAACTTTATTTAAATAATTTGTTTTAATTTTTTAATTTTATTTTTAGCGAGTACTCTGTAAGGATCGTTGTTATCCATAGACTTTATAAAAATAAAGAAATGAAATGAAAAGTTATTGTGTTAACTGTAATTATAACTAAAAATGATTTTGCTTGTTTTTTCGAAAATTTATATTTAGCTGGACAAATTTTATTTTAGCTGGACACTGGAGAAGCATAAAAAAGCTGGACAATCCAGGCGAGTCCAGCCCGTCTGGCAACCCTACTGATAACCCAGCCAAAATATTTGGAAACTTTTATGAGGGTTCTTATTCAGTAATATTTAAAACGAGTAAAAAGGTTAAAGTCGGGCATGCCGACTATACAATACCCTACACCAGTCTGGTTAAAAGCCAACTAATGTTTGGATCCGAAATTCGAATGGGTTAAAATGGGACTTGTGTCAAAATTTTCTATAATGTGAGTCAGCGAACCAAATTTCATTAAAATATCTTAATATTTGCGACCTGCAGTTTGTAACCAAGCCAATTTTGGGGGGACCCTTATATGGGCACTAGGTCTAAACACGGACCGGTGTTAACCAAAATCAATAGGCTTCGTCCTTGGGCTGATATACGTCGGTATACCAAATTTCATCAAAATAACTTAATATTTGCGACCTGTAGAGTGCGCACAAGAATGCATGGACAGACAGACAGACGGACGGACAGACGGACATCGTTAAATCGAAATAAAAAAAATTCTGAGCCGACCGGTATACTATAAGGTGGATCTAGAATATAATTTTGGTAGGATCCTTATATGGGCACTAGGTCTAAACATGGACCGATGTTCACCAAAATCAATAGGCTTCGTCCTTGGGCCAACGTAGGTCTGTGGACCAAATTTCATCAAAATATCTTAATATTTGCGACCTTCAGCGTATAAACCATATAATTTTAGTAGGACCCTTATATGGGCACTAGGTCTAAACGTGGACCGATGTTCACCAAAATCAATAGGCTTCGTCCTTGGGCCGACATAAGTCGGTGTACCAAATTCCATCAAAATATTTGCGACCTGCAGCGTAGAAACAATATAATTTTGGTACGACCCTTATATGGGCACTAGGTCTAAACATGGACCGATGTTCACCAAAATCAATAGGCTTCGTTCTTGGGCCAACGTAGGTCTGTGTACCAAAGTTCATCAAAATATCTTAATATTTGCGACCTGCAGCGTATAAACCATATAATTTTAGTAGAACCCTTATATGGGCACTAGGTCTAAACATGGACCGATGTTCACCAAAATCAAGAAGCTTCGTCGTTGGGCCGACGTAAGTCGGTGTACCATATTTCATCAAAATATCTTCATATTTGCGACCTGCAGCGTATAAACAATATAATTTTGGTAGGACCCTTATATGGGCACTAGGTCTAAACATGGACCGATGTTTACCAAAATCAATAGGCGTCGTCCTTGGGCCGACATAAGTCGGTGTACCAAGTTTCATCAAAATATCTTAATATTTGCGACCTGTAGAGTGCGCACAAGAATGTATGGACAGGCAGACGGACGGACGGACAGACGGACATCGTTAAATCGAAATAAAAAAAAATTCTGAGCCGATCGGTATACTATAAGGTGGGTCTAGGACCAATATTTTTTGGTTTTACAAACATCAGCACAAACTTATAATACCCTGACCACATAGTGGTGTAGGGTATAAATATTAGTCTTAGAAAAATGAATGAAGGCACAAACTTTTGAGGCAAATTTTTAAAATCCAAAGATGATTCAAAAAACTCAGAAATGTAAATAAATTTGAATATTTTCCGAACAGTTCAAAAATGACTCAAAAAAAGATAATTTTTTTAATCTAAAGAATTTTTTAATCAAAAAAGAAAGCTCTTTTGGATGTGCCACTTTTATACAAGTGAAAATATAACAATAAATTTTTCAAAAGCGCTATGATTGGTCAGATTAAGTAAATTAATAGAAAAAAGCCCATAAAAAGTTTTGCTAAAGTAATTCAAAATTAACTTGCATAAATAAAAATGACCTTCATGAAATAAGCACATTTTCTTAAATTCTGTATATTTTAGTTGGATTTGAGCTAAATTTACTCTGCTAGAATTAGCAATTTACTCTGCTAGAATTAGCAACATTCAACATAAAAAATAAAATGGAATAAAAAAACCCAAAAAAATTTTAATTGTTTTAAGAGAAAAAAAATCAGTTTTAGTGAAATCAGCAGTCTACTATTTTTCATTACATATTTCTGTAGATTTTAGCAGGATGACTATTATTATATTTAACAGTTTATTTTTGCTCTTCTAATCTTACTAATATTTAGCAAAAATGGGCGAAAAATTTTCTGCAAAGTCACCTTTAAATAATAAACCTGTAAAAATAGCACAAAAAGCTACTAATTGTTTAGACATTTTCACAGGTTTATTTCTATGAGTGTATGAATAAAGTGTTATTGTGTCTAACTATTTTACCAAATTGATGTGCTTTAAGGACAATTCTTAAAAGTATATTTTTGAGATCCTTAGAAGGTCTGTGCAACAGCCTTAAACAGTTCCTAAATTAAAAAGTAATTTTTTTGAATTCAAACTCATAATAAATAAGAGACTCCTAAGTACTTCTATGTCATATTGAGCCATAAAGTATTTCTTCCAGGTTTAAGATTTAAATAAAGAAGAAGGGATTTCCACTCTTATTCATATTCGTATGCAGGAGGGGAAAATGCTTTAGAAAGTTTTATAGGAACTCTGTCTTTGTCGATGTTTGTTGATCGGTATTATTTTTTGAGGCTCTGTTGATTGTTTATTTTGCTATCGCTCTTTTTTTATGTATATTTTTAGTTCTGATTTTAATTTTTTATTTTAATTTAATTAAAAACATTTTTTTTTGTGCTTAAAATGTTGAAAATTTTTTTGGTTGTTTAAAAATTAATGAAGGGCAGCACGAAATTGGTTGACGGGCCGCATGCGGCTCGTGGGGCCGCATTTGCCCATGTATGATATATTTAATACCAACCAAACTAATCAAAATTTTGACTTACCCAAATTGTCTATATCTTTTGAAAGGCCTACGTCACGAGGGATATTGTAGTACACTCACAACATTTTATCGTTAAAAACAACCTAAAATACTTACTAAATTAATTGAAAACACAATTAAAAAAGGACTACGGATTTTTCATTATATTCAAACCATTTTGCTACACAGAGAAAAAAAGCATAATTAAATTAAATATTTGTAATACTTGATTTAAAAATATAAGATGTTTAAAAAGCATTTCTGAAATAAATTTAAACGCACTTATAATAAATATATTCATACTTATTTTCGGCAAAAATAGTTAAACATCTACTCACATCTCATTCGTACTTCCAGACTAATGACAAAAAATAAATAAACATTAAATATGTGATCGAAAAATACATACAGTGGCACAGAACATACAGTACACATACCCCCTTAAAAATCCAGTTTTATAAAATATAATTGCATTTCCGAAAAAAAAAATTATGCAAAATAAAAAATGTTTCATTTGAAACATCAAGTATGAAAAAAAATTAATTTGCTTCTTACCTTGTCTAAACGAGCAAAAGTACCTTTTCATGACACAGAAAAGTATACATAGAGCAATTCCATATGAATGCGATCACCTTTTGGACGACCCCTCTCCGATTCTAAAATAAATAGTCTCAATCGATTGCCCAGCAAAAAATAATGTACCTACATATTTTTTTTTATTTTTATAGTGACTGGTTTAGTGGTGGTGTACACCACTGTCATGTGACAAAATTGAAGAATTCTTCATAAGGGACCTCATTGAAAGTTGTTTAAAAAAAAAAAACTACTAAAGCGATCGCAACGAGTGATAGCTCGTTGGAAAGGTATTGAATCAGGCTTTAATTGAAAAATAAAATTTTCATAATTTTTCTCAGAAATTTACCTTTTTTCCCATGAAAATTAAATTTTCCCATGAAAATTAAATTTTCCGATTTTCCACAGAAGCTCCTAAATTTTCCGGCTAATTTTTTTTTTTTTGGATTCGTCATAATTTTTGCTTTAAGAATCAGCAATAAAAAAATGGGCCCCGACTCCTTGTTTGGACAGGAGAGGAGCATTTAAGAGACCACATTGTTCTCATTGTTTTTATATTTTTTATAATTGAATTATTTGTAATTATTTAACATTGTTTTATTTTATTATTAAAAATACATTTTAAAAATTATTTTACAGTTAAAAATACATTTATGAAGAAAAAATCTTTCTTATTTTGCTGCTTATACTTAATTACAATATTTATTAAAAATTTCAATTGTCTTGGCATCATTATAAAATTAAAGTAACTTTAAATTTAGCACGTCGGCAGACGAAGAGTACCGCTTTACATTAATTGACATATCAGAAATATTTGGTATGAAGCAATGAAACTTTTGCGTTCCAGTTATAGTTTTGACATTATTATATCTGTTTTGAATTCGTCGCTCCATGGCATCGTGTTCTTTTTGAGTGCATAAAACTGTGTTAATGGCAATTTCCTTGCTTTGAATCCACGAAAACAAATGTTGTACATTTAAGATCTGGTCAGTATATGGCCTTTGCAAACTTGCCTTAGTCGCCATGCGTTTTAGGGTTCCCCCTAACGCATCACATGGGCCCTTACCGTGGGACGTCGCAAAAAAGTGCCACTCGACCTTGCAGTTTTGGTCTTCTTCAATTATGCAAAGATTGTAAAAATTCTTTTTATTCTTGTACTGAGAAGCCGCGCCGTCTGAGAAAAACGTTACTTTTTCGATTGCATCGAATTTTGATCTTAAGAATTCAAACAGTTTCATTTGAAATAAATAAACGGACACATAATTATGAGCTAAACTCTCCGCGACAACAACAAGGCTTACGGTCTGTAGTTCGTTATCTTCGTTTTTGAAATAAATGCAAAAAGGATGCACCGTGCACTGGTCGTTTGCCCAGTGATAAGCCTGAATTTCATCCTGAACGAGAAAAGTGTAATTCTCGGCAAAGTCGCTTATCACAATGAATTCATTTTGGGCTAATTTCTCCTTACTTTCCTTTAGAAATTTCGATTGCATCTCGGATATGAAATGGTGCGCCTTCAGTTCATTCAACTTGATTCCGAATTCCTCGATGAATTCCGGAATCTGCTTTACCACGGTCTCAAGGGAACATCTGCCGCTGCTAATTATCCACTGTTTGAAATGCACCTCCTGAATTAACAGCTGTTCAAACTTTTCCGCCAAATATTGCTCTAGCTCGTCAATCTTCGGACAATTGTCGCATTTGGACAGATGACAATTTACCGTGGGGTATGCGCACAACGACTTCGACAGGAGGTCCCTATATGTTTCAATTTCACCGTGAAATACTTTCAATTTCTTGCATGGAAAGAACATTAATTTGATGTTTTGATGAAACATGCAAACGCAGACTGAATGCGTTCCGTGCCTGTCTAATGCCAGCACGCATTATTTTGGTCGTAGTGTAGCATGCAACAAATGGTTTGAAAATGGTTGGGGTAAACTGGGATAAAATTTTGAGAAGGTACACGCTTTTCCACGGGTCTTATTGCTCGTCGATGGGGGGGTTCAAATCTTCTCTTCACCCGGTAACCTTGTGCTACGTTATAAATTTTATTTTATTTTTGCGTGTACAAGAAGATTCTAACTAAATCTATGAAAGAAAATTAAAAGATTGATAGAGAATTTAAACCGAAACAAGATTGAAAATAAACAGGCAAAAGGACCTATAATAAAGAGGCAGAAATGTAAAAGGACAAAAAAAACCGAGTCAATACCAGTTGTCAACGTATTTGACGGCGTCCGCCCACCCTACCATGATCATACAATAGAAAATCCGGAAAAAATATTGGATTTATGATCCCACATTTTAATCCTACAACAGCCTAATACCTCGAATCAGAAATCAAACAGATTTAGTTAAAATTTACCAGAAACTCATAATGAATTTATTGACAAGCGAAAATTTCACTTTACGGTATAATTGAAATTTAAAATTATATAAAAAGTGGTTATAAAATTTCGTTCACTTAAGCCAAGAATTATTCTCATTTAAGCTAATTTAATTCACAAAAAAAAAAGTTAACAAGGAAAATATTACTATCTAGAATCAGAACAAATGGTAAGGTAGCTTAAAATGTAGAAAAAAAAAAATACATAGTTAGTAAAGATAGAACCACTACCTAATAAATTAGTTAATATTTGTGTTTAAAAGTTCAAAAACAAAAAAAAATTTAATTTAAATAAAAAAATTAAAATCGAAAAATTATAATTTAAATTTCGGTGTTTTAATATTTTAAACTCGTTTTAAAAGATAAAACAAATTTCATTTCTCATTAATTCAATTTAGTTTTTCCCGTAAATCTCAAAAGTTCTGCACTGATTTGATTTAAAAAAAAAAGACACAATGTTTTAATATATAAAAAAAAATAGTTGGTTACGTTAAGGATAAAGAATCTAACATTTAACAACTTCAAGATATTTACTTTAGATGCACCGAAATTGAAATTGTAAACAAACCCAAAAAAAAATGTAAAGCAAAATAAAGAAACATGAAAAAAATGAGAGTAAAGAAACTTACATATGTATTCACGAAGCTCACTCCTTGGAAAGTACTTTCAAAGTCGCTGTTGCTGTAGTTGCTAACGCTGAGCTAAATAAAATATAGAGAGATGTTGATAAAAATGTTTAGCAACATGTGTTGCACGCAATATAAATCACTTTTGTTGGACGTTTGATTTGAACTTTTGAAACACTGTTATAAACCAAATATCTTTAAATAAAATGTTGTAGGTTAAAATCTCTTTTGCTTTTCCTTTATAATTTTAACACTTGCTTGATTTAACATAACCAAAATTCCTGCACATCTGGAGCTTTACTTTAACATTAAAATTTGTAGGTGAATTATACTGTGAATTAACATATGTACATGATCAACACTTGTTAATATGTAAATACTTTTGTAATTGGTTTTTAACAATTTTATGTAACAATGTGCGTTGTATGTTAACTCACGTTTAGATGTATACACAGGAATTTTGCTTCAGTTAAACCATACAGAATAAAAACACGAAATTATTTTAAAAAAAGAACGAAAAATCATGTTAAAGCGACCCGAATTAATTTTTGTTTTAGGAATTTTAGCAAAAGAATATTTTAACACTAGGCAACAAATTTTCACAAAATTATAATTAATATTTTAACATTTTTAAATTTTAACAAAAACCACTAATATAATTTTATCACTAGCAACGCGATTTGGTTTAATTAAGTTAGTAAAATTATTTAGAAAAACTTTAACTGATTTTATTTTGGGGGTGTTTTCAACACATTGTTCTCTTTATCCAAAATTTATGAAATTATTCAACGTTTACGAATTAAAATCTAAATTAATTTCTTATTATGATCTTTAGGCGACACCCTTCTTTTTTTCACAAATGTTTAGCACGTACACTCGATAGCTTTTGTCAGTAAATCGAGGTATTTTTTTCCAGCCTTTAGAATTATTACTCAAATATTATATAAAAATTTAAAATACACTCTGGGTCGCCATTTTTTTTTAATTTAATTTTTTCCCCCCGTTTTACCATTTAACAAATATGTCCTCTACACAGGTTTAATACAGTTGATTTTGGCAGGGTTTTTTTTCCTATTCTTATAATTCAAACGCACTGAATTAATGGATTAAATTTTATGAAATTTTTAAAAGAATTTCCTACACACTTTTAGAGCACTTATATGTTTTTTTTTTTTTACACTGCTTTGAAGATTAAATTGCGTAACGATGGCGATGTCACTAACAAAACCGAACTGCCTTTAAACAAACTGCCCAAACGCTCACTTGCCGATGATCTGATGGAGCACAGAGAGTAACAGAACCAACAGCTTTTATTAGCCTACGCCAAGCCAGGATTTGTTGTTGATATATTTGCCTGTAGATTTATTTTACATTAAGCACAAGGTGCCAAATCTATCAAAAAGAGATTTTTATAAGAACTTATTTTAAATAGAAAGTTAAGGCTAGCATTTTACCAATTGAGATGGCACCAGGGGGGAAAATGTAATTAAAAAGTCCAGCTAAACGTAAAAATCCCACAGAAATTAAAAACAATGGTAAAAAGTACCTCCAGTTAGCTCCTAAACACTATAGGTAACGCCAATCCGTTTAGAGTGAAAATGACCAGAAATCTCCCTGGCAAAAGGTACCTTGTTAACGATTTCTCGTCTCTTATTAACCAGCAGTAAAAGCTGTAGTAAAACAAATAAAAACCCAAAATTCTCTTAAGCAAAAACCCAAAAAAAAAACAATGCCATCGATTGACATGAAATAGATCATGCAAATTAAAACCGAAATACTCACTTGATTTATCTATTTTTTTTAATGGAGGAACTCCTTTAGAATTTCGCACCAAAATTTTAATGCAAAATAAAAAAATTACCACAACTCACTAAAGTTTATTTTCATAAAAACTTAATGTTTAAATTTGCCACTTTATTATTCTATAAAAACTTTATTTCACCCGAGAACCTTCATCAAGGACCGTAAGATATTAAAATGGCTGATGACTTTATCATTTGGCCAGAAGAAAGCTCGGTTTCACCATTATGGCTTGGGAAATTAAAACGGCTAACGTTTTTATTCCAATTTTTGGTAAGATGCCAAACAAATAAACATAAGATAAACGTCAAAATACAATAAACAGACGAATGTTAGAGAAGTAGCAAATTAAGTACAGATGGCGTTGTACAAAAGCGTTAAAAATTACAAAGAAAAATTATTCGAATATTAAACCAATGAAAACAAAAGAAAAACCAACGAAGAAAAAAAATGAATACAATAAATATTAAGAAATGTTGCAAGCGCTATTACAGTAGGATGGCAAACTTAGAAAATCCCACTTTTTCTGCTGGGTATTTCTCTTTGAACTGATGGTATGCTTCGGATAGATTACATAATAATAATCTGCGCTGCTTGTGTACTTTTTCTCCATCTTCACGTGTGATAACATAGTCATGTGTACCTGGGCAGGCGCGGCTGTTGTCATCATTGCAGTAAAAATCTTGAATCAATTTCACCGTTGCTTCGCTGAGGGTCCTTGAGCCAAATTTATTGGTGGGAGTCGCCAATATGCCCTTCTGTCGAACTAATTCTTTGCTTCTTCTCGCGATGTAAAAAGATGTTTGAAACTGTTCAGAAATCTTGCGTATAGACCATGATTGAGGCAGCACAGATAAAATGAGATATTTCTCCGGAAAAGTGGTCGCTAAATTGAATTTTCTTTTCAATTGCTCAATCATTTGTTTGCCGTCATCAACGTCATCTGCTTGACTGCATTCGTTATCAGAGCCTTCATCAAATATTGTCGCGATTAACTCATAACCTTGCCTTTTTTCTCTTTCCTGTATTTTTCACTTCGCAACTTTCTTTTTGTAATAGGCGATTCACCTAAAGTGGTAATAGCCTCATTCAAAGGACTCAAAGACATATTGACCATCGGAATGTCTGCCTCACTATCAGATGAAACATTTTGTTCAATTGTCATTTCACTCTCGGATTGTGGTTGCATTTGTTTCAATGCATTTGCTTGTTGAGACAAATCGATTTTACACTTGGGGCAAATGAATTCTGCTTCTTCACCGTATTGTATATTTAATTCATTCATGTATCGCTTCGAAACACCAGTTAATTTTAATACTTTTATCTTTTTCGAACGATGTCCACTCTTGTTAAACGGATTGCAGCAAAATTTATTCATTTTACTTTAAATTGTCTTTACAGCTTCACTCTTTACTTTACAAAAAAAAAACACTTTAACACTTTCACGTTTAGTATTCAACTAAAATTTGACTCAGAGTGTGTGAAGTATTTATATTTATTTTTTGGTAAAAAATAGGTAAAAAAAATAAGCGATATTTGCTTTTCTTTAATAGGAAAATTTGCGTGAACTACTGGTCATAAAATGTTTTTTAAAGAGGGACTTAATTGGTTACTGCCAATAAGCCGACCACAGGTCATAAAATGTTTTGTAAATTTTTTAAATTACCAGGTAATAAATATTTCGCCATATTTATGGAAAATCCGTGTTTTATGACTTGTTTCTGCACGTGTCATTTTAGGCGAAATATTTATTACCTGGTAATTTAAAAAATTTACAAAACATTTTATGACCTGTAGCCTCAGTCGGGTTTGGTGTGCCATTACATGCCACTGCTGCTATTATCCATGGATTTATGGTCGATCTTGTGAAGGCAGGCAGATCATATTCACTACACACTCAACTTGGGGCTCTTAAAAAAAATTGATTTTTTCTTCATAAATGTATTTTTAACTGTAAAATAATTTTTAAAATGTATTTTTAATAATAAAATAAAATAATGTTAAATAATTACAAATAATTCAATTATAAAAAATATAAAAACAATGAGAACAAGGTGGTCTCTTAAATGCTCCTCTCCTGTCCAAACAAGGAGTCGGGGCCCATTTTTTTATTGCTGATTCTTATAGCAAAAATTATGAGGAATCCAAAAAAAAAAAAAATTAGCCGGAAAATTTAGGAGCTTCTGTGGAAAATCGGAAAATTTAATTTTCATGGGAAAAAAGGTAAATTTCTGAGAAAAATTAGGAACATTTTATTTTTCAATTAAAGCCTGATTCAATACCTTTCCAACGAGCTATCACTCGTTGCGATCGCTTTATTATTTTTTTTTTTAAACAACTTTCAATGAGGTCCCTTATGAAGAATTCTTCAATTTTGTCACATGACAGTGGTGTACACCACCACTAAACCAGTCACTATAAAAAAAAAAAAAAATATGTAGGTACATTATTTTTTGCTGGGCAATCGATTGAGACTATTTATTTTAAAATCGGAGAGGAGTCGTCCAAAAATTTGTCAATTTTGATCGTTTTCATATGGAATTGCTCCATACTACCCACAAATAAACAACCAAGTGCTGAAACAGTGCACCCAACTGTTGAATTTTTTTTTGTAAATTTACCGTTATATTGATAAAAATAATTTAGTAAATTTGTTTATATAAATAAAAGTGTAAATTTTAAAAAATTAAGCAAATTGGGAAAGAAATTAGTTTGGATAAGAGCCGAATTATTATAAAGCTTCGAGATGAAGGAAAACCTCTTAGGGAAGTTGGTGATTCGGTTGGATGTTCAAAGGATACTAGCCAAAAAATAATTAGAAAATATAACCAAACGAAAAGTTTTGCAAGTAAGCCTAGAAGTGGTCGACCACTAATAGTGACTCCTAGAGTACGTCAGATACTGGGTGAAATAAAAAAAAATTATAGGACACTAATAGTGGAAATTGCAATGAATGACATTGCCTCAGTCTACCCAGAAACAGTTCGAAGTGTCCTAAGAAACAACGGTTTTCATAGTCGTGTACATAGAAAGAAGACATACATCAGTGAAGTGAAGAAACATGTTGGAAAATATGAAATTTTTTGGGCCAATATTATATTTAGCGATTAGAGCAAGTTCAATTTATTCGGATCTGATGGCAAACAAAAAGTACGGTGCAAAAAAATGAAGAATTGATGGAGAAAAATCTACTACCAACAGTCAGCATGGTGCAAGTAATGTCATGGTCTGGGGTTGTATGTATGTCTGCGGCTAGGGTAGGGAATTTGGTAGTTATAGAGACAATAATGGATAATTTTCTTTACCTTGATCTTCTAAAAGATAGTATTAACCAAACTGCTGTAAAAATGGGTCTTACACCAGGCCAGTATTTCCAGCAAGAAAATGACCTGAAGCACACTTCGGGGTTTGTTAAGGAATATCTTCTATATAATCTGCCTCACCAACTACATTCACCACTTAAATCGCCAGATTTAAATCCCATTTAGTATCCGAGGGATGAATTGGATCGCCGTATTCGAAAAAAACATTTAAAAAAGTATTATGGATCTCAAAAATGCTCTTTTGGAGGAATGGAACGGTATTTCAAAGGATGTTTTACTGAAAAATTGGTTTTTTTCTATGAAAAACATATTTACAGCCGTTTTAGTACTTGTAGGTGGACACACAAAGTATTAGATAAGATTTTTTTTATCATAGAATATGAAAATATTAGTATTAAGTTCAACAGTATGTATAGTTTTCTGTGCCTTGAATATTGTTTTTTTATTTTCTCGTTAATAAATAATGTACACTCTCAGAACAATTCTGTTGTGGCAACGGAATTTTTTGCCAACCGAATTGATTCGGTTGCTGCAACCTCGTGATTCGGTTGCAGCAACCGACTTCAGTTGTGGCAACCGAATTAGATTTCAATTCGGTTGCGACAACCGAATTCGATTTCAATTCGGTTGCAACAACCGAATTATCGGTTGCCACAACTGAATTTGGTTGAGACAACCGAATTACGAGGTTGCAGCAACCGAGCCAATTCGGTTGGAAAAAATTCGGTTGTCACAACGGAATAGTTCTGAGAGTGTATAATTACCAATATTTTGATTGTTGTTTGTTATTGTTCATAGATTAATTTCATATGGCATAGATTTTTCTCTTACAACATGCATACATTCTGTAGAACAAGCATTTTCAAGGGGGTATGTATACTTTTCTGTGCCACTGTATTTAATTAAAATTTCGTGAATTTTCACTACTTATGTTAATATTTTTTGTAAATAAATAGTAAGTACATAATTATAATGCCATAAATAGACATATCCTACTTTGTGCAATATTTTTAAGGAAAGTCATTGTTAAAGTTATTATGTAATAAGTTGTCTGCATATGTACATATTTTTAATTTCAGGGTTTTACTTTGAAAAATAACTAACTTCATAGCAGCATCGATCTTGCACATTTCTACAAGAAACCTGCAGCAGTCTAGAGCGTAATCTTTTGTTTTTACTTCATGCAAGTGGTGACTTATTTGTAAGTGTATTTAATCTATTTAAATTGCAAATAAGTTAAAAATCCTTTTATTATAACCTTTAAATAGTTAATTTAAACTTATTAAAAGAAAAGTTTTTTATAAAATAAATTGTTTTATTTGCAACAATTAAGAAGAACAAATGGAATGGAACACTAGAAACCCACAAATTGGAATACCAAATTTAATTATTTTTCAATTTAAAATAAGTATTTTTGTGTTTAAAAACTAAAAATTATAGTATATTTATATTAATTATAAAAATATTTAAAATAAGTAAAATCATAATTTGTTATAAATTGAATGTGTTTTCATTCATTTTAAGTAGGTTTCTACTTGATTTTAATATTTATTTTTCTTAGTGTATTTATTTTCAAACATTGTTTAAACAATCCATAAAAGAAATAAAAATAATTGAAGAGTTTATTAAAACAATCATCAAATTTTAACTGACAAAACTTAAAAACCGTTTTTTTTTGTTTGTTTTCTTCATATTTGAAAGTTTTTTTTATTTGAACTTTCAAAACACTACGCATACAACCAGAGTAGGAAAATAAACTGTACACAACATGTAAGGTAGGGTACGGCTAAGGAACACATACGGTATCTATCGTTTTAGTGGTTGTGTGTTTGTACACAAACCGAATGCGGTACACTACAATTGTCTGATGAACGCAAACGCTACGATTATGTACTGTACTTTCAACACATATTCACACCCGTAGCGTACCGAATTCGAATTGTGTATATAAACACAAACACTAATTGGAGAGAATAGCGTATGTGTTTTCTACGTAACCAATATGCTCGTGTACTGTGTTCGCGATGTGCAGTACGCAACCATTAAAATACGGTTCGTTAGATTTTATTTTCCTACCTTGCATATAACACACACCTTCATATTTTTATTGGCTATGTTTGTGTGTATGAGTGAAGAATTTCTTGTAATTTGAATGGGAATAATTTTGTATATAAACAAACAATTTTAACAAAAAAGAAAACCGAAAATATTTTAGTTTTTTGTTTTAAAACAGAAAACAACGAAATGATTTAAATTATTTTTTATAAAAATAGAACAATTGACTGAAAATATTAACTCCTACAGACGATACATATTTTTTTGTGGTTTGTTTTTTATTGATAGATAAAAAAGTTAAACAATATGTTTCAATGTATTTTAATTGATTCTTCAATTGAAAACAAACTTTATCTATTACTTTTCAAATAAACCGCAATCGGTTATGGAAAATATATTGTGAGTGTATAATTTTAAAGGATTGAAATCGGTATTTAAGTACTATAATTAATACAATTTTCACAATTACTAAAGTTTAATTTAATGAAATCCGCGATTTAAATCGCCATTAGGGTTTGGGATTCCCGGACTTTTTTATTTCCCGGGAAACGGGAATGAAAAAATTTGATTCCCGGGAATCCCGGGAAATATTTTTGAACAAAATTGTTAATGAAAACCACCTATGTAAGTAATTTTTGTTGTTGAACATTTGATTTCACATAAGTTACTCGCAGCACTGCCACATGAATTGCATGATTCCAGCAGAAAGCACCTACTACTGGACTGTCGGAAACAAACCGTTTCATCACACTTGGCCCATTAGATATGGTGGCCACAATGTTATTTTTCAAAGACAAATAAAACTCTTCTAGTCTTAGTTTTCTTATTTCATCAGCATTACATCTTCCTGATATATAAACCAACCCCAGGTTATAAAATGAATTATTTCCGTTTATACATATGTGACCTTCTCCGAGAAAAGGGACCTAGTGTGTGAAAATTAAGTTTTGAGAAGAACGCATTTAAAGTTAAATTAAAAATAAAATTTTAATGTTTTTCTCATTTTTATCGAAACCCGTTTTTTGACACACTAGGTCCCTTTTCTCGGAGAAGGTCACATATGTTCAAATATGATATTCTTGTCCATTCATCTAAAATTATAGTAAATCTCCTATTGTTTGAAATATTGCTCGATATTTCTTTAATCATGATATCTTTTACATGATTGTAGTAATTTAATATAATGTTCTTTACATCGGTTTCATTTTTTTGCATTGCCAGGTTTTTATTATAAAAACTTTCTCGAATAAACGAAGATCTAGTTATGGTGCCGATTGACTGGGGCTAATTTGGATACCATTTCAGGAAATGTTTGCCCTACCATAAAACCTTTAATGCCTACTCAGCTTACACTTTTTTCTTCGGGTACTTTGCTAATTTTAGCTGAAACATTATTGTTGTTGTTGTTTTTTTCAAGGAAGTTGCATGACCATCAACTGTTTTTTTTTTTTTTTGTGAACCAAATTTAGATGTCGGATTACCAAATTTAGATACCACCGTTAACCATTAGTCTTTTCTTTTCACATTTATTAATGAAAACGTTACTTATAAAATTATTAACCCTTAATATAAAGGAGTATTTTAAATTTAAAGTCGACTTTATCTTTAATGAAACGGTTTTGTTCATTTTGTGTATGAAAATCTTACAAAAATATTTATATTTTCAAATATTTTGATTGGTTGAAAATAAATTAACCAATCAGAATGCTCCAAAAATAAACCAAGTCAAGGTATACTGCCACCCAATATTTTAACTAAAGTCGACTTTACCTAAATTATACATTTGAAAAATTTAGATAGTAAGGGCGATTATTTGTAAGAAACAAAGCTTTTTTTCATATTTCTTGTAAACATTTTACCAAGTTTTTAGGTTTTACTACTTAAATTTTGAATAAGTTATTCGAAAAATCTTTATTAGTTGAAATGCTCCTAATTACTTGGTAAAGATTTTATTTGAGTGTCAAATAAATGTATTTATTACCTTTTTAAGATTTTAACAATGACATTTTTGTTTTGGTATTTAAAATGTTTTTTATGACTAAAATTAAAATATCCTATTCGAAACAAAAACAATTTAATATTTTTAAATTTCCCGTTTTCCCGGGAAAAATATATTATTTTCCCGGGAATTCCCGGCAAACTTTTCCCGGGAATTCCCGAACCCCAAACTCTAATCACCATATATCAAAAAATGTATTCTTTAAAATTTCTTATACAAATATATGTTTCCGCAATACTTTATTTTGGTCTTTGCCAAATCTTATAAGGGTAATCTCATTGGCTCCTTAGTTTTTCATACAAATGCTGAAAACTCAAACTGTTTTTTTTTAAATTAAATACTATGTATTATGATCTAGAATTTCTCACACTTTTGTAAATAAATCAGGAACCAAAAGGAGGACCAAACTGATATTTGACAGTGTCATTGATAAAAAACAGAATTAAATCAAAAATATTAAAAATCTACGATAATGGATCCCGAACCGCGAATTAAGATAAAATTACTTTAGGCCTTTGATAACGATAAATGGTTAAAGTTTATTTCAAAATCGTAACTATTCACGTAGCTCAATCATGGATCCAATAATAAAAAGATAGAAACAATTAATTCATTGTAGAAAAATTCTCAAAAATTTAAAAGTTTTTTTAATAAATCAGTAATTATCAAATTAAAGAATAAGTTGGGGACCAACTTTAAGCACAATTTCAGATGCTTTAAAGTGATATATCAAAAAGTCACGTAGCTAGAATAATACCAAAGTTAGGCCCAATTATGTAAGGAAAGTTTTTGGCAAATTTGATAATTTTCCCCAAATTAAATACCAATTTTTGAGTGTTATCTTAGCTATGCAAAGTATTCTAAGTTATAGCAAGTTTGATACAATTCAAATAGAGTGCGGAAATTTCAATTGTTGATTTTATATGTTTTCAGCCGAAAGTTGCTAAGTTATTTAATATAACGTCATATAAAATCAAAAAAGCCATAAGTTACATTTAAAAAATTTTACAGGAGAAACAAAAAACTTTTTAAAATAAAAAATAAACCAAATTTTTTAAAAATTTTTTAGGTTAAGCTTATTTTTTGTTATCAAATTAATATATGGAGACAAAATTCCCAATTTTTGTATCATTTACAGACCCTTTAAAAAAACGGGTAAGTTCACACAATGTAATCGATTTCATGTACTTCACATTGTGTGTACTTACGATATGGGATATCAAATTTTCAAACAATTTTGTCCAACTTACATGCCACTATACTTGTGTGTACATACGAAGTATATTGGCTTGTGTGCCATTACAATGCGGCCATACCTTGGGTAAAGTAAGCCAGCTTGTGTGTAGGGTTTGAAAGCACTTCTAATAAGAACACACAAGTATCTCCGAGTACTTTCAAAACCTACACATAAGCTGCACTCTCAGAACAATTCCGTTGTGGCAACGAAATTTTTTCCCAACCGAATTGATTCGGTTCCTGCAACCTCGTAATTCGGTTGCAGCAACCGAATTCAGTTGTGACAACCGAATTAGATTTCAATTTATCGGTTGCCACAACTGAATTCGGTTGAGGCAACCGAATTACGAGGTTGCAGCAACCGAGCCAATTTGGTTGGAAAAAATTCGGTTGTCACAACGGAATTGTTCTGAGAGTGTGGCTTGGGTTACCCAGGGTAACACAAGCCAATATACTTCTGATGGCACACAAGCCAATATACTTCGTAAGTACACACAAGTATAGTAACATGTAAGTTACACAAAATTTTTGGAAAATTTTAAAAATTTTAAGTTTTATATAAAGTTGTTATACACAAGTATCCCATATCGTAAGTTCACACAATGTAAAATACACGAAATCGATTACATTGTGCGAAATCGATTACATTGTGTACACGTTTTTCTAAAGGGGAGCTATAAAACTTACGCCTTTGAGGATTAGTCTTTTCTGCGCTTGCACTTAGGGCTTTTAGAATTTTGCTAATAAAATTGTCATTTTTAGTCGTAGGAGTTTAAAATTTTGCAGGAATGTGTATTTTGATATGGTGCATTATAATCAATCAAAAAGTCGATTTTGATTTTGAACTTACGGCTTTTTTGATTTCATATGACAATAAACATTGTTTGGGCATTGTTAACCCATCTTTGTTGGAAGTCAACTATGTATCAAATATTAAAGTTTTTGATGAAAAATATAACTTTCCGTTGTGTTTTATACCGAAAGTGTCGATTATAAAACAGTTAACCTTGCGCCGCGAAGACCAACAAGTGGTGTATGGCCGAACCAAACGGGGTTAAAAAATATTTTTTGTGAAAATTTAAAAATAAATTGTTACCCGATGTTTTTGTTTTTTAAATAAATGTTTTCCAAGTAAAAAAAAAAAATTGTTCAAAATTTCACCCAATCCCCCCCACCCCCCATGGACTTGAGTTGGAGTCGCCACTGCCAATAGCTTATACAATAAATCAAGTCGTCCAATAAAAATCAAAATTATTTTTATTCACTCCATAATATTGCACAGCCTTCAATTTAAAACGAGTATACACGCGGCATGCGCGGGAAAAAATGGAAAAAGTAGGAAAAAGGGAAAGGAAAACAGGGAAAGGAAAAAAGGAAAAGGAAAAAGGAAAAAGGAAAAAGAAAAAAGGAAAATAAATTAAAACAGGACTCAAGATAGAAACAAAATTTTTCCGAAGTCTAAAACTGTTCTAAAGCAATTTATCAAAAAGTCTCTCCTATCTCAAATGTATCAGATCCTAAAAAAAAATACAAAATAGTTAATCAAATACGAGAAAAGGAATATACAACAATGAAGTACTCAAGTTAATTTTTTTCTGGCAATTTTTCTTTAACAAAAAAACTACAAATGAATACGATTGTGCAAATTTTTCTAAAGAAAATTTGGGATATATTTCGTTTGAGAAGTTTTTTTTATGAAAATTGATCAAACTATAAAAAGAATCTTTTCAAGAATTAACGTTAATTAAAAATCAATTGTGATATTATTTTCGTAAGGACATTTTTTATAGAAGATTATATAGTTGTAAAAATCAAAGATTCTATATTTACGGCGAACGCTTCAAAAACTATATTTTTACAGGAACCTTAGAAATTTTCCCTCTTTTCCCTAGAAAAAACTTCACTGGAACTTAAATTTTAAAGGCCTCAAATGGTTATTTAAATTGTGAATGAAAACATTTTTTATTTTATAAAGGTGTTATTACAACAAACACTAAACGTCAATTTTTCACCAAATAAATAATAGTCTTATATAATAAATTTGCTGAAAAACAAACGATACACAAATTTTCAAATGAAGCACTTTATCGTGATAAACATTTTGTTTATATGTAAAATCGAAACAAATTACTGAGCTTCAAGCAAGAAATTTTTAAAAATTTGTTAAGGAAACGTTTTTGCAAATCAATTTTTTTAGGTTGGGACTCTTATTTTGCAGATTCTACAATTCTTTCTCTTTTAAAACTAACGTATGTATACTGAAACTACAAAATATAATCATAATTTTTTATGATTATAATTTGCGCGAAAAAAAATTCTACCCAAATTTTTACAAGAAATTGATTATTGTGAAAAATAATTCTGTTTTTATGGAGCATAACAGTTGTTTCACATGAAACACGAACCACTTCCAAAAAAATCTATTATATACAGAAACCACTTGACAATCTGAATACCGTTAATCCGAACGTTATGCACTTCAGATCTTTAATGAACTTCATGGTTCTCGAAGTTAGTGTGTTCTCTCAAAAAAAAGACATATAAGAGCTCTCAGTAATCAATTAATTTTAATTCAGACAAGCCTCGTGGTGCATATAACACAAATCCTTGGATTCTTCTGTCCTACACAGAGAGGAATTTAATTTTTAATTAGGGAAGTCCGATTAATTAATAACTAACTTTGATTAATCAGTTAATTGATTAATTGAAAACTCGATTAATCAGAATTATGATTAATCGATTAATATGAATTTTGATTAATCAAAACTTGAATAATTTTGGTTAATATTGAAAAAATGTTTAAAATTAAAAAAATTACGGCAATTTTATCTTTTTTTTGTGGCGATGTCTTATATAGCTCCATATAAAGATTATCAGACAGATTGTTTACTCACTGGTCAGACTTGACCAATGTCCATTCTTAACTTCCATGTTTCTATATTGAACTGACGTTAAAAGGCGTCTTCAACGAAGAAAAACAAGATATTATTCAATTATTCATAAATTTGATTAATCAAAAGCATGATTAATAACATAATCATTATTTTGAATAATCGAAATAACTGATTAATCGATGAATCATGTTTTTGCAGAGTTCGTATTTGCACACCATGAAGTATTCATTTTTATTCTTTCTTGTATCAACGTACACGAAAGAAAACTAAGAATTTGTTTCTTTCTTATTTATGTTCATTTCTTTTACATTACCTATCTCATTTTCATAATGGTGTTAGTGAGTGTGTGGTGGCTTTGTTTATTTTCATGATTTGAAAAACGAAATGTAAACTATTTGCTCTCGTTTTGAATATGAAGCGAAGAAGTTTTTTTCTTTTCATGAAAAGAAAGAAATAAGAATTAAAAATGATAATGAAGGTTCAAACGATACTCTTCTTTAATAGTCTCATGAAAGAAATGTGAATGAGAAAAAAATTAAACATTCAAAAGATACTTCTCATGAGACTTATGGTGATACTTTTATTATATTTTTTATTTTCACAATTCTTTGAAGAAACCTTCGCGAAGAAAATATTTGATATTTTTATAACACTAGGTTAGTGTGTAAAAATGAAATTTTAAAATAATGATTTTATTGCTGCTTTGTGTATAATTTGCAAAATTTTATAGCATTTGAAGATACTACACTCAATAAAAACGTCAGTAATGGGTACTGAAAACGTTGCTGTTATTATGGCAAATTTAATTACTTTGAGCCTTGCGGTATTTTTTTTTTTGCTAATTTTACCAATTTATTACAAAAATTTTGCTACAATTGATGTAAATTCTAATGTAAAATTTATTTGCTAAAACTAGCAACAAATTTTATTAATGTTAGTATCACTCAAGGTTGCCAACGCTTGAACTGAAGAAGTGGCTAGATTACGGAGAAAAAATGGATAGAAATGGCTAAAATTGGAAAATAATGCTAAAACCTAATAATTTTAAAATAAATCAGTGATAATAAAGAGTTTTAACACGACTTTCATAAAAGTGGCCTTTAAATTTTAATGTTTTCCGAATTTCTAAAATATGTTCATTAAAATTTTACAAAAAATATGATTTTAAATCGAATGTAAAAATTACATGTGTCTGTAAACCCAAATAAATGTTTCAAAAATTGAAAATTTTGCACTAAAATTTTTAATATCATAAAAATTCAAGCATTTTTGTTATCTTCATTTAAGTATTCCAAGAAAAATTCTTCACATATTTGTTTTTTTGCACACATTCCGTTACTCTACTTGTTTACGTTTAGAAGACGCAAACAGTTTTCAAATAGATACACATTACAACAATAACAATAAATGCATAATGATTGGAAAAACCAAAAAATGCAATTATTTTCCGCGAATTTTGTTGCATTTGGGGTTTTTATGAATAGTATGGAATGTGAAAGGGTTAAGAAAGCCTTTAGTTCTAAAGCGATTGTTTGTAACGCAACAAATGACCGCATATTTGCATATCGTCACCTTAAATGCAAACGGACGTAACTACACAAAAATTCGAAATCGAGTTTTTTATTGATTATTCGTTTTATCAAACTACATGTTTACACAAAATTTTAGGCTTCTACGATCAAAAATGGCGACTTTATTAAAGAAATTCAAACGGACGTAACTACAAGTGTATGTATTTCTTAATGCAAAAAGCCGTAACTACACTCTTGAATGAAAAACATACAAACACATGTAGTGTGTAAGCTTGTGTCAGCGTTGCCACAATGGGAATTCAAAATCTACAAAATTTTGGTTATATTTTAGTACAATACAAATGACAAGTTTCCCTGCTTAATTCAGAAAAACCTTCTGTGAATATTAGTAGACAAAAAACAGCAACAAAATGCTGTTATATCTCTAAATTTTAGTTATATTTAAGTTAAATTTAGTTGAATGAAAGTAACAATTTTCCAGTTAAAATAACAAAAAAAATAAAAATAATTGCTTAACAATAGTAGAGTCCTAATTTCAGTGAGTTAAATCGTTATTCATATTAAAAAAATCTACATATGCTATGAAAACTAAAAAATGTATGATGTTTTCACTCGACTAAAACTAAGCAAAAGCTGTTGCTGATTTTAGCAGGGTGAATTGTTATTTTCAGTTAACTAAAACATAGCCAGAATTTTGTTCTTCCTGTTTTTATCTTACTAATATTTAGCAAACCAATTCTGCTAGTTTTGGCAGTTTCTTCTGCAGGGCCTCTTTTATAGAGTTTTTCTTATATTTTTTTAAATTTTAACGTTTTCACTACCGACTTTTTGTTTGCGGATATTACCGTTATTTTGACTTCAGATTCTTGTTAAGGGTCCTCAAATTAAAAAAAATATGTAACATGTTTGCCCCCTCCCCCTCCTATCCACCAAAAATGACGTTCGAAAATCGATTTTTTGGAACTTCTCATCCCCGTTTTGCCCCTTAAACATTCGAATAGCCAAAAATCCTTTGGTTGATTTTCTTTTCGTCATAAAACGAAGCAAATTTCAATTGTCTATCTTCATTAGTTTATGAGAAAAACCAAAACCCCCTTTTCAGGGAGATTATGATGTATTAAAAAAATTAGACTTCATTAACAAATACCACGACTATATCGCTACGTTGAACTGCTTATACATATAATGATTTCTCTTTGAAGGCCAAGAGCCACATCATACAAAAACTTATTGAAGAGAACTTTTTTGGTTATTACAACTCTCCCATTTTTAGAGTCGTTATTTTCTGCTAAATTAGAGGCATTAAAGATATATATTTTGAAAGAGAATAGTCCTTTTGGAACTTAAAAAGTTCTCTAATAAGAATAAATTATGATTTCAAAATATGAAGGATATAAAAATTATAATATCATAATTTATGCGCGCTTAGAAATATTTTACTGATTAAAGCATATTATCTTGTTCACTATATCCAAAAAATTCCGTTATTTCCCCCGAGTCTGTTAAATTTTTCAATAAAATTCTTTTTATTTCCTACAAAATAGCACATTTGAAAATCTATAATTTTTAATGGAGATTGGTAGACGTTTTCACAAATTTAAGAAAATATTAAAGGACTACCCAGAGAAAAGAGATGGATCTACCGACATATTTGTTTGTGGCAACAAAAATTCGGTGAATACAATAGAATTTCGGTTGAAACAATATATTTAAATTATGTCAGGAATACATTTGATTGCAACAGCCAATAATTCGGCTACTGCCACCAAACCATTCAGTTGGCAAGAAATTCGGTTGTCACAATGAATTGGTTTTCTCTGTGTATAATAAATTACAGCAGAACTTCTAATTTTTTTTAATGAATTATCTGAAAAATCAAATTCACTTCATTTGAATTGGAACTGTCGGAGTTAGTTTTACTTTATTCAACTACCTAAAAAATCTGAAAATATCATTTATCCAATTCATGCATTGAATTCTTTTTTAATTGTGTAAGTCTTCTTCTTTCAGAAAAAAGCGAGTCAAAAGCACGTAATTAACTTAAAAACTTAAATATATGAAAATAAAACAAAAGTTGTTAAAAAATAAATAAATCTCTATACCATAAGACAAATTTGAAAAAACTGCAAAGAATACTTTATTATTATTGATTTTATAACGTTTTTTGCTTCTCCTGTAAAAAAATAAAAGTGTAGTTACGTCCGTTTGCATTTAAGGTGACGATATGTATGTTTACCCTGTAGTTTTTTTATTATTGCAAAACACTAACGGCGGTCTCATACTGCAGGTTTAACTTTACACTTAACTATAAACAAAAGAAAAGGTCAAAAAATGTACACAAAACAACAAAAAATTTTTGGGTTAACTATTAACTAAAGTTTAAACCTGAAGTATGAGACCCACCGTAAATAAAAGCCTAAAAAATAAATTTAAAAAACCATGGATTTTAATCGAAACGAATGCGGTTATCGTTAGGGTAACGTTATTTTAGGTTATTTCGGTAACGGTATTTTAAGGGTAACGCTATTTCGTTTATTTCGGTATCGGTATTTTAAGGATAACGGTATTTGAGTTATTTCGGTAACGGCATTTTAAAGATAACGATATTTGGGTTATTTCGGTAACGGTATTTTAAGGTTAACGGTATTTCAGTTATATCGGTAACGGTTTTTAAGGGTAACGGTAGTCAGTCATTTCGATGCCTCCCGTACTTTTTTTTACAAAAAACAAACGAGATTAAAAACAAAACCAATTTATCAACTTAATCTACAAAAAATACTCAATAACCACGTGAAAGTACCAAAAGCAAAAAATTTAAAATAATGGTATTTTAGGGATAACGGTATTTCATTTGTTTCGGTAACGGTATTTTAATGGTATTGATATTTCATTTATTTCGGTATCGGTATTTTAAGGATAACGGTATTTCTGTTATTTCGGTAATGGTATTTGAAGGATAACGGTATTCCGGGTATTTCGGTAACGGTATTGTAGGGTTTAACGGTAGTCACTTGAAAGGGTTTTGAATCGATAACGGTATTTTAGCGGTACTGCCTGCCAGCCCTGAAAAAAACTACTGTAATCCATAAAGGCTTTCTTTAACTTGTATTAATTATTTCTTTACAAAAAATTATAATTCTATACATTTTTGTTATCACTTTACAATTTTTATTAAGTTAGAATTCCTATTATAACAAAAATATCAAATATTTCCTTCACGAAGATTTCTTGAAAGAATTGTGAAAAAATATATTTATCATAAACTGTATCATGAAAAGTCTCGTGAGAAAGTCTCATGAGAGTCTCATTTAAACATTCTTTGACTTTTCTTCATTCACAGTTTTTTCTTTTCATAAGTAGTATTATATCAACCTTCATTCATTTTATTTTAATTTTTTTTTTCTTTCTTTTCAAGTTGTTTAAGTTTCTTATTTCATATCATGAACGAGAAGGGAAGGCATCAGTTACTCACTAACACTATCATGAAAATGAGATGTGTGTTGTAAAAGAAATGAAATATGAAAATAAAAAGAAACATACCACATTTGTTCTTTCATGAACGTTGATACAAGAAAGCCAAACACAAATAATCTTGTTCATGAAAATGAAAAAACAAAATTCACCAAATACGTACTCTGTGTTTTTGATTATTCAAAATTGTTGAATAATCGATTAATTGATTATTCAGGATTTTGATTAATCAGGATTTTGATTAATCAGGAAGTTTGATTAATCTTACTAAACTACAGATGGTTTTTTCTTGAAGTGGAAGCAAAATTTCTTAAATTATACACTCAAAATAATATGTCTGTTGGCTGAACAGAAAAATTCGTTACTTTAACAAAATTTATTCCTGTTTCATGGCTTAAAATAAAATTTGTTGATTTTAAAACTTTTGTTAAATTTAACAAATCTAAATTTAAGTAAAAAATTAGTAAAACTACAGTTTTATTTGCAATTGTACTGAGTCGTAAAATTTGGTGAAATTTAGGGTCTCGGGGCCCTCCCCGGGCCTAGTCCATAACATCTACAGGCAAGTAAGGACACTCCCAAAGAGCAAATATTTTGTCCCTTCAGCTCTATCTCGCGTAGTTTTCGAGATATTGGCAATTTTAAAAAGTGGACAATTTTAATAAAAAATTTCCGAGGGCCCACCAAGTTCCAATTTTGAATAGAAATAACCTTTTCACCGGGGTATAGGGGTAGTCGAAATTTTTCATCAATTGTTCTCTATCTCTCTTAGTTTTAGAGATATGGGCCATTTTAAAAAATCGGGAAGGAAAGAAATAGCGCCATTTTTAAAACTTCGGATATATTGATGGGGCCCTTTACAGGGTACTAACAGAAATATACACTCAAAATAAGTTAAAATACTGAGTATTTTTAGTATTGCGTTAAATGAAGATAACTAAAATCTTAGTCAAATCGATTTGAAATTGCCTGAATCTGCTCTGAACTTTTTAGTTAAATTATTTAACTTTTGCTTCCAGAATTCTTTGTTCCTGCAACCTGGGAAATCCCTTAAATCACCAAGTGGTTACAGTCCCATTAGCTTTTTTAGTGGTCTGGACAAAGTATTTGAGAGAATAGTTTTCGAGAGGATGAAAAGGATTGCATATGAAAGTAATCTCATCCATAAATGTCAATATGGATTTAGGGCCGAACACTCGACAACACATCAGGTTCAAAGGGTAGTGAATATGATTAAAAGCAATAAAAGTAAGATGTACTCAACAGGGATATTGCTTGGCATGCACGGCTTGTTTATAAACTCCATAAAATGCAATTCCCTTTATACTTGGTTAAACTTATTAACCCTCTAACCGGCCTAAGCTTTTTTGCAATGAAATTTATACCATGTGTTCCTCACAAAAAATAAACAATAAGTTCTTCTACAAATTTTTTTTTCGTTGCCTATTTTAGGCGATATGGGCCAAAAGAGTTTAAGGGTGAATCTCGAAAACTAGCTCATAAAAATTACTAGGTTTAGGCACAAATTATTTCTCTTACCAAGATGTAATTGCAATAAAAAAATTACATTTTTTGTGCTGTTACTTAAGAGGTTGTAGAGAATTTCGTTTTTCGAAAAATGCGAAATTGAGCGAAAACGCACCAAAACTTCAATATATATTATTCAAACTTATAGGCTTTGCTACCTATAACAAATATATTCTTTTTACCAAATTTCAGAAAAATCCGTCCATTCGTTTTGAAGTTAAGGCGATGTCCTTTAAAGGTATCCTTATGGAATCCTGTGCGTCCTTGGACCAAAACAAGGAACTTTTTGAATAGCCTAAGCTCCAATCTTACTTCATGGTCACTGTCAATTGTTTTAGTCAATTTAAATATGTTTTTAAGATTTTTGAAACTTTTGGTTGTTTTAAAATATTTAATTTTTGAAATTTTACGAAATTTTATCTTTGACACTTTCTCGCTTCCAAACCGTGCATTGTATACAAAAAAATTCTTCACAAAAAATTTTATAAATTTTGTTTTCTGTTGAAAAAGTATAATTTCTTATTATAAAATCCGATTTACAAACCAATACATGCGTTGGAATGGTCTACTTTTACTGATGGTTCTTAAAAAAAATGACGAAAAGTGACTACGCATACGCGTTATACGCACACTTTTGTGATGGTGTGTTTTTCCCATATAAAATGTGTGATCGATATACAAAGTTTTAGTTTTCAACGGATTTCTGACAACCGATTTCAACCAAAATTTCAGGGTACGTAGATAGTTTATGTGAAGTTTGCACGAAATTGGCCCAGTGGTTCCGGAGATATGGCGTCCCTACATATAAAATATTCGTGTTGCTGTGACAACCAGGCCTTGGCGTTACTATGACAACCAGGCAGCACTTATAGCATTAACCTAATCTAATCTCAGCTATCACATTTGTCCCATCTTAATTTTTTTTTTGTTGAAACATTTTTTTTGGTGGAAACTTTTTTTTGGAGGAAACTTCTTTTTTTTTTGGGGAAACTTTGTTTTGCTCATCCATCTCAATTTTTTTTGTGGAAACTTTTTTTTTTTTGTGAAATATTTTTTTTTGTGTAAAATTTTTTTTTGGAAACACTTCTTTTTTTTGTGGAAACTTTGTTTTTTTGTATATTTTTATTTTTTTTTTGTGGACACTTTTTTTTTTTGTAAAATATTTGTTTTTTTTGGAAACATTTTTTTTTTGTGGAAACTTTTTTTTGAGGAAACTTTTTTTTGGGGAAACATTTTTTTGTGCAAACTCCAAATTGATGTTGCGGTCGCTGGGGATCGAACCCGCAACGACATATGTAACAGTTCAACGCGCTAACCATAACACCACAGCCCCGATTTCAACCAAAATTTCAGGATACGTTGAGAATGGCCTGTAGATGTGAAGTTTGCACGAAATTGCCCCAGTGGTTTTTTTTTTTTTTTTTTTTTAAAGAGAAGCAACACTCAGGAAATTCTTCCTATTAATTAACGTGTTGCTTCCTTTGGAAAGGGGATAGAGAAGAAGTGAAAGGTGGTGAAAGATGAAGGGCTTCAAATATGGCAACACTGTAATTGCGCGAGATATTGAATTTTAGAACAGTTGTTACGCGCCATCTGACGGTGAGTTGGCGAACTTTATTTTAGTTCATAGCCCTGTTATATTATTTTACTTCGGTGGGGTTAAGTGCTATGGGAACACCGAAGGATGTTGCCTTGGTTGGGGATCGAACCCGCAACCTCACGTGTAACAGTCCAACGCGCTAACCATTACACCACAGCGCCCGGAGATATGGCGTCCCTATATATAAAATTTTCGTGTTGCTGTGACAACCAGGCCTTGGCGTTACTATGACAACCAGGCAGCACTTATAGCATTAACCTAATCTAATCTCAGCTCATCCTATCACATTTATCCCTTCTTAATTTTTTTTTTGTGGAAACATTTTTTTTGGTGGAAACTTTTTTTTGAGGAAACTTCTTTTTTTTTTGGGGGGAAAAAAAAAGTTTCCACAACAAAAAAATGTTTCCACAAAAAAAAAGTTTCCTCAAAAAAAAAAGTTTCCATAAAAAAAAAGTTTCCCCAAAAAAAAAAGTTTCCTCAAAAAAAAAAGTTTCCACAAAAAAAATGCTGAGAAAAAAAAGAATTTTACAAAAAAAACAAATATTTTACAAAAAAAAAAAGTTTCCACAAAAAAAAAAAAAGAAATTACACAAAAAAAACAAAGTTTCCACAAAAATAGGAAGTGTTTCCAAAAAAAAAAACTTTGTCCACAAAAAAAAATATTTCACAAAAAAAAAGTTTCCACAAAAAAAAAGTGTTTCCATAAAAAAAATTGAGATGAGATGTTGCGGTCGCTGGGGATCGAACCCGCAACCACATATGTAACAGTTCAACGCGCTAACCATAACACCACAGCTCGCACATCGTTATTTATTGTTAATTATTAGGTGTGTCTAAGTAGAAAATTTGTTTTAACCTAAGCTTCCTCTGAATAATAATTTTTGAAATTATTTATTTTTTATATAAGCTCCTAATAAGTATTCTCATCGAACGGGGCTTTTAGTTTGAAGATTTTTACATTAATAAAAAACATTGTATTTTATTTTCATAAAACTATTTAATTCCTATACAAAACAAATTACATTTTAAACTTTAAGGTACGCTAACAACGTAGCGGGCTTGCCCAATACGACAAAATTCCTTTTCGGTTTAACTGACATCCCAAAAACTAGGCCTAAGGCAAGCCCGCTAGTTCTTTATATATATCTGAGATGATAGTGCATTTGTGAGTTATGGTAAGGTTTCTAACGCAATTGTTAAACGCATGCAGAGATCATTAAATTCGGCAACTAAATTTTTCACCAAATGGAAAATTAAAATAAATGAGGACAAATCCCAGGCCATAATATTTTCTTTTGATAACTCTCGTAGGAGAACACCAACTCGCCCATTCTCAGTCCAAGTAAAACAGATTCCTTTTTCAGATTCTATAAAATATCTGGGGGTCATTCTTGATCGGAAATTATTATTTAAAAAACATTTGGATAATACTTGTTTAAAGGCAATAACATGTGCTAGGCTATTTATCCTCTTTTGAATAGAAAGAGTAAACTGAATATAAAGAATAAACTTTTTTTATACAAAATGTGTATTAGACCGATATTAACTTATGCGTGCCAAGTATGGAAGAATTGTGCGAAATCACATATAAAAAAATTTCAGATTATTCAAAATAAGAATTTTAAAATTATATGCAATCTCCCCAGGAGATTCCCGACTAGGGACTTACATGTAATGTCAAAACAGAAGACTCTTGATAATGTTATTAGCGAAATGAATCTGACATTTAAGGAAAAATGTAGAAACTCAAACTATGAGCATCTAAGGCGCTTGTTGTGACATCTGCTAATGAATCTATTTAAAACTAGATGACTTTAGCAGCTGTCTTGTAAGCTCCTCTTACTACTTTTACATTTATATAGTTATACAGTATTGTAAGGAACCTCCGGTTAACACGGGTTTGAAGCTGGGGTAACTCAGCTAGTCCAGTGGTCCTTGCATTAAAATTTATAGTTTGAATAATTAAAAACACTTTCTTTTATTTCTTTTACTCCGTGACGCTTTATTTATTGATTTCTTAATATCACACTTATTTAATGTATTTTCAATTTTTGATGTCCTTTGCGGTGGGAACGCTGTCAATCCGCGTTGCTTGGCCGGCTAACCACTGATGATCTACTCTCCTAACTACCTGAACTCCCTAAACTTTTACGGATGTTAACCCGTCGCGGATGTTACCCAATTCCTACACTCCTAGGATTTTGGTTGTAAACCAAAATATTTGCTAAAGCCATGTGCCAGTGTCCTATAATCTCCTTCCGAGTAGGATGTAATCCTATCGGTGCTTACGGATGTAATCCGGATTATTTCTGGTTGTTAACCAGAACCCTATTGCTAATCTGGTTGTAAACCAGGAACATATACTGTTGGCTTGGTGTTACCAATCAACCTTAAGGATACACCCTACTCTAAGCACTGCACATACAATTTATTCACCAAGTTAGTTCTTACCACTGTGTTGCTCCGGCCTGTTACCACGTCTTGTTCGTTCGCATGCTTAACACAAAAAAGATCCCGACTGATTGTGGTGATCGCCTTTTATACTTTCTGCATGCTGCATTCCAGTCGCTTTGCTTATTTATACCTTTGAGACTAACAGTGTGTACTCATTGTAACTATTGTGTAAGTTCTGCCCCCGTGTAAGATATGTGTGTGTGTTTTGTTGTATTTGTTCTCTTTGTCTCTTCATGTTTCTTTTCTCCTTGTAGTTTTCCTTCCAGTTGTAGTTTCCTTCTCTTTTTGTAGTTGCTTCTCTTTGTTGTTTTCTGACTCCTTGTAGTTTCTCTTCTCTTTGTAGTTTTTTCCCTTTGTAGTTGCTTCACTGAAATGAAAAGATCTCCCTTAACAGGTGGATGTAATCCGACCTTCCCGCGATGGGTGTTACCCATTCCCAAATAAATTATAAACCTCTAATTAAATTAATTTTATTCTCTATTATTTTATCCATTATATTTATATATTTACACTAAAAAAAAATAAAAATTCATTAAATACTTATATGTGGGCAAAATTTGCCCCAAGATTTTGTACCTCACAGTATATAGGTTTTTTACTATCTTTTTCCTATAAATCTCTGAAACAAAATTCATTAGTGGTAATCAAATATTTTTATTCAGTAAATAATTGTTGTAATATCTTCGGATGAAATCTCAAAACTAGTCAAGTACTTTTATAAAAAAACTGATGTTTATATTGATAGTAAATAAATTTAAAAAAAAGTGTATGAAAGAAAAGCTTCATAATTTTTATGAACCCCTTTTTAATTAAACTTTTTTATTGGCTGTATGAAATTTTTAATAAATATTTTGAAACTGCTGTTAAAACTTATTGAAAAACTGCATAAAATCAATAAAAAGTTTCAATGGACGAATTCCAGTGAAATTGCATTGATTCATAGAGGAATTTTATATAGAAAAATGTATTTTAAGAATCAGGGGTTTTCTTATACGGTTATGTTGCCATAACTAAACGAGTTCTGTAAAATAAATATCCAGGAAATATAAGTGGTTTTCTACGGAAGAGTCCTCACAATTCGACTATTATTTCTATAAAAGATTGTTTTGAATGTTAGGGATGAGTTTCCCTCAAAATCCAAAAGTTATCGTAATAAATTGCTGTTAGAATCTTAAAATTTTTTGAGATTTTATTATGAAACCGTCCTCAGAATCTGCAATATTTTTCATAAAAGTAAATCCCTATAATCTTAAAATTACACATGTTGTAAAATAGAATTCGGTAAATATTTTCAAAATATATATATTGAAATAAATACACAGAGGGAAATTAGCTGGACGAGTTTTTATGTTTTAATCAGTAAAACAATGAAGTTTTCTTAATGAAAAATTTATTAAATTTGATGAAAAGGTTTTATATATTTTATAAATCCCGATTTAATAATTAATTTAATTTAGTGAGTGGATGAAATTTTAATAAATAATATGAAATTTTTCACAACATTTTTGAAAAATTCTTTAATGCAATCAAAAGTTTCAATGGAAAAATATGTTGACAAGTCGTTAATTATGAATGTTTCGGCTGATATAGCAACCCTATTGATTATACCCCAGGAAAAAAAGTGAGGAAAAAGAAGTAGTAAAAACATAACAACCGTTGAATAGGGAGTTGTGAAAATTTGTGGTTTTCACTGATGAATTTAACATTGGCTTGTCATAGGAGGGAAGTTGTTCTTTATTGAAACAAATTATGTAGATTTGGACCAATAAAAAGGAAGTTCTTTTTCACTTGTTTTTATTTTAATTTAATTAAAAAATTGTCATGCATCGTGTGGGGTTTGAACCCACAGTCGTTGGCATTTCAAGCAGACGCTCTACCCGCTAAGCTATGGCTTGTTATAACTGATAGCTGACTTTTAGCAGTCTTGTTCAGTAAATTGTTATCTTTATTTCTTTCTATTTTTATTACTTATTTATTTTATTTTTTTTATTTATTTATTCAATAGTTTTTAAGCCCTTAGGGCCAATAAACCAGTAAAGTATAAATGGCATACAAAAATTCATATCTTAAATCTAACAAAATTGATGGAATTCATGGAAATTTACAAAATAATAACAATTATTTACGTTTCACGTCAACCCCCATTGCACAAATATTGAGAGTAAATTTATTTAAAGGAAAAAAAAGTTATGACAGCACATAATATACACTAAAATGATTGTGATATGCTTAAGGTGTCATATATAAGGTGTCACCCTGAAAATGCAACGGAAAATTAAATACAAAGTTTTAATTATTTCCCCTTTGTTAATCCTGACTAAAATCTAAGACCAATTATTAAAATTCGTGCTTTTATATGGATATGTATATGTATATACATACTTTTTTTTGAAGAAATTAAATACTGAAGGCGACATATTAAATATTTTCAAGTACAATTTTCTTAAAGTTTTTCACAGAATGCGAAAACCTACGTTCCTCATACGGAATCAATGAATTCCAAAAACTAACTCCTCTAACAACAAATGATCTATTAATTATTAACATCGTATATAACGGCGGTATCAAAGAATGCGTTCTCGTAGACGTGCCAAACTCAAATCTGTTTCTTAAATACGGAGGACAGTTATATTTAAGTATCTTGTACATTAAGAGTATAAGTCTCATGTCCATGAAACTTTGAAAATCACACCCAATCATAGATATGACAAAAGAGGTCATACGAGGTCTATATTTTAGACTAAAAACATACCTGACTAGTCTGTTGAAGCAATGTTGAAGTCTCATAATATTATGTTGGGATGTACCACAGTATGTCTCCATGCCATATAAAAATATTGGTAAGCAAACTAAGAAAACCAATTTTTTCCTTACCTCCATAGGCAAATATCAACCTAATGTGTAAAATCTTCGCAATATGAACGAAATTGTGGCAACAATATGATTAATGTGAAATCCAAAATCTAGGTTTCTATCTAAATAAAACCCAAGTGATTTATAGTACGACACAAATTCAATACAATCATTACCTAACACAAGTTCAATATTGTAAATAGGATTATATGAAAATAACATAGCCCTGGTTTTTGAAGGGTTAAGGTTTACATAATTGACTTCAGACCACTCCAAAATTCGATGTAAGACTTGGTTCATGTTTGATTCTAAATTATTAATACCGTTACCATTATCACTTGCCACAATTTGCATATCATCAGCGTATGTGTAGCATTTACCGAAAACTACATGCCGATAAACATCGTTAATATAGAACATAAAAAGGAGTGGCCCGAGTACAGAGCCCTGAGGCACACCTCTGTGACTATTTAAAATTGACGAAACCATACCATTTGATTCCACAAATTGACTACGACCATTTAAAAAAGAATATAGCAATCGACACGATGAACTTCCAAAGTTAAACTGATTAAATAACTTAGTTATAAGAAGACATTGACATAAGGAATCGAAGGCCTTAGAAAAATCTAAAAATACAACTACTGAATTAAATTTTTTATCCATGTTGCTCCTTAACTCCTCTACCACATTCAAAGCTAATCCGGTTGTATTGTAGCCCTTTCTATACCCTGACTGAAAATCACTAATCAAATTTTGTGCAAGTATGTGTTCCTGAATTTGCCCTTTTAGTGCAATTTCCAAAATTTTAGAACAACAAGATAATATGCTTATTGGGCGATAATCAGATAAAAGTCGTGGTGGTTTAATCTTTGGAACAGGTACAACCTTACCAATTTTCCAAATATCAGGGAATATAGATGTGGTTATAATAGAATTAAATATATAAACTAAGTAACGCGCCACCCCTGGATATATTAACTTCAAAAATCGTATAGGAATCCCTTCGTGTCCTATCGCATCCGTTTTAATACTATTCATGGCACAGTATACTTCTAACTCATCAACAGTTTTAAATGTGAAACCAGTATCATTAAATGAGGGGTTTAAATATCATTTAAATCCTCTGAACCTGATATAGATGGTAGCACAGACATATTATTAAATTCATTTACATCAATAGTAGGAAAATTCTGCCCTCCCCCTAAAGCTCCCTCCGATTGAGATTGACTGCAATTTGAAAAAAATTTATGCTTGCCGTCCTTCTATGCTTTCTTATTACACTTTTGAGCTTATTTCTATTAACATGATATATACTACGGTTATATTCGTTGTTGTTCTCCTTATATGCTCGGAAAGCTAAGTTACGTCTTACCCTAGCATTATCTATTTCCATAAAGTTCATCCATCCATCATGTCGCGATGGTGATAACTTCTTCATAGGAACATACTGGTCAAAGATGTTAGTTATAATACCATTGAAAAAAGTAACCTGATCATTCACTGAGGTACTGTTGTAAATTAGGGTTATATAGTTGCAACAAAAAGTCGACTTTTCGACTTTTTGACTTTTTTAAAATTTTGAAAAGTCGATTTTTCAACTTTCCGACTTTTTATAGGTAAAAGTCGATTAATCGACTTTTTGACTTTTTTCAAATTTTGAAAAGTCGACTTTCCGACTTTTTATAAGTAAAAGTCGATTAATCGACTTTTTATATGAAAATTTCTAAATAGCAAAAAATCATATTTTTTAGCTTATTTGGGGGTCAGTTAACTAGATTCGAAACGTAGAATTGCACCTTGTTGATAATGAGCATAAATTCGACTTTTATGCATATAAAATAAAATTTTTACTTGTTTTTTATCATCGCACAGTGGTTTTAAACATAAAATGTAGCACAAAACTTATATACATTAAGGCTTATTTAACTACCTAATTTCGTAAAACACTTGGGTGAAGTGAAGGGAACTTTCAATATAGAAATAACGCAACACTTCACCGAAGTGTTTTAGAAAATTACCCCCTTATTCTTATACATTTAAATGCATGGTGTAGCCATATGGCAACATACCAGTTTTTTTTAATAAAAACCCCCACTTGATGCATAAAACTGCATTTTTGGGCTTTGGAGCCCCTTTTATAGACAGTGTTCTTTTAGTTTTTTGATCATTACCTTGGTATTTTAAACTGGCAGAGTTAAACTTTTAACTGTCCAGTTAATTTTTTAACTGACAAAAAAAGCATGTTTAAACGATGTAGGTTAAAAGGTTGGATTAATTGTAATCAAGTATTTACAATAATTTCTCTGTCTAAAAAAATTGGGGAGCTATATTTTACGCACCTGTGAAAACTTAAAATTAAGTTCAAAAATTTTCTCGCTTTCAACAAATGATGAGCGTAGATTGCAAACACCGTCATAGGTACACCATTTTTCTAGGGGGGCTATAGCCTTTTAAATTTTTGGTTCCTCTGTTTTCATTATGATCATCACTGCTATCGGCAGATACCTATTCTGACAAGTTCTGCTTTAAGCTTTACCCAATAAGCGCTACAAAAATTTAAGTGAAATCAAAGTCAAGGCTTACATTTTCTTTAAATTTCACTTTGATTTTATGACTTACTCCAGTACCCAGCAAAATATTGGTAATGACACCTCATTACTATCTGCATTACCAAAAATTATATATCATTACCTTTTGCATTATTTTAGAATATAAAATAATAACTTCCTAATAACGGCCTATTGTATTTATTGTTTCTAAATATAAAATAATGACTTACTCGTAATAGTTTAAATAAGTACTTTCTACACAGTTAAATTTTCTACACTTTTATTTATTATATGTAAATATGTTTTATGTTTAAATTTTTATGACGAGTCCTAAAATTACACACTAGAGAAAACTTAAATTTTTCTGAATGTATTTCCTTAAGCTAATAGTATTTGCTTAACTCCTTATTTTTAAGAATGAAGTAAGCAATCGGATAACCACTTATAATTCAACTTTTTGTAGGCATGTGTGTAACCACTTATTATTCAAAATCTCATAACTACTTATTTCTCATTTTTTCATAAGCGAGCGGGTAAGCGTGACTACTTATAAAAACGACCACGCCAAACAAAAATAATGAGCTTAGACGCCAAAAAATAAGTTGTGCGGAGCTAAGAATTTCTATTATATAACCACTTATTTGGTAATGAAAAATTTTGCTGGGTAATACTAATATACTGATAGAAATAAATCTGTGCAAATAGCAGACAATATGGATAAAAATGGCCCTGCAGAAAATAACTGCCAAATCTGTTTAGTAAATTTTAGTTAGATAAAACTACCCTTCTCATATTAGCAAAACAATTATCTCAGTAGTAGACAAAACACAATGAAAAAACTGTTATTTCTATAAATTTTTTGTTAAAAGTTAAACTTAGTTAAATGCCAATAATATTCTATCCTGCTGAAATTAACGAAAAGTTTTGTTGAAAAATTGTTATTAAGACCTGCTAACTTATCCCAAAATAAACTGAGTTTAGTGCTTAACCATAGTTTTGAATCTCAAATTTATATGAAAATATCTGGGGTTAACGTTTAACCATGGTTACATTGGAAAAACGTTACTTGCCCTAAGTATAATTCAAAAAGTCTAAATTCATTAAAATCGACCGACAATTTAAGAAGCCAAGGGTTCCGAAAGCTTGTTATCACTCAAGGTGGTCTACTTTGCACGCTGGTGCTAAATAAATGCCCTATTAATAAAACAGGTTGACCAAAAGCCTTATTCCTACTCTACTATATTCTATAAATTTTGTCCAAATCGGACGATTAGTTTAGAAGTTGTGTATGTATTACCACTTCTCTCAGTTTAAAACCATTGTGTGTCGTAGACATTTTAGAGTTTTTTATGTCATATTTCACTGTTTTGTTTTCCAATAGATTAGCAACACTTGCTTAATTTTTTCTATTGTGTTATATCAGCGAAAACAAAATTTACTTCTTAGCCATATGGTAATAAGTAAAAAAGTCGAAAGCAAAAGTCGACTTTTCGACTTTTGCATCACAACAAAGTCGACTTTCAAATTAATCTATTACTCGAAAGTCCACTTATAGAACCCTATTGTAAATGTATGAATAATCAGTTGCTTGTATCTGAAACAAGCATTGCTCCAAATTTAAGGATCTGTAATTCCTAAACCAATATTCTGTCGGCACCCTTTCCGCTTCGCTGTTGTAGGAGATTGATACAAACGCATGGCCGGAATTTAATACTGGCATTTGGAACTGAGTCTTACGCACAACTAATTCAGGATTCAAAACTAGATAATAATAGTTACGATAACACCTAATAAAATCATAATATGAATTCTATATTATAATATAATATATATTCCATATATATAATTTTATACATTTTACTTTTATTTATTGTTATTTCGCAATACATTTTATTCTGACATAGTTAAATTTCCCAATAATTAGTGATTGCACTTTTCAATGATTTTTTAACGTATTGATTGTCATATTTAAATACTTATTTTATTTAACATTATTATTTCACAATACATTTTATTTTGACATAGTTAAATTTCCCAATAATTAGTGATTGCACTTTTTAATGATTTTTATTTAATTTATTGATTGACATATTTAATACATTTTGTTTTAACTTGTTAAATTTCCCAATAATTAATAATTGCACTTTTTAATTTAAATTCATTTTATTGATTGCGAAATAGCAACGTTCAATATTTTTGTTTATTTTACCTTTACCATAAAAATACTATAAATATAAGTGAATTGTAATATTTTAGTTAGTCTAAATTTTGATTCAATAAAAAGTAATAAAAAAAAAACTGACACTAGTTTTTTTTTAAGGTATTATTACCAAGAAACTTAACTGGCGACGAGGATGGGATATAACTCGTTAACATATTGTCATATACTTTGGCAACATCGGTTGAAAAAAAAAAAATAATAAATTTTTTTTTAGGGAAACAAATTTACTACTTTCCTTTTTTTACAAACAAGTGAACTTAAAAAACTTCTAAATACATATTAGTATAACAAGAAACTCTGTTTCAATTAAAAGAGAACACAACAGTGATTTTTTTTTTAAATTTAAAACGCTGTTACATACTTAGTTATCACAAAATAAACAATCTAAAAGTGTATATAACGAAAAAATATAACTTTTGAAAAACACACTTATAAAATAAAGAACATAAACCGGAAATAAAATAAACACAAAATAAACAATCTAAAGTACATAAAAAAAATTTTTTAGTTCAATATGGCAAACCCCCCACAAATTCAGTTAGACCCTCTTAAATATCTGAATAGCCTTCCCCAATTTAATGGGAATATTAACGATTTACCAACCTTCACAAGATTAATAGATAGAATTTACCCGATACTTGCGTCTTATGACGAACTGTCACAATTACTTTTTTCCGATATAATCAAAAGTCGAATTGTTGGAAAAGCAAAGGAAGTATTGGAGATAAACACACAGGTTCAATCTTGGGAGGATATAAAGCGAACACTCAATAATAATTTCGGTGAGAGAAGAAGTTGTGATGAACTTTACGATGATCTGAGGGCAGTAACCTTCCAAACGAATACCACAGATTTTTACAATGATATTAAATACAGATTGAGGCGTTTAAATAATAAAACAGTATTAATATTGGGAGAGGGCGAAGCTGCCAATCAGGTTGCAATAAATAACCAAAGATCAGCTCTTCATGTTTTTAAGAATAAAATGCCGGAGCCAATGAAAACCATTTTGGCATGCAGGAATCCGGAGTCGCTGGAAAAAGCAATGGATATCCTTTATGAAAACAATTACGATAGAATGGGTAAAGATGGTCGTATACACCCCGGCCGAGCCAAACAAACAAATAACCAGAAGTATGGAAACCATTTGCAAAACTCAGTGAAACCCAAAGAACAAGATCATCATCAATTAAACCAAAATTTCTTCAAAAATAATACACAGGAAAAATGGAGGAACAAACAAAACCATCAGCAACAACAACAAGCACCCGAAGTGGAAGCAATGGAAGTGAACAGTAATGAAAATTTTCAGCAAGTAGCCTCCACGGAGAACTACCATATATAGTCATAAAAACAAAATTAGGATTCCTGAAATTTATAATCGATACCGGAGCAGCGCACTCCATAATCAACCCGGGAATCTGTCACTCAAAATGGAAATTAGATTTCAAGCCCATTAATGTAAAAACACTACAACATATAGTTAAAATAGAAGAAAAAGTATCCATCCCGCTATTTGAAGAATTAGGTAATACTGAGAACAAAATTGAATTTCTAGTCTGTAAATTTCATACAAAATACGACGGACTAATTGGCAATAATATTTTAAAAAAATTAAAAGCAATCGTAAACCTAGAAGAGGATATATTACAAATTGGAGACAAAAGAGTTCCTTTAAATTATACCCTAGGAAACTTGGAATATTTTTTTTGAAGCAGACGGTATATACCAAATAGAATTAAAAGTTAATCAAAAGGAAGGATTAATCTACACACCCAAAACAATTTTGGATAATCAAAATATCGAAATAATGGAGGGAATATACGAAGCCGAAAACTTTAAAGTCAACGCTTTTGTTAACGTAACTGGTAATACACCAAGGAAGATAAAATTCGATACTCAGGAAACTACAGCAGTTACAAACGAGAATTTTTTTGTTTATACAATTGAAGAAGATGACGAGAATACAAAAGTTCCCCTCCTGGAACAATTACGAACCAATCACTTAAACAGTGAGGAAAAGGAAAAACTTTCACAAGTTGTAAACAATTTCCGAAAAATATTCTACGCAGAGAATAGCGACTTAACATTCACTAATGCTATCAAACACGAAATACGAACGATAAATAACATTCCAATCGCTGCGAAAACCTATCGTTACCCATACATCCATAAACTCGAGGTGAATAAACAAATTAGGGAAATGCTAGATAGTAAAATAATCAGACATAGTCATTCCCCATATTCAGCCCCCGTTTGGATCGTTCCAAAAAAATTGGACGCCAGCGGTAGAAAAAAATGGAGATTGGTAGTCGACTATCGAAAACTAAATGAAGTTACGATTGATGATAAATATCCAATTCCAAATATAGACGAAATCTTGGAAAAACTTGGAAGATGTCAGTATTTTACGACTCTAGATCTCGCGAAAGGTTTTCATCAAATAGAAATACACGAGAAAGATATACCAAAAACAGCATTTAACGTAGAAGGTGGACACTACGAATTCCTTCGTATGCCGTTTGGACTAAAAACGGCTCCTGCCACATTCCAGCGGCTGATGAACAACGTTTTAGGAGACCTTATTAATAAGATCTGCCTGGTATATTTAGATGATATTATTATCTTCTCTACTTCATTACAGGAACACCTGGAATCATTAACCAAAGTATTTCAACGATTAAAAGATGTAAATCTAAAAGTTCAACTCGATAAGAGCGAATTTTTGAAAAAAGAAACCAATTTTCTCGGGCATATTGTGACTGAAAACGGCATTAAGCCAAATCCGGATAAAATAATATGCGTACAAAAATTCCCGTTGCCTACTACACCAAAGGAAATCAAGCAATTTCTTGGTTTAGCAGGTTATTATAGGAAATTCATTAAGGATTACTCCAAGATTGCAAGACCCATGACTAAATATCTGAAAAAGGATACTAATATTGATACGAATGATCCCGAATATAAGGAAAGTTTCGAAAGGTTGAAGACATTATTAGTCAACTCTCCCGTTCTAGCATACCCTAATTTCAATGAAAAATTTACTCTGCAAACTGATGCAAGTAATTTTGCAATAGGAGCAGTACTTTCCCAGAATGGGCATCCTATTTGTTATGCGAGTCGAACGCTGAACGATCATGAACAAAATTACAGCACTATTGAAAAGGAATTATTAGCAATAGTGTGGGCCACACAACAGCTACGACCATATCTATTTGGCAGACGCTTCTTAATTGAAACCGACCACAGGCCACTCACTTGGCTATTCTCCATAAAAGAACCTAATTCAAAATTAGTAAGATGGAGATTACGGTTACAAGAATACGATTACGAGATAAAGTATAAAAAAGGAGTTCTAAATGGAAATGCTGACGCTCTTTCTAGAGTTGAGATACATTTAAATGATGAAGACAACTCTACAACACTGACTAATAATAACGTAGTTGTAGAAACAACCAATCCCTTAAATTTTTATCGAAGACAAATCGTTGTCAATAAGACAACCTCCGGTTCACTAAAAATAAAAAACGAAAAAATCTTTAAAAACAAGAGGAAAACAATATCGGCCAAAGAATTTGACGAATCAACTATTATAACAATATTGAAAAATCATTTTGATTCAGATAAAACCAATGCAATCCTGATTCGCGATGAATCCGTTTCAGAAAAATTTAAAGAAGTCATAAATAGATATTTTGAAGCCAGCAATGGATTCAAAGTTCTGATATGTAAGAAAATATTAGAAGATATCTTAGACGAGAATGTGCTAACCGATCTAATAGAAAAAGAACATAAAAAGAATAACCACAGAGGTATAAACGAAAATTTTGCAGAATTAAGAGCGGAAATCTATCACCCACAATTAAAAACACGAATAACTCAATTTATAAATAATTGCGACATTTGTAACAAGGAAAAATACGAGAGAAGACCAATCAAACAAGAATTCAAAATAACGGAAACTCCAGAAAAACCTGGGGATGTAATACATGCAGATGTATTTTATAGTTTAGGAAAAACTCTATTTTTAACATTCATCGATAAATTCTCCAAATATGCCCAGGCTATAAGGATAAAAAACAGATCCTGGATTGAATTTAAAATAGGTTTAACACAATATTTATCAATTGCGGGAAAAATAAAAAAATTGGTTATAGATAACGAATTGGGCTTCAAGGCCTTACCACTTTTAGAATTTCTTAGAGAACAGGAAATCGAAATACACTATACTTCAAACAATAATCACTCTTCAAACTCTGATGTGGAAAGGCTTCATAACACGATTAATGAACATATTAGAATACTTAAACATGATCCCAACAGAGAAACAGAAACAGTCGAGGAAAAAATTTACAAGATAATAATGTATTATAATAATACTATTCATTCGACAACTAAAAGAAAACCGGTTGATTTTAGAAACGGTACCATTAACCAAGAGGAGTACCCCTCAATCAGGAACTCTATTATCAAAATGAAGGAAAATACTATTAACAAACTCAACGAAACCCGAGAAAATGTAGATATTCAGACAGCAAACATTTACATTAAAGACGAAAGAGGCGGAAAAAACCATTCTAAGTTTAGGAAAATAGTAGTTTCTGAATTGGATAATGATCATGTCATAACAGATAACGGATACAAATACTATAAATCACACATCAAAAGAAAGAAGAAATTCCAAAATAACATTTGAACCAATCCCAAATAAGGAAAATAAATCCTTATATTTAGAAGAAAATCAAATACTAATTGACAAAGAAAACAACATATTTCACGCAAATTTAAGTTCCAATTCCATTAAAACTCTAAGAAAATTTAACGATCTTTGTATCGAAAACATTATAAAGAACAAAGAACCTGAGTGCATTTTTAGAAAATTTGAACTGTATGAGATAAAAGAAATAAAGCAAGGTTTCATATTATTTAAAAACTATTTCGGAAACATAACACACGACTGTACACACGAAAATAATGAAAAATTATCCGGCACATTCATTCTAAAATTTGAAAATTGTAAAATTACAGTAGAGAATATAACATATTACAATGATAAAATAAACTTCAAAGAAAATTTTATTTTAAGCCACTTAATCACAGATATTAAAGAAAATAAAACATTGCATGTTGACTTAAAACTTGAAGATTTATATTTAAAGCAAATAAATTACGAAAACGACTTTAAGAAAATTGATTTTAAACATAATAAAATATTTAATATAACAAGTAATGGAATAAACATCATTATATTCATTATCATTATTGTACTCACATCATTAATATATAAGAGAAAAATTAATGTATATCATATTTCGTCGGAGCCTCATACTAACGGTGGGGGAGTTACGATAACACCTAATAAAATCATAATATGAATTCTATATTATAATATAATATATATTCCATATATATAATTTTATACATTTTACTTTTATTTATTGTTATTTCGCAATACATTTTATTCTGACATAGTTAAATTTCCCAATAATTAGTGATTGCACTTTTCAATGATTTTTTAACGTATTGATTGTCATATTTAAATACTTATTTTATTTAACATTATTATTTCACAATACATTTTATTTTGACATAGTTAAATTTCCCAATAATTAGTGATTGCACTTTTTAATGATTTTTATTTAATTTATTGATTGACATATTTAATACATTTTGTTTTAACTTGTTAAATTTCCCAATAATTAATAATTGCACTTTTTAATTTAAATTCATTTTATTGATTGCGAAATAGCAACGTTCAATATTTTTGTTTATTTTACCTTTTCCATAAAAATACTATAAATATAAGTGAATTGTAATATTTTAGTTAGTCTAAATTTTGATTCAATAAAAAGTAATAAAAAAAAAACTGACACTAGTTTTTTTTTAAGGTATTATTACCAAGAAACTTAACTAATAATCAATTAAAGTTGCACCTGGATTACCTTCACTAAAATGAGTTGGTAATCCATTGTGAATTATAGATAAACCTGATCTAGAACAAAAGTCTCTCACTAACCATCCACTAACAAACAGGTTAGTATTAAAGTCACCCATTATAATCATATTCTGAAAACGAGATGCCACATCCCCCAAGAAATCCTCAGAACCAGCAAAGTTACCACCTGCTAAATATACGACTCCCACTACTAACTTATTTGAGTTCCCTAAGTTTACCTCAACAAATAAACTCTCTATAACGTTCTCTTCCATTCTCTCACATAAAACCCGAGCTTTAAACTTCGTTGATATGTAAAGGCACACGCCACCACCTCTGGACCAAGTTCTATCATTCCTAAATATTTGGTATTAAACTGTATTATCCGATGTCGCAACAGACGTTTCACTTCCCCGAATTTTATGGAGGAATCCCTTGGAACCAAGCTTTGTGCATTCAGGTGACATACATTCAAATTGTTCGAACTTAAATTATTTATATTAGTGCTGTCAATCAATGGACCCAAATTATCCAACATAATAATTGCATTTTAATACCCTCAATATTTGTGCTGTTAATATATCATATATCCCCAAACTTAATGCTATAAAATTTACTATTATACTCATTTTATAACTAAATACTAATCATTTTTACCCAGCAAAATCTTTCATTACCAAATAAGTGGTTATATAATAGAAATTCATAGCTCCGCACAACTTATTTTTTGGCGTCTAAGCTCATTATTTTTGTTTGGCGTGGTCGTTTTTATAAGTAGTCACGCTTATCCGCCCGCTTACGAAAAAATGAGAAATAAGTAGTTATGAGATTTTGAATAATAAGTGGTTACACACATGCTTACAAAAAGTTGAATTATAAGTGGTTATCCGATTGCTTACTTGATTCTTAAAAATAAGGAATTAAGCAAATACTATTAGCTTAAGAAAATACATTCAGAAAAATTTAAGTTTTTTCTAATGTGTAATTTTAGGACTCGTCATAAAAATTTAAACATAAAACATATTTACATATAATAAATAAAAATGTATAAAATTTAACTGTGTAAAAAGTATTTATTTAAAATATTACGAGTAAGTCATTATTTTATATTTAGAAACAATGAATACAATAGGCCGTTATTAGGAAGTCATTATTTTATATTATAAAATAATGCAGAAGGTAATGATATATCATTTTTGGTAATGCAGATAGTAATGAGGTGTCATTACCAATATTTTGCTGGGTAGTGACTATGTGAATTAAAAAAATAAAATATAATATTCCTGCACTGAACCAAAAGTCGTAAGTGAAATCAACATAAAAATTGTGTTACTTTTTGATGAAACGAATTGTTAAAACAATATATTTTTTATTCACTTTTTTTTAAATGAACATACTTATTTCCGTCAAATTGTTGTTTTGATAATTTTTTAACAAAATTTAATTTGTTAAATCTAAAAAATTTTGTAAAAAGGCAGTAACGTAAATTTGATATAATTTTTCTTCAATTTGAAAAAAAGAGTATTAAATCTGTGGAAAAAAGTTTAGTGAGGTTAGTTTTGTCGCGTCATTACTCGTGCTAGCATGTATATTTGTAATTGTCGGAAATATCAATAAATTGACATTAAGTGTTTTTGTTTTTCAAAGTATAGATAATTAACAAATTCAGTGACTTGAAGTGAATTGCTAATTGAAGATTTTAATTTAAATAAATTTATATAATTTTGAACATTCTCAATTAAATCGTACATTTAAATTTCTGTCATTAATTTTTATATTATCTATCTTTTTGTTATTTTGTTTAAGGCAAACTATTAATGAAAGTTATATAATGTATTTGAATTATTAATTTAAATAAAGTTATATGTTTTTGTATATAAAATGGTACATGTGTTTTAAATAAAGAGTTTTTAGTATGTGCTATATTATAATTTCAATTTTATATTTCATTATTTTTTATATACATACATACAATTCAAAAAAGACATTGTATGTATATATATTAGGGTGGCATTGAAAAAAAAGTATCGCTTAGGTCTGGTCGGATTATTGTGCCACTTGGTCTAAAATATGTATGCTGAAAATTTGAGCGAAATCGGACCACTCTAAGCCGTGGACCCTAGGGGTCAAAGTTCAGATTTTCGAACAAATGTATATCTAGCTGTAATTGCTTGAAGAAATCGTATTTTTTTTTTAAATCTTGAAAGCATTAGTAAATTTGCTCTAATTAATGCAATAAATACCAATTTTAAATATATATAAAAAAAATTAACCCTTTAGTGCCATGTGTGCCAAAATGACCCATTTTTAGAATCTTGAAAACATTAGTAAAATTGCTCGAATTAATGCATTAAATACCAATTTTAAATATATATTTAAAAAAAATTAACCCTTTAGTGCCATGGGTGCCAAAATGACCCATTTTTAGAAAAAAATGTAGTATATCCAAAAACACGTAAAAAAACACATTTAGTTCAGAGTTCAAATACTAATAGTTCTGAGCCATAAGATCTCAAATAACAAAACAAAAAATTTTAGATTTGCATATTGAAAATTATTTTAATAATTATTTTAAATAAATTATTAAGTTTTTAAATTAAATTTTTTTCAAATACACTTAAAGACAATACAAATTATTATAATTTTTACACCATTTCACTTGTTTTAATAACAATTGGAACTCTTTTAAATTACAAATGATGTTTTTGAATTTTAAATGGGGCTTTTTTAATTACATTTGCTATTTTTTTAAAAACAACCCAGCAAAACCTTCTATTACCAGGTAAAGGGAAATGTAATAAGAAACCAAAAATTGTAACTACTTACACTTTGGTCGCATAACACATTATTTTAACATGGGGGTGTCATTGGGGGTAAATGGTTGTCTAAATCGTACCGGTATAGGATAAAATAAGTGATTACGAAAGAAGTACTGAAATAAGTTGTTACTTGTAATATTAAATTCACTTGTTAACTTAAATAAGTACATACTTTTATAGAGTGAAGTAAGTCATTACACATTAGTACACATTTCATTGATTATAAATAGGGAATAAAATAAGACGTTAAAATAATGACTTTGTTTAAAAGTACGCCGATCCGAGCAATGTAATTAGATTCTAATTTTTTATTAAATCGTACTTTCGCATAATAAGTAGTTATATTATGCAATACCAATAACTTATTATTTTTACCCTTATTAATAAGTTATTATAAAACAAAATATCGGTAATATATTATTTTAAAGGCTCCAAATAAGTAGTGATATATCTCCATATCGGTAACTCATTATTTCATGCCTCCCACATAAGTATTGATGTATCACAATATTAGTAACGTATTACTTTAGGTTTCTAAGTAAAACCAAGGGTAAAGGGGTACCCATTGCCAGGCAATGCGTGAAAAAGGTCAAACCCATTACCAAGGTTTTGCTGGGAAGTGTGATATTTTGAAAAATTAATGTGATTTTTTGTTAATTTTTGAAAAATAAAATTTGAAAATACTCATTATTTAATTATAATCATTTCTTAAGTCCTTTAAATTTCCTTCTTTTGAATATTGTTGTCTATAATTTTGTACAACCTGAAAAATTAAAACACACATAAAACCAAGTTAATAATTTCGAATGAAATATTAATAAGATTTTGTATTACTTTAAATAAATATTGCCTCTGCTCTTCATCTTTTGTAATTTTTTCGTGGTAATCTTGAGCTAGTTTTATTCCTCTCTCGGCGCAGTCATTTACAATTTTTAAGTTTTGAATAATTTCCTTTCCTTTTTTATACTCTTCCAAATCATTCCAAGTACTTGGGTCTCTTTCTAAAAAATCTGTTGGAATATCGAACCTATGCAAAAGCCTTTTAGTATTTTTGGAGAACAAGTCATTTAGAATTAATGAATTGTCTCTGTCAATGAATTCTTTTAGATTTTCCTTCTTGATAAGTAGCTTTTTTAAAATTTCTTCACCTTCTTCATTATTTTCTTCTTCAACATAACTCAAGCACATCTTTTCAGATAACTTGGCTTTCGCTTCGCAGTCAATTCTATAATCGAATAAAGCGAATCCCACACATTCTTCATTTAAATAACATAAGTGATTGATAAATTTAGATATAGCCTTTTCTGCTATATTTATATTAATAGTTTTGTAGCTTTCTAATTTTCTTAAAAATTCTAAATCATTTACAGGCGCTTGTTCTGCTTTGTCTGCATTGAACCAGAATCTGGAGTAACACTTAATAATAAAGCCAGCAATTTCAAGTAAACCATTTATTTCTGATTCGGTTATTTCAGGGAATTGATCCCGAAAAATTAAAATTTTTAAAGAGTAAATAACTTTGGCCATCCACCTAGCATGGTGCATAGCTCCTGGCTTTGAAAATTTTAGTCCACGGGGAGGAACTCCACCCAAAAAGATTATAATTAACTCAAGAAACTCTTGGTAATCACTCCGGGGAAAGTCCTCTCTAATCTTTTGCATTGCGAAGCTTAAAATCTCACCACTTTCATCACCTAAAATAGTTTTAAAACGTGGATATGTAAATCCCGTCGAAATTTTGTTTTGATCTATTTTGGGCCAATGCTTTTTAAATTTTTTGAATATAGTGATTTCAGGGCCTTTGAAACGCCCATTTCTTTCTCGAATACACCTGCTAACACAATTTCCAAAATGTGATGTCTGCAGCCAAGGAATAAAATGTCTCGTCCGATTCGCTTTTCTAAAATACTGCAGGCTCCTCTAAATTTGCCTGTGTTTGACGCTGTTGTATCAAATACAAAGGCCTCGGTTTTGTCTAAAATATTGTGGTCTTCAAGAGTGTCGTAGACTGCAGATGCAATTTCTAGGCCAGTTCCCGATGGTATATCGGGAATATTTAATATTTGTTCTGTCTTTGGAGCAGTTGCTATTATTGAGAGACGGTCTTCGGATTTTCCTGTTACGCTAGGCAAAAGTTTTGTATCCCAGTGAATTGTTAAAGGTTGGGAGTTTTGTTTAAACATTGATACAATGTTTGTGCTCTTTGCTTTGCGCAACGCATCCCTTTGCTGACGAATCGAATTACGGTTTATAATAAATTCGGATGAGCTGAGCCCAACTGCATCCAGAACAGCAACTAGTAAATGAACTGTATCTCTAGAACTTATCTTTAATTTATCCAAAACAGCTGCTAGTCTTGGTGTCAAAATTTCTTTGCGAGGCTTTTTTTTTTTGGTTTTGTGAAATCCGCTATTTGTGCATTTAAACCAAAATTATTATTCTCGTTTTGGATGGATTCTTCGTTGTCTGACGTCTGAGAATCGTAGGCAATCCAATCTGTTAAAATCAGGTTGGTTAAAAAAAATAATTTTGCTATCAAAGCCTCTGGACCCATTTTTAACCCATAACACTTTTGTTTTAACACACTCTTATAACAAATTTGGCTGCCGCAACCGATTTTCACAACCGAATTTTCGGTAAGATGAAATCTTTCGATTTTTATATGGATGCAGTTTTGATAAAATGGGTATACTTTTAAATATATATTTACCTTTTGAGGTTGATGGAGCTTCCAGAAGCTGTTGTCTTCTAAGTTCAAATGCTTGTTGACGTTTTTCACGGTTTTCTTCCCTTTTTTTTAAGTTTGCATCAATACCTATCATGCACCCTGGGCGGCCTTTTAATCTCTGCTGGATCAAAAACTGCTTGTCTTCCTCGATCTTTATTAGATTGAGTGCGTCCACATGAGCCATATCAAATAAATCATCAAGTGAGTCTTTCCAAGATTATCTCTTTTGTTTTAAACTATCAGAATCTCTTAACTTACGTCTCGATAACTGCTTCCACTTATTATACAGGGTCACTAATTTCTGTTCTGCGTTTGATCTTGAAATGACAGGAATACGGGCCCTTTCCCAAAAAATTGAGCATTCCCTTATAACTATGCGAGCACTTTTAGCAACATTTAACTTTTTAGTTCTTAAATTATAAAATAAAACTCTTAGATAATCTAATTTTGATGGAAGCTTACTACCAGATAATTGTTTTTTTTTTGGTAGCCAATTAAGTAAATTTCACTTCTTAGTACTGGCATATTTAATTTTAAAGAAATTACGATAAAAAAGAACTTAAGACACACTTTACACGAATTTAATCACTTTCAATCAATTAAAAAAAGTGGGTTTGACTAGTTTTTCTTTATTTGTTTTTTAATAGGGGAAAACCCGTATTAAATGCTCTAAAATTACTCTTTGAAGTAATATAAAACGGGAAATCACAGAGTTGAAATTTGAATGCGAAATTTGATACGCTTGTATAATTTTGGGTCAGTTCATGGCTAAAGGTCAAAGTGGTAGTTGTTCATTCTTAAATCCGTTAAATTTAAACTAACAACTGGTTTATGTCCTTACTAATTGGTTTTTGGTTATATTTATCAGTAAATGGTTCATAAACAAATTGTTTGATTCTGAATGCATTAAAAAACTTCGGCAAAATGCACCCTTACACCCAATCTTGTAATATAAGATAAAAAGTGGTTAATTTCGAACTCCAAGACTAAAGGGGTTAATTTTTTTCAAGCAAATGTTTAAACTATAATTAAAAATAGTTGCTTATTAATCGTATTTGGACAGAAAGGGTTTTAAATCGTGTTAAAAAGTGGGTAATTTTGACCCGGGTGACACAAAAGGGTTAATTTTTTTATAAATTAAAAAAAAATTTCAGACTATAATTAAAAATAGTTGCTTAGTAATCGTATTTGGACAACAAGGGTTTCAAATCGTGTTTAAAAAATGAGACATTTTGACCCGGGTGGCACAAAAGGGTTAATTTGTACATAAATTATTGTAAAAAAAATGTCAGACTATAATAAAAAATAGTTGCTATTTAATCGTATTTGGACAATAAGGGTTTTAAATCGTGTTTAAAAAATGGGTCATTTTGACCCCGGTATCACCAAAGGGTTAATTTTTTCATAAAAAAATTCATATTGTAATTTAGATTATTAATTACAATAATTTTACAACTTTTTAGCAGGATGCTTTGAAATATAAGTATTTCTACAATTAAATATAGGTAAAAATACAGTAATTCGTAAAATCTGAACTTTGACCCCTAGGGTCCACGGCTTAGAGTTATCCGAATTTGTAGCATGTAACTGAAGTTCACTGAAGGGTAAATTTTAGATTCGTGTTTCAAAAGTAGGTAGCCATAGCACGTAACTTTTCCGGCTCTATCTCGTCGGCAATTGGGGAGGATCATAACAGGCCGCTAACATTTGAATAGTATAAATTTAGTAAATGCACAGACACTTATTTAATTTTGTACGTGCTTTAACGAGAAAGAAAGACAAGAAAACTGAAAGGGAAAGGAAAAGAACATTCAAAAGAAGCAAAAACCATTTCTGTTAACCGGATGTGCGTTGATGTTTACACATATTTCCCCTCCCAACCTTGATCATGTAAGGAAAAGCTAAAATTATTGCACATGATCCCAAATATTCACCCTATCCGAACAACTTGCAGGAAATTAGAACTCCAAATTTAGAATTTTATTGTAAATTCAAACATTTTATTGTTGAAATTCATTTTAAAATAAACCATAACTAACGTTATTTAACTCTAAGTGAGATTATTTGAATATAAATATTAAAAAGTGAAAGTGAAACCAGAAATATAACATACTAAAAAAATTTTTAATAACAAAATATATTAAAAAAATTTCACTTTAATTTAATTAAGCAAAACAAAATAATTATAAAATTTAAATAAAACAAATTTCAATCATCAATCGACGAAAAAAAACAATTGCAGAAAGTGATTCTTAAAAAAAATTAAATTAACGAAGTTGTGTGCAAAGACTAAAAAAAATTGCTGAAACAAAATTTAAAGGGCTGTATCCCGTTCGGATACCAGGGTGTATAAAAATATAAATAAATAAAATATAACTAAATTAAAAATTTCGGTAAATAACGCAAAAACGAAAAAAAAAATTCCGGTAAAATTTATTTTATTTTGTTTAAATTATCACATAGATATTTCTATCTTTAATATTTTCGATCCAAACGTTTATTATAATGTGCATATTTAATCAAACAAATTAGTCGAAACAATAAAATACTTTAAAACCGAAATAGCCTAAAAATTAATAAAATGGTAACCCGATAAATTATGGAAAAACTATTGCTCTCGTATTTTTACCGAATAAAAAAACCCAAATATAATTAATTTTATCACAAGTTTCATTAAAAATATTTAACCGCGAAACAATTAGAAAAAAATAACTAAAAATAAATTTATTCAAGAATTTAAAATTGTTCCCGGGTAATAACACTAAAAATAATACCACTTTAAAATTTTATGAAGAACTGCGATTTCATTCTTTTAAATTACGTGTTCATTGGTAAAATAACAAGTCGCGGCGAATTCATAAATAAAAGCTCTTAAAATAATTGTAGGTAACAAAAGCAAATTATATTAATTTCTGATCAATTGACTGATTATTTTTTTATTATTATTATTATTATTATTATTATTATTATTAGCTTTAACTTTAATTTCAATTCAAAATAATTTTCCTATTTGCTTTTGTTATCTTTAATAAACAATATCATAGACAAAATAGCTATAAATCAGCCGGTTGATAACAGCGATTTTAATAAAGCTTTATCTCTGTTAATTACTAGTTAACATTAACTCAAGCCTCATTATTACAGAGTTCTAGCTATTAATACATAGTTAACATTAGCTTGAATTTTTAATAAAACCTTAGCTATGCCAACTAATATTTAACATGCATTTAATGATGATAATTAAGCTTGAGCTCGGTTAATAACTAGTTAACAGACCTCATCAATTACACTAACAACAGCGAGAAGTAGCTTTTTGTCTATAATAAAAAGAAACAAAATGATAATTAAGTTGACTTACATACACCAGAATCCAACGATGAAAGATCTTTCATGATGAAGGTGATGATGGAGTTTTTGTTGTCTGGGTCTGTTCGTTGATTTGCGTTGTGAATTGTTTTTAGCAAAGTCCATTTAATTTAAATGTTCATTTTTTCCCTTTTTTTTTATATATTTCAAACACTTTAATAAATGTTGCTTTAACTTTTAATTATTTTACCTAAACAAACCGATAACTCGAAACCGATATCTAATGTTACACCCGAATTAAAAACGATATGGTAATTTTATAGCTTTTTTCTTACAATTTGTTTTGATACCGAATTTTACTAAATTTTCTTTAACTCATCGCTTTTGACACTTAAATTTTTTCCTAACGCGCTCTAATCATTTCACCGAGGTAAGTGAATTTCCAATAAATTTATTAATTTACACAAATTTTAATCAAACCACCTTTTTCTTTTAGTTTTCTTCTTTTTTTTTCCAGCTTAAATTTTTTTACAAGGGTCGTTTGGACACACTTTCGATTGATAATTGATTGTGAGGTAAAAGTATAAATTAAATTAAGTGAATGTGTATGTATAAAAGCAACATAAAAATAAATCTCACTTCTAAATGTATAAAAAATATAAAACTATTATCAAGGAAAGTTCCTAAATTTGTTAAGGTGTTTTAATATGAGATTTTTGTTCTTTTTTTTCTTTTTTTTTTTTTTTTAGAAACTATACTTTTGAAATTTCTGCTAATTTAAGCTGTGCTTATTTGGATTTATTGTAATGTTAGAGTGATTTATTGTTCATGATTTTTAATTTGTTATAATTTTTGCCTTTTCTTGTTCTTTTTTTTTTGTTGTACTAGCCAAATTTTATTTTTATGGTTTTAGCACTGTTCACTATTTATTTTAGCCTTTTTATTAAATAGCTTTAACCAAGTTAGTGTAAATTTTAGGCTTAATCATAAATTTATTTACAAAAACTTTTTCCCAAAGTGTCCATACGGATCTTTATAAAATTTTGGCTAGTTTCTTTTTTATATTTTTTTAGCAGGCCTTTCACAAAACTACCCTGACACTTTCACTCAAAGTTGGTCTATAAAATTTTCACACACTCCACTACAAATTGTCTCAGAAATTTTTATACACTTTTTCACTAAGGATGATGATTCTACAGATGGTTTGCTATTTCAGAAAAATTTTAGGCGGGCGGGTTTCCGATGAGGGTTTCCCGTGCCCTAGAAAAAAATACTCGTCAGCACAACGATTTTCCCCAACAGTCTTGACGCCGCCTTTTCCGACCTGGGTAATACCGTGCCCTTAAGGTTTGTGAATGCTGTGTCTTTTCGTTTGGTTATCAAACAGCCAGGTATATGAATGATTTGCTGATTTTTATAACCAGTTGCGGTTATAAATTACCTTCGGATTTTCACCGAAAGCAAAATAAAATTTTATAAGGAATTTTTTCCAATTGATTTTCCTATATTATGTATAGGAATACGGGAATTTGGGGATATAAAAATCCAAAAATTTTATCCAAATAAAATTTAAAACAACTTTAAAATTTTGTTTAAGAATTTCCTGGAGATTAAATCCTTAAAGTGACGATCAGCAAAATGGACTGACTTTTTGGTAATGGCTGACCATTTATACCAACTTTTGTGGGAAATTTTGGAAAACTCCGGTTTATTCAGCTTAACCATATACAAATATAATAAAAACACACACACATATACAACAACCAATATGTCACCCCCCCTTATCTTCTGACACAACACTGCATTACCTTTATCGCAAAGTACCTTGCGTCAAATGACACAATTGACAGATAAAAAAAATCATATTTAGTGTTGCAAAAAGAAAAAAAATCGTTATTTTCAAAAATGAAAAGAAAATGTGAATATAAATAATTAGGTAAGAAAACAAATTAAAATCATTAGGCTACAAGCGCCTCTACAAAACCCCCCCGCCTAAATCAGATTTGGGGCCCAAAAGTATCACAAAGCTGATACCGCTTGTAGCTTATAATATTCATAGAAAACCTGTAAACACCCTGAAATAAAAGTGAAACCATTCTCCAAATTCATTGTCGGATATCCTTTGCATGATATATCCCTATAAATCGACCATTCAAATCTTCAAGTTCGTAATAGCAAGTGCCTGTCTTCTTACGAATCCTTGCTTTCACAAATGGATGAGCCAATTTCGCATTATAACCTTTTTCAAAATTACTCTGCTTAAAATTTCTTCTAAACACTTCCTGACCAACTACATAATTAACTTCTCGGGATCTGAGATTGTAAGATCTTTCATTACGATCCTGTTGCCTCGAAACATTCTTAGCAGCTCTACTTCGAATCACATCAAAGGAATCTTCCCGATTAAATCTAACTGTTCTATCCTCTAACATCTCCAGATTTCGAAGAAGTGCATAAGTTTTACCATTGGTAATCATATGCTGTCCGAAAGCCATGTAATAAGGTGAAGTACCTATGGAAGCATGCACAGATGATCGCAAAGAACAACTGATGCTGCTGAGGTTTTCATCCCAATTACTTTGATCGTGTTTTATATATGCCCGAATCGCTGAAAGAACTGAACGATTAACGCGTTCAGATGCATTTGCCTGGGGCGAGTATGCAGCTGTATATACGTGATTCACACCATAGTTTTGCAATAGTTTATTAAATTGGATTGATTTGAACTGCGACCCATTATCCGAAACGACAGTTTCCGGAGTTCCATACGCATGAAACAGCTCCTGTTCCATGTATTTGTTGACCACATCAGCCGTAAATTTTTTTACTGCCTTTAAAAAACAAAATTTCGAAAAATGATCCAATACGATAAATATTCCAACATTACCAGATTTCGACCTAGGATAAGGACCTAAAAAATCTATATATAACTTCTGGAAAAATCTGTGTGTTTCGGGTGTTTTTCCCATAGGTGGACGCATTATATAATTTGGGTGTTTCGTACCCTTACATATTTCGCACGAATTAACGTAGTTTCTAACGTCGTTCACTAAATTCGGCCAAAAGTAAAACCGCCTAATGCGATCGATCGTTTTGTTAATACCACCGTGTGATGAAAGCGGACTATCGTGTGCCCTTTGGAGTACTTCTCCTACCATCTCTTTGGGGATCCAAAGTTTCCACGAAAGATCATCTTGCACCTGCTCTCCAGTGCAATGTTCAGTTCGTCGGTATAAGTAATTGTCTACAATTTTTAAGTCAGGGGTTTTATCAATATTTTCCCTAACATTGTCTAACAGTTCGTTATACGCAGTACTTTTAAAATGATCTGATTGCAGATCTACGAAAATCCCAGTCTCGTCTAAAACAGACAGATTTAAATTTTGTAGTTCGGACAAATCTTCGATGTTGGTACGAGAAAGAGCATCAGGAACTACGTTCTGGCTACCCCTCCGGTGCTCTATCTTGAACTGAAAGCCTTGAAGCTTTAAAGCCCATCTTGCCAACCGTGAATTCAGGTCTGTTTGAGACATCAGCCACTTCAACGATGCATGATCGGTGATCACTGTGAACTCATGTCCTTCAACATATGCCCGAAATTTTTTTATGCTTAGCATGGCTGCTAAACATTCTTGTTCGGTCACTGAGTAATTACGTTGGGCTTGGTTGAGTTTCTTCGACATAAAGGCGATTGGAAACTCTTCACCCTCCGCAGTTTTCTGGACCAATACACTTCCTATTCCAGTGTTGCTGGCATCACAGTGTATATAAAACGGCTGTGAAAAATCAGGACTGTGTAACACTGGTGCGGTCGTCAAAATGGACTTTAATTCCTCAAACGCACTTTGAGCTTCTTCAGTCCATGCAAATTTCCTGTTCGACTTTAACAAATTAGTTAGAGGAGCTGTCACAGAAGCATAGTTCTTGATAAACTTACGATACCAACCGGACATCCCCAGAAATCGTCTGATTTGTTTTACAGACCTCGGAGTCGGAAAATCAATTATGGCTGATATTTTTTCAGGGTCTGTCTGAATTACCCCGTTTCCCACTAAATGACCCAGATAACGGACTTCACGTACGCAAAATTTAGATTTTTCAACGTTAATCGTCAGTCCTGCAGAGCGTATTTGTTCCGAGATAACCCTTAACACCTCAAAATGCCTATCAAACGTGTCTGACACGATCAACAAGTCGTCCAGATAAACGAACACTTCCGTCCTTAACGTCGCTGGTACCACCTTATCCATAAGTCTGGACATTGTTTGGGGCGCGTTACAAAGCCCGAAAGGCATTACTTTGTAGTGGTATAAGGGCCGACCAGGAACGGTAAATGCCGTTTTATCTTTCGACGACCTGTCGAGCGGAATTTGCCAGAACGCGTCTTTTAGGTCCAGACTCGTAATATACTCCGCTTTCGGCAATCTACTCAAAATCCCGTCAATGTTCGGCAGAGGATATGCATCCTTCACGGTGACTGAATTAACCTTTCTCGAGTCCAAACACAATCTAACCTTCCCGGGTTTACGAACTAAAACAATTGGCGAAGACCATGCACTATCCGATTCCTCTATAACGTCCATTTCCAGCATACGGTCTAATTCCGCGAAAATTAATTTTTCAATTGCGGGTGAGACGGGGAAATGTCTCTGTTTGATGGGAGTGGCGTTACCGACATCAATCGCGTGAGATACAACGCTAGTACGCCCAAGACCCTCTTTCTTAAACGACGGAAAAGAATTTATCACAACTTGTAGCTGCTGTTTCTCCGAATCGGATAATAACCGTTGATCTGATATTTCAGAAATATTATTAATAAAAAGGTTCTGATTTAATTTTGGTATTAACTCAGGTGGTAATAAATCGAACAAATACCAAAAATCAATTCCGAGATAAAGATGTTGCGCTAAATTAGGTATAATATATAAAATTATAGGTTTTTTTACACCTCTAAATACGATATCCGTTTCAACACGACCTACAACACATTGAGATTTTCCATCTGCTGTTCTAACATATGATCGAATTTTCTTATATTTTTGATTTGATTTCAAAAAATCCTTGGCGGACTGCGCCCCCAAGCAACTCACTGATGCCCCTGTATCCAGCAAACCACTAACCGATTTATTAAACAACAAAACATCTGCATATGGTCGTATATCATTTGGCCTGTCATATATACAACTTACAAGACAACGCCGCGTATTATTAACCTCTTTCCAAAAAACCCTCATACGCCTAGCTGAACGCCTTTTCCTCACAGATGGTGTATCTTTACTAAAAATCTCCGCTCGTTTGGCATTATATTCGGCCAACCGGACATGAAAAGGTTTGAAATATGTAGGTGGATGAGTTTCCGGAACATTTTCAGAATTAGAAAGTATTTTGGGTGTAAAAGAATGTAAAGAACTTTTCAAAATTTGTATTGGTACATCAGATTTATCTTTATAATCATTTGATTGAAAATCTAGGTTATTTGTAGAATTTTCTAATTGAAAATCAGTTATTTTTGTAAAATTATTTGACTGTAATCGGTTTTTACTAAAAACACAAGGAAAATCAGCATTAAGTTCAACCTCATTTGCAGGCGTTGATTCGCAGACATCAGAAGAACTTATATGATTGACTCCAGAAATTTTGGTTTTATTTTCAGAAAAAGTTAATGAATTATCATTATTTAAAATAGTTTCATCAGAAAAATTAGTAGAATTTAGAAAATTATTTTCATTTTTATACGTATCCGACGAAATTTCGGGACAAAGCCCTGTAACACAATTTGAAGTACTTGCTGAGTTTATTCTGTGTTGGTGCTGGTGGTTTTCGAAATTGTCGGTCTGCGTGCACCTATCGGCGCACTCGACTTTGAGTTTTTTGAATTGCATTTGGTACAATTAGGTTTGTACACCTTCGGAGTACCACACCCATAGCAAAAAACGGTACGATCTTCCAAGCAATCTTGGTAACGATGACCACTCTTACTGCAATTCCAGCAAACTAATGAAATTGCCGAAATATCCCCAACATCAGATACAATTGACTCTTCTTCCTCTATTTCGCTAACCTGTCTACGCGGAGCAAATGGTTTCGGATAAGCATATCTTTTCCCAATATCCTGCATAAAAAACTCTCTCCTACGGCAGATATCACGCAACTGTGAGACAGAATGCAACTGAATGTTTAAAATTTCATGCTGTATTTCAGGTAAAAGATTTCTACGTAAAATTTCAATTAAAACTTTCTCATCCAATGGCTCAGACAAACGATCAGCTATATCGAAAATCGCCTCGTAAAACGAATCAAAATTTTCATTGGACCGCTGTTTCCTATCTCGAATCATCTCTCTGAGATCTACGTCAGTACGAGAGTCCTTGTACTGCTTGCGCAGAGCCCTGCACAAATCCGGCCAAACAATAACATGAGTCCGCTTGTGATAACTCCAAAACCAATCGCTAGCTTTGGATTCAAAAAGCATAGAAATGTAATCGCATAATAAACTAAAATTTCCGTTGAGAGTTTGGGTGGTCAAAGCCTCGACACGATATAGAAAATTGTCAATGGATATTCCCTTCGAATCACCAGAGAATTTAAGTTTCCAGTTATGGATAATATGACCAACTTTCTCGGGTCGAAAATATTCGTTAGAATGGGGCGAAATACGACTAACTGAAGTATTCGAAATATCACGCGAGTTTTGCACATCGTTCCGGCTACCAGAATTTGGCAAACCTAAAAGTTGCTCCAACGATTGATCTTCTACGGGAGGTGGACGACAATTAGGGGGAGGAAAAGATAAATCATTTGGAGGAGAATTTACAACTCGTTGAGTATTTCGAGTAGGATTCGATGTTTGCAAATTCGCGCCTATACTCAATCGTTGAAGGAGTGACTCCATATTTGCCTGGAATAGATTATTCAATTGTTGGCTAAGATTTCCAAACATCTCCGTTTGTCGTGCTTCAACCGCCGCTTCAACTATTCTCTGAATATCCTTTCCCTCAACCTGAGGATTATCATTTTCCATATCTATCAAATTTGGATTTGAAGCTAATGACGCATCAGATGACTTCATTGGATCAGGTCGGTTTGTGTCAAACATTAAACCCCGCACGTGAGACCGTGTCGCTGCTGGTTGAACTGGAGTACCAAGAGGTAAAGCCTTTAAGTTGACATTGCAAACTGGACAAGCTGGGTTAGATCTTGAATGCTTTGTCAGACAAGACTTATGGAACGCGTGACCACAAGGAGCCTTCACTCCATATTTGGATTCAGAAATAGAATTGTCACATACACCACAGGCTGGTAGACTAGCACCCTCTTCGCTAGATTTTTCAATATCAGACATTTCGAATAAAAACTCAGATCAAAATCTTATGAAAAGTAAAACCGAAAATAAATTTCCTAAAACTCCAATAGTCAAAGAAACTACGAAAAAATTTCCGAAATTACCAAATAAACTGCAAAAATTTAGAACTATTACAATTTTCAAACTAATAGAAAATCTAAAAAAAAATCCAATAATTTAACTTTAAAACCAAAATCCTATAACTTAAAGGAAATTCCCTTAAAGTTAATATGAGAAACTTCAACGAAAAGAAAACAATAAAATCCAAATAAATTCCGAGTATTGTACTCAAAAAAAAATTTTAAAATAAATTAGCTTAAATTTTAACAAAATTTCATATATAAGATATTTAAAAATTCACAGGCTAGTAAAACCCAAATTAAATTCACCCAAAATTTCGTTATTAGGTGGGGAAAAAAATTTAAAGGCAATAAAATAAATAAGCAACAAAAAAAACTTAAGGATTTAGCGTTGTTTAAAATATTTTCAAAACAAAACTCAAAATAAAATCCTTGAACATAAGGAAAAAAATATTTTTGATTAAAAGAAAAACAATTGTATTAAACTGAAGAATCATTCAATTTATACAACGATATGATCGCAAAAGAAAAAATAAGCAATAAAAAAAAATTCAACTAAATTGAAAAACAAAAGAAAATTTCCGGAAAGAAAAGATATTCAATAAAACGTTCGATTTCCTACTAAATTGTCGGATAGGATAAAAAACTTTGGTTAACAAAAAAAAATTAATGAATCTAATGAATGAACTTAGGAAATTTGAAAATGAAATAAAAGAAGAGTATAGTACAAAAAAAAATATCCAAAAATAGAATTTGGGAGAAAGTTTTGTCGGTACTACTTTAGATATCTTCCAAATAGCCATTTCCAGAGCAAAACAAAAAGAAAATTTTAGGCATTTTATCAAGAAATAATATTTGAACTGGTCTACGTTTAGTTTAAGCTTCCAAACAATAGCATTTCCGAGCAAAAAAAATTAAAAACCTGACAAAATATTTAGGAAATAGACGGAGGTAGGCAGATGAGATATTTAATTGCTGGTTAACAGCACGAATGTTTAATGCATGTCAATTCCGTAACAATAAAAAAATATTACTCATACGTAGGAGATAGAAAATAAAATCAAGAAAAAAAAAGTTAAGATAGAAAAATAACAGAACAGTAAAAGAATTAAAAGTTTTTAGAAAAATTGTTGAAGCCACACGAAATTGTTTTGAATAAAATTCAAAAGATGAAGCAAAAAAAAATTAAAATTTTAAACGTGTAGGCCCCACGTTGGGCGCCAAAAATATTATCTGTAGCATGTAACTGAAGTTCACTGAAGGGTAAATTTTAGATTCGTGTTTCAAAAGTAGGTAGCCATAGCACGTAACTTTTCCGGCTCTATCTCGTCGGCAATTGGGGAGGATCATAACAGGCCGCTAACATTTGAATAGTATAAATTTAGTAAATGCACAGACACTTATTTAATTTTGTACGTGCTTTAACGAGAAAGAAAGACAAGAAAACTGAAAGGGAAAGGAAAAGAACATTCAAAAGAAGCAAAAACCATTTCTGTTAACCGGATGTGCGTTGATGTTTACACATATTTCCCCTCCCAACCTTGATCATGTAAGGAAAAGCTAAAATTATTGCACATGATCCCAAATATTCACCCTATCCGAACAACTTGCAGGAAATTAGAACTCCAAATTTAGAATTTTATTGTAAATTCAAACATTTTATTGTTGAAATTCATTTTAAAATAAACCATAACTAACGTTATTTAACTCTAAGTGAGATTATTTGAATATAAATATTAAAAAGTGAAAGTGAAACCAGAAATATAACATACTAAAAAAATTTTTAATAACAAAATATATTAAAAAAATTTCACTTTAATTTAATTAAGCAAAACAAAATAATTATAAAATTTAAATAAAACAAATTTCAATCATCAATCGACGAAAAAAAACAATTGCAGAAAGTGATTCTTAAAAAAAATTAAATTAACGAAGTTGTGTGCAAAGACTAAAAAAAATTGCTGAAACAAAATTTAAAGGGCTGTATCCCGTTCGGATACCAGGATGTATAAAAATATAAATAAATAAAATATAACTAAATTAAAAATTTCGGTAAATAACGCAAAAACGAAAAAAAAAATTCCGGTAAAATTTATTTTATTTTGTTTAAATTATCACATAGATATTTCTATCTTTAATATTTTCGATCCAAACGTTTATTATAATGTGCATATTTAATCAAACAAATTAGTCGAAACAATAAAATACTTTAAAACCGAAATAGCCTAAAAATTAATAAAATGGTAACCCGATAAATTATGGAAAAACTATTGCTCTCGTATTTTTACCGAATAAAAAAACCCAAATATAATTAATTTTATCACAAGTTTCATTAAAAATATTTAACCGCGAAACAATTAGAAAAAAATAACTAAAAATAAATTTATTCAAGAATTTAAAATTGTTCCCGGGTAATAACACTAAAAATAATACCACTTTAAAATTTTATGAAGAACTGCGATTTCATTCTTTTAAATTACGTGTTCATTGGTAAAATAACAAGTCGCGGCGAATTCATAAATAAAAGCTCTTAAAATAATTGTAGGTAACAAAAGCAAATTATATTAATTTCTGATCAATTGACTGATTATTTTTTTATTATTATTATTATTATTATTATTATTATTATTATTATTATTATTATTATTATTAGCTTTAACTTTAATTTCAATTCAAAATAATTTTCCTATTTGCTTTTGTTATCTTTAATAAACAATATCATAGACAAAATAGCTATAAATCAGCCGGTTGATAACAGCGATTTTAATAAAGCTTTATCTCTGTTAATTACTAGTTAACATTAACTCAAGCCTCATTATTACAGAGTTCTAGCTATTAATACATAGTTAACATTAGCTTGAATTTTTAATAAAACCTTAGCTATGCCAACTAATATTTAACATGCATTTAATGATGATAATTAAGCTTGAGCTCGGTTAATAACTAGTTAACAGACCTCATCAATTACACTAACAACAGCGAGAAGTAGCTTTTTGTCTATAATAAAAAGAAACAAAATGATAATTAAGTTGACTTACATACACCAGAATCCAACGATGAAAGATCTTTCATGATGAAGGTGATGATGGAGTTTTTGTTGTCTGGGTCTGTTCGTTGATTTGCGTTGTGAATTGTTTTTAGCAAAGTCCATTTAATTTAAATGTTCATTTTTTCCCTTTTTTTTTATATATTTCAAACACTTTAATAAATGTTGCTTTAACTTTTAATTATTTTACCTAAACAAACCGATAACTCGAAACCGATATCTAATGTTACACCCGAATTAAAAACGATATGGTAATTTTATAGCTTTTTTCTTACAATTTGTTTTGATACCGAATTTTACTAAATTTTCTTTAACTCATCGCTTTTGACACTTAAATTTTTTCCTAACGCGCTCTAATCATTTCACCGAGGTAAGTGAATTTCCAATAAATTTATTAATTTACACAAATTTTAATCAAACCACCTTTTTCTTTTAGTTTTCTTCTTTTTTTTTCCAGCTTAAATTTTTTTACAAGGGTCGTTTGGACACACTTTCGATTGATAATTGATTGTGAGGTAAAAGTATAAATTAAATTAAGTGAATGTGTATGTATAAAAGCAACATAAAAATAAATCTCACTTCTAAATGTATAAAAAATATAAAACTATTATCAAGGAAAGTTCCTAAATTTGTTAAGGTGTTTTAATATGAGATTTTTGTTCTTTTTTTTCTTTTTTTTTTTTTTTTAGAAACTATACTTTTGAAATTTCTGCTAATTTAAGCTGTGCTTATTTGGATTTATTGTAATGTTAGAGTGATTTATTGTTCATGATTTTTAATTTGTTATAATTTTTGCCTTTTCTTGTTCTTTTTTTTTTGTTGTACTAGCCAAATTTTATTTTTATGGTTTTAGCACTGTTCACTATTTATTTTAGCCTTTTTATTAAATAGCTTTAACCAAGTTAGTGTAAATTTTAGGCTTAATCATAAATTTATTTACAAAAACTTTTTCCCAAAGTGTCCATACGGATCTTTATAAAATTTTGGCTAGTTTCTTTTTTATATTTTTTTAGCAGGCCTTTCACAAAACTACCCTGACACTTTCACTCAAAGTTGGTCTATAAAATTTTCACACACTCCACTACAAATTGTCTCAGAAATTTTTATACACTTTTTCACTAAGGATGATGATTCTACAGATGGTTTGCTATTTCAGAAAAATTTTAGGCGGGCGGGTTTCCGATGAGGGTTTCCCGTGCCCTAGAAAAAAATACTCGTCAGCACAACGATTTTCCCCAACAGTCTTGACGCCGCCTTTTCCGACCTGGGTAATACCGTGCCCTTAAGGTTTGTGAATGCTGTGTCTTTTCGTTTGGTTATCAAACAGCCAGGTATATGAATGATTTGCTGATTTTTATAACCAGTTGCGGTTATAAATTACCTTCGGATTTTCACCGAAAGCAAAATAAAATTTTATAAGGAATTTTTTCCAATTGATTTTCCTATATTATGTATAGGAATACGGGAATTTGGGGATATAAAAATCCAAAAATTTTATCCAAATAAAATTTAAAACAACTTTAAAATTTTGTTTAAGAATTTCCTGGAGATTAAATCCTTAAAGTGACGATCAGCAAAATGGACTGACTTTTTGGTAATGGCTGACCATTTATACCAACTTTTGTGGGAAATTTTGGAAAACTCCGGTTTATTCAGCTTAACCATATACAAATATAATAAAAACACACACACATATACAACAACCAATATGTCACCCCCCCTTATCTTCTGACACAACACTGCATTACCTTTATCGCAAAGTACCTTGCGTCAAATGACACAATTGACAGATAAAAAAAATCATATTTAGTGTTGCAAAAAGAAAAAAAATCGTTATTTTCAAAAATGAAAAGAAAATGTGAATATAAATAATTAGGTAAGAAAACAAATTAAAATCATTAGGCTACAAGCGCCTCTACAAATTAGCTCAAATTTTCACCATATGATATTTAGACCAAGTGTCACGATAATCCGAGCAGACCTAAGCGATAATCCAAAGTTCAAATTGCTCCATACATTTCAATGCCACCCTAATGTACATGCTTAAAAAAAATTTGGAATTGGTGAAATATAAAAAATAATGAAATATATGTAAGTCTAAAAATCAATAATAAATCCATAAAAAATTAATTAATTAAATAAAATGCATTGTTGAATTTAACAAAATGCATTGGTAAAACAACAAAATCATTATGCAATTTAATTAAATATAATTGTTAAGACAACTAATTTTTGTTAATACATTTGACGATATTTTTTCAAAATAATCTCTATATATAAAAGAATAACGTGACTGACTGACTGACTCAACATCGCCCAGCCCAAACCGCTGAAGCTAGGAAGTTGAAATTTGGTATGTAGGTTCCTCTTTCGGCGTAGACGTCCGCTAAGACGGGATTTTTGGAAATTCCTACCGGAACGGGCAAAAAGGGGAAAAGTCTCCCCCTTGGCGGCCTGCCAAAACCCCTTTGGCTAGAAAGCTGAAATTTAAGATATGTGTTCCTTGGAGTATGGGCTAACTTTTCTGGAAAGTACTTTCTGGAATTTTGGACAGGGACGTTGTAAAAATGGGGGTTAAAAAGGGGAAAAAGGCCCCCCTTGACGGCCTGCCCAAACCGCTGGAGGTAGGAAGTTGAAATTTGGTATAAAGGTTCCTCCACTATCGTAGACATCCACCAAGACGGGAGTTTTGTAAATTTTTACAGGGACGGGCAAAAAGGGGAAAAAGTCTCCCCCTTGACGGCCTGCTCAAACTGCTGGAGCTATGAAGTTGAAATTTGGTATGTAGGTTCCTCGACCGGTGTAGACGTCCGTTGAGACGGCATTTTTGGAAATTCTTATCGGGAGGGGCAAAAAGGGGACAAAAAAAGTACCTTTTTCCAAAAAAGTAACTTTTCCCAAAAAAAGTACCTTTTCCCAAAAAAAGTACCTTTTTCCCAAAAAAGTACCTTTTTCCAAAAAAGTACCTTTTTCCAAAAAAGTACCTTTTTCCGAAAAAAGTACCTTTTTCCAAAAAAAAGTACCTGTTTCCAAAAAAGTACCTTTTTCCAAAAAAAATACCTTTTTCCAAAAAAAGTACCTTTTTCAAAAAAAAGTACCTTTTTCCAAAAAAAATTCCTTTTTCCAAAAAAAAGTACCTTTTTCCAAAAAAAAGTACCCTTTTCCAAAAAAAAGTACCTTTTTCCAAAAAAAGTACCCTTTTCCAAAAAAAGTACCTTTTTCCAAAAAAAGTAACTTTTTCCAAAAAAAGTAACTTTTTCCAAAAAAAGTACCTTTTTCCAAAAAAAAAGTACCTTTTTCCAAAAAAAAGTACCTTTTTCCAAAAAAAGTACCTTTTTCCAAAAAAAGTACCTTTTCCAAAAAAAGTACCTTTTCCAAAAAAAGTACCTTTTTCCAAAAAAAGTACATTTTCCAAAAAAAGTACCTTTTTCCAAAAAAAGTACATTTTCCAAAAAAAGTACCTTTTTCCAAAAAAAGTACCTTTTTCCAAAAAAAGTACCTTTTTCCAAAAAAAGTACCTTTTTCCAAAAAAAGTACCTTTTTCCAAAAAAAGTACCTTTTTCCAAAAAAGTACCTTTTTCCAAAAAAGTACCTTTTTCCAAAAAAAGTACCTTTTTCAAAAAAAAGTACCTTTTTCCAAAAAAAAAGTACCTTTTTCAAAAAAAGTACCTTTTTCCAAAAAAAGTACCTTTTTCCAAAAAAAGTACCTTTTTCCAAAAAAAAGTACCTTTTTCCAAAAAAGTACCTTTTTCCAAAAAAAGTACCTTTTTCCAAAAAAAGTACCTTTTTCCAAAAAAAAGTACCCTTTTCAAAAAAAGTACCTTTTTCCAAAAAAAGTACCTTTTTCCAAAAAAAGTACCTTTTTCCAAAAAAAAGTACCTTTTCTCGAAAAAAGTACCTTTTTCCAAAAAAAGTACCTTTTTCCAAAAAAAAGTACCTTTTTCCAAAAAAAGTACCTTTTTCCAAAAAAAGTACCTTTTTCCAAAAAAAAAGTACCTTTTTCTAAAAAATTTTCCTTTTCCCAAAAAACATACATTTTTTCAATAAAATACCTTTTTCAAAAAAAGTACCTTTTTCCAAAAAAGTACCTTTTCCAAAAAAAGTACCTTTTCCCAAAAAAAGTACCTTTTTCTAAAAAATGTTCCTTTTCCAAAAGAAGAACCTTTTCCAAAAAAAGTACCTTTTTCCAAAAAAGTACCTTTTTCCAAAAAAAGTACCTTTTTCAAAAAAAAGTACCTTTTTCCAAAAAAAGTACCTTTTTCCAAAAAAAGTACCTTTTTCCAAAAAAAAAGTACCTTTTTCTAAAAAAATTTTCCTTTTCCCAAAAAACATACATTTTTTCAAAAAAATACCTTTTTCAAAAAAAGTACATTTTTCCAAAAAAGTACCTTTTCCAAAAAAAGTACCTTTTCCCAAAAAAAGTACCTTTTTCTAAAAAATGTTCCTTTTCCAAAAGAAGAACCTTTTCCAAAAAAAGTACCTTTTTCCAAAAAACATAAAAAAAAGTACCTTTTTCCAAAAAAAATTCCTTTTTCCAAAAAAAAGTACCTTTTTCCAAAAAAAAGTACCCTTTTCCAAAAAAAAGTACCTTTTTCCAAAAAAAGTACCCTTTTCCAAAAAAAGTACCTTTTTCCAAAAAAAGTAACTTTTTCCAAAAAAAGTAACTTTTTCCAAAAAAAGTAACTTTTTCCAAAAAAAGTACCTTTTTCCAAAAAAAAAGTACCTTTTTCCAAAAAAAAGTACCTTTTTCCAAAAAAAGTACCTTTTCCAAAAAAAGTACCTTTTTCCAAAAAAAGTACATTTTCCAAAAAAAGTACCTTTTTCCAAAAAAAGTACCTTTTTCCAAAAAAAGTACCTTTTTCCAAAAAAAGTACCTTTTTCCAAAAAAAGTACCTTTTTCCAAAAAAGTACCTTTTTCCAAAAAAGTACCTTTTTCCAAAAAAAGTACCTTTTTCAAAAAAAAGTACCTTTTTCCAAAAAAAAAGTACCTTTTTCAAAAAAAAGTACCTTTTTCCAAAAAAAATACCTTTTTCCAAAAAAAGTACCTTTTTCCAAAAAAAAGTACCTTTTTCCAAAAAAGTACCTTTTTCCAAAAAAAGTACCTTTTTCCAAAAAAAGTACCTTTTTCCAAAAAAAAGTACCCTTTTCAAAAAAAGTACCTTTTTCCAAAAAAAGTACCTTTTTCCAAAAAAAGTACCTTTTTCCAAAAAAAAGTACCTTTTCTCGAAAAAAGTACCTTTTTCCAAAAAAAGTACCTTTTTCCAAAAAAAAGTACCTTTTTCCAAAAAAAGTACCTTTTTCCAAAAAAAAAGTACCTTTTTCTAAAAAAATTTTCCTTTTCCCAAAAAACATACATTTTTTAAAAAAAATACCTTTTTCAAAAAAAGTACCTTTTTCCAAAAAAGTACCTTTTCCAAAAAAAGTACCTTCTCCCAAAAAAAGTACCTTTTTCTAAAAAATGTTCCTTTTCCAAAAGAAGAACCTTTTCCAAAAAAAGTACCTTTTTCCAAAAAACATAAATTTTTCCAAAAAAAACACCTTATTAAAAAAAATACCTTTTCCAAAAAAAGTACCTTTTTCCAAAAAAAGTACCTTTTCCTGAATTTTCTAAAAAAATGTTCCTTTTCCAAAAGATGTACCTTTTCAAAAAAAATACCTTTTTCCAAAACACATACATTTTTCCAAAAAAAACACCTTATTAAAAAAAAATACCTTTTCCAAAAAAAGTACAAATAAAGTACTTTGTAAAAACAAAGTATCTTTTTCCAAAAAATTTCGTTTTTCCAAAAAGTACCATTTAAAATAATATATAATTTCAAAAAAACTACTTTTTTCCCTCCCCCACCGATATCTCCACTAAAACAAGGTTTCTTGATATTCGGCATAGACGTGCGCTAAGACGGGATTTTTGGAAATTCCTACCGGAACGGGCAAAAAGGGAAAAAGTCTCCACATAAACAGTCTCACAAATTGGAAAAGTGCCTGCCCAAACCACTGGAGGTAAGAAGTTGAAATTTGGTATAAAGGTTCCTCCACTGTAGTAGACATCGACTAAGTTTGTGTTTTTGGAATTCCCTACAGGTTATCCCAAAAGGAAACTCGGTATGTGAGTTCCTCCTTCTGTGTAGGCGTCCGCTTAGACGGAATTTTTGAAATTCCTATCGGGAGGGGAAATAAGGTAAAAGTCTCCTCCTGACGGCTTGCCCAATCCCTTTTGGCCAACCTAAAATTTTAAATATGTATTCCTTGGAGTAGGACTAACTCACCGGCAACGTAATTTTTCTATTTTGGAACAGGAACATAGTAAAAATGGTCCTTGAAAGGGAAAAATGTCCCCACTAACGGCCTGCCCAAACCGCTTAGGCAATGCAGTTGAAATTTGGTATGAATGTTCCTCATCCATCGCAGATAGCCGCGAAGATGGAATTTTTGTAAATTCCTAAAGGGAGGGGCAAAAAGAAGAAAAGCCTCACCTTGGGGCCGGTAAAAACCCCTTCGGCTAGAAACCTGAAGATTAAAATGTGGGTCCCTGGAGTAAGGGCTAACTTATTAGAAAGATAATTTTTTGAATTTTGGACAGGGTCGTTATAAAATGGGGGCTCAAAAAGGGAAAGTTGCCCCTTAACGACCTGTCCAAACTGCTGCAACTAGGAAGCTGAAATTCGGTACTTAGGGTCCTCTTCCAGCCTAATTCCAACCGGGAGGGACAAAAAAAGAAAAAGTGTCCCCCTTGACAGCCTGCTCAAACTGCTGGAACTAGGAAGCTGAAATTCCCTGTCGATGGATTTTCGGAAATTCCTACCGAGAGGGGCACAAATAGTAAAAGTTGGCTAGAAACCTGAAATGTAAAACATATGTTACTTGGAGTATGGGCTCACTTACCGGGAAGGTGCTTTTTGGACAGGGACATTGCAAAAATGGGGATTAATGAAGCGAAAAGTGCCGCTTAAAGGCCTGCCCAAACCGCTGGAGGTAGGAAGTTGAAATTTGGTATTAAAGTTCCCCCTCTATTGTAGACATCCGCTAAGGTGAGATTTTTGGAAATTTCTACAGGTAGGGTCAAAAACAGGAAAAGTCTCCCCCTTAACGGCCTGGCCAAACTGCTGGAACAAGGGAGCTTAAATTCGGTATTTGGGTTCCTTCTCCAACGTTGACGTCCCCTAAGATGGTATTTTTGGAAATTCATACCGGGATGGGTAAAAAGGGAAAAAACTTCCCCCTTGACGGCCTGGCCAAACTGCTGGATATAGAGACCTAAAATTATGTATGTAGTAGGTTCCTCCTCCAACGCAGACGTCCTCTAATACGGAATTTTTGGAAATTCCTACCGGGAGGGGTAAAAACGGAATAATTCTCCCCCTTGATGGCCTAACCGAACCCTTCGGCTAGAAACCTGTAATATATAATATGTTTTCCTTGGAGTATGGGCTAACTTATCGACAAGGCATTTCTAGGACTTTGGACAGGAACGTGGTAAAAATGGTGGTTCAAAAGGGGAAAATTACCCCCCCCCCCCTTAACGTCTGCGTCTTTAGCTAGAAACCTAAAACTTAAAGAACAAGTGTATATGAAACACTAAAATTAAGAAACTAAATAGGAAACGAGTGGAATGAAACACTACACAAGTGGAATGAAATGGATATAAACGTTGAACGAGTAGAATTGAAATTATAGAGAATGCAAATGGATTGGAAGAGGGAATTACCTGTTCAAACACTATCCACGGAATATGAAACTTATGTAGCATTGAAACTTACTCTCCAAAAAGTTAAACAAATTTTCTAAAAGAGAAAAAACCTTAGAAAAGGAATGGAACTTATATATTCCGATATTTAAACTTCATGTAACGAAGCACCGGTGGAAGAAACCGACGCAGTAAATTTTCCAACTGAATTTGTGAATTTACCTGAATTGCCAGGTCTACCTTTACATCAACTGGAATTAAAAAAAAAAAAACTTTAAGACCCGCTATTTTTAATATTATAAAATGCTTTCCAACCCTGGTTTACGTTATTTATTTTCATTCAAAACACAAATGAACAAAACTACTTACGGGTCTATCTACCTAAGTTCGCACTTTACCAAATTATCTTAACATACACACGTATATTGCAATTTATTATGGATTCATTACTAACAATCCACTTTCATGAGAAAAAGTGATCAAATATTTATTTATTTTAAACCCATTGTTGTGCAGAATTATTTATTTGTGGTGGCTGGGTGAAGGCTTTAAATAAAAAAACTTTAAATAAAAAAACTAATTTAATAAAAATTGTGGGGGGCGCAGCCCCCCGGGGGGGAGGGCGTAGCTCCCCCCCCTTGACCTTTAAGGCACGCTAACAACGTAGCGGGCTGCGCCCGCTAGTCTATATATAAAAGAATAATGTGACTGACTAACTGACTCAACATCGCCCAGCCCAAACCGCTGAAGCTAGGAAGTTGAAATTTGGGATGTAGGTTCCTCTTTCGGCGTAGACGTCCGCTAAGACGGGATTTTTGTAAATTCCTACCGGAACGGGCAAAAAGGGGAAAAGTCTCCCCCTTGGCGGCCTGCCAAAACCCCTTTGGCTAGAAAGCTGAAATTTAAGATATGTGTTCCTTGGAGTATGGGCTAACTTTTCTGGAATTTTGGACAGGGACGTTGTAAAAATGGGGGTTAAAAAGGGGAAAAAGGCCCCCCTTGACGGCCTGCCCAAACCGCTGGAGGTAGGAAGTTGAAATTTGGTATAAAGGTTCCTCAACTATCGTAGACATCCACCAAGACGGGAGTTTTGGAAATTTTTACAGGGACGGGCAAAAAGGGGAAAAAGTCTCCCCCTTGACGGCCTGCTCAAACTGCTGGAGCTATGAAGTTGAAATTTGGTATGTAGGTTCCTAGACCGGTGTAGACGTCCGTTGAGACGGCATTTTTGGAAATTCTTATCGGGTGGGCAAAAAGGGGACAAAAAAAGTACCTTTTCCAAAAAAGTACCTTTTCCAAAAAAAAGTACCTTTTCCCAAAAAAAGTACCTTTTTCTAAAAAAATGTTCCTTTTCCCAAAAAACATACATTTTTCCAAAAAAATACCTTTTTCAAAAAAAGTACCTTTTCCAAAAAAAAGTACCTTTTTCCAAAAAACATACATTTTTCCAAAAAAAAATACATTTTTCCAAAAAAATACATTTTTCCAAAAAAAATACCTTTTTAAAAAAAATACCTTTTCTAAAAAAAGTACAAATAAAGTACTTTGTAAAAACAAAGTATCTTTTTCCAAAAAATTTCGTTTTTCCAAAAAGTACCATTTAAAATAATATATGTATAATTTCAAAAAAACTACATTTTTTCCTCCCCCCACGGATATCTCCACTAAAACAAGGTTTCTTGATATTCGGCATAGACGTGCGCTAAGACGGGATTTTTGGAAATTCCTACCGGAACGGGCAAAAAGGGGAAAAGTCTCCCAATAAACAGTCTCACAAATTGGAAAAGTGCCTGCCCAAACCCCTGGAGGTAAGAAGTTGAAATTTGGTATAAAGGTTCCTCCACTGTAGTAGACATCAACTAATTCCCTATAGGATATCCCAAAAGCAAATTCGGAATGTGAGTTCTTCCTTCTGTGTAGGCGTCCGCTTAGACGGAATTTTTGAAATTCCTATCGGGAGGGGAAATAAGGGGAAAAGTCTCCTCCTTGACGGCCTGCCCAATCCCTTTTGGCCAACCTAAAATTTTAAATATGTATTCCTTGGAGTAGGACTAACTCCCCGGTAACGTAATTTTTCAATTTTGGAACAGGAACATAGTAAAAATGGTGGTTGAAAGGGAAAAATGTCCCCACTAACGGCCTGCCCAAACCGCTTAGGCAATGCAGTTGAAATTTGGTATGAATGTTCCTCATCCATCGCAGATAGCCGCGAAGATGGAATTTTCGTAAATTCCTAAAGGGAGGGGCAAAAAGAAGAAAAGTCTCACCTTGGGGGCCTGTAAAAACCCCTTCGGCTAGAAACCTGAAGCTTAAAATGTGGGTCCCTGGAGTAAGGGCTAACTTATTAGAAAGATACTTTTTTGAATTTTGGACAGGGCCGTTATAAAATGGGAGCTCAAAAAGGGAAAGTGGCCCCTTAACGGCCTGTCCAAACTGCTGGAACTAGGAAGCTGAAATTCGGTACTTAGGTTCCTCTTCCAGCCTAATTCCAACCGGGAGGGACAAAAAAAGACAAAGTGTCCCCCTTGACAGACTGCTCAAACTGCTGGAACTAGGAAGCTGAAATTCTCTGTCGATGGATTTTCGGAAATTCCCACCGAGAGGGGCACAAATAGTAAAAGTTGGCTAGAAACCTGAAATGTAAAACATATGTTACTTGGAGTATGGGCTCACTTACCGGGAAGGTGCGTTTTGGACAGGGACATTGCAAAAATGGGGATTAATGAAGCGAAAAGTGCCGCTTAAAGGCCTGCCCAAACCGCTGGAGGTAGGAAGTTGAAATTTGGTATTAAAGTTCCTCCTCTATTGTAGACATCCGCTAAGATGAGATTTTTGAAAATTTCCACAGGTAGGGTCAAAAACAGGAAAAGTCTCCCCCTTAACGGCGTGGCCAAACTGCTGGATCTAGGGAGCTTAAATTCGGCATTTGGGTTCCTTCTCCAACGTAGACGTCCCCTAAGACGGTATTTTTGGAAATTCATACCGGGAGGGGTAAAAAGGGAAAAAACTTCCCCCTTGATAGCCTGGCCAAACTGCTGGATATAGAGACCTAAAATTATGTATGTAGTAGGTTCCTCCTCCAACGCAGACGTCCTCTAAGACGGAATTTTTGGAAATTCCTACCGGGAGGGGTAAAAACGGAATAATTCTCCCCCTTGATTGCCTAACCGAACCCTTCGGCTAGAAACCTGTAATATATAATATGTTTTCCTTGGAGTATGGGCTAACTTATCGACAAGGCATCTCTAGGACTTTGGACAGGAACGTGGTAAAAATGGTGGTTCAAAAGGGGAAAATTGCCCCCCCCCCCTTAACGTCTGCGTCTTTAGCTAGAAACCTAATACTTAAAGAACAAGTGTATATGAAACACTAAAATTAAGAAACTAAATAGGAAACGAGTGGAATTGAAACACTACACAAGTGAAATGAAATGGATATAAACGTTGAACGAGTGGAATTGAAATTATAGACAATGCAAATGGATTGGAAGAGGGAATTACCTGTTCAAACACTATCCACGGAATATGAAACTTATGTAGCATTGAAACATACTCTCGAAAAAGTTAAAAAAATTTTCTAAAAGAGAAAAAACCTTAGAAAAGGAATGGAACTTATATATTCCGATATTTAAACTTCATGTAACGAAGCACCGGTGGAAGAAACCGACGCAGTAAATTTTCCAACTGAAGTGGTGAATTTACTTGAATTGCCAGGTTTATCTTTACATAAACTGGAATTAAAAAAAAAACTTTAAGGCACGCTAACAACCCTGCTTTACATTATTTATTTTCATTCAAAACACAAATGAACAAAACTACTTACGGGTATATCTACCTAAGTTCGCACTTTACCAAATTATCTTAACATACACACGTATATTGCAATTTATTATGGATTCATTACTAACAATCCACTTTCATGAGAAAAAGTGATGAAATATTTATTTATTTGAAACCCATTGTTGTGCAGAATTATTTATTTGTGGTGACTGGGTGAAGGCTTTTACTATATAAAAACTGTACTTTAAATAAAAAGCGAATTTAAAAAAAATTGTCTAAACTTTAAGGCACGCTAACAACGTAGCGCCCGCTAGTACCACATAAAATAGTTAAACGTCAAAATATAAATCAACTAAACAATGCGTTAAATTCATCAATTTAATATGGATTTTAGTTGATTTCACAGCTGTTTTTGGTTCAGTGTGAGCAGTTTAACGAAAAATGTTGCCCAAAATAAATCAAAATCGCGTTAGTTAACAAAAAAAAAAAAAGTTAAAAATCTGGAAACTTTACGCTTATTACCTAGAGTCCTCAAATGAAGCAAAATGCGCAATGAAACCCGAAACAACACACAAAGCAACAACAACGAAATAATTTGTTGCTGCTTTTAGAGCTACCCCAAAACCCACCAAGCATCCAATCTCACCCATAGACACCAGGTTAATAAATAAGTACAATAACGAGTTTGAGATAATTGTAAAGCTAACAAATTCAAATAACTCAAACTCGAAGTCTACACCAGACACAATTCTGCGCATCAAAAAGACAAAATCTATGCAAAGTGTATACAAAAAACATCAGCTAAATGCACTGTTGCCAACTTTTTTCTAAAAATATCGCTAAATCACACTAAAAAGTCACTAGGACATAGCTAAATTATAAGAAACTTAAAAACAATTCAGTGAAAAATCGCTAAATTTCACGAAGTTTTCAGGTTCTGTTGAAAAACTACCTAAAAATAGCTATATATTTCCAACATTTTTTGAAATTTTCTTAAAAAAATTATCGATACATCGCTAAAATTTTCAAAATTTTTAAGTTTTGCATAAAAATAATGACACAAAAATTATGTCAAAGAAATAAATGTAAAAAAATGCTGCAAAAACGTCAACATTGACTTTATGCGGGTTTTCATTACCATTGAATCTATAAAATGAAAATTAAAAAAAAATTCATTACCATTACAAAATGTAATTGCAATGAAAAAAATTTTCATTTCATTTGTTTTCTTTACATGTAATGAAACGTTTTTATAATTTTCATTACATTACGCAATGGTAGGAAAAACAAAAAATCATTTTCATTTTTTCTACACTTAGTAGACAAATGAAATTTCATTTTCATTTTTTCTACACTAGGTAGCCAAATGAAATTTCATTTCCATTACTTTTCAAAATTATATAAAGGTTTTCTTTTTGTTCTACGCTTAAAAATTTTATTTTAGGAAATTTTTCTGGATTCTGTTTTTTTTTTTGCAAATAGCCACCAAAATTTTTTAAATGTCCCTAGATTATAAATCTAAAAAAACACACTTAACAAATTGCAAAATTATGGCGGAACGCGAAAAAAACTTTATGGAAGAAAAATTTAATTAAAAAAGCTTAATCAGCGATTAACATTCTGTAAACAAATATACTGATGGAAAGTTTCCCTTTTGGCAAATTTTTCGCGATTTTTTCTTTGCAACTAACCACCAAACTTTGTTGTAAGAAATGGGCATTATAGTTCCAAGACAATAAATTAAAAAAAAAAACGCAATCAAAAAATTGCAAAATAATCGCGGATCGCGATAAAAGACTTTATGATACAAAAATTTAATTAAAAAACTTATTCAGCGATTCACATTCTGCAAACAAATATATTAATATAAGAATTTTCCTTTTTTGAAATTTTTTTTTTTTGACTAGGCAATAAACTTTGTTGTATGAAATGGGCATTATAGTCCCTAAATTACAAATTTTAAGAAATCGCAATTAAAAATTTCCAAAATAATGGCGGGACGAGAAAAAAGACTTTATGGTAAAAAAATTGAATTAAAACACTTAATCATCGATTTACATTGTGCAAACAAATATAGTGATGCAAACATTTTCGTTTTTACATTTTTTTCTCGAATTTGGTTTTCAAACTAGTGACTAAACTTTGGTTAATGTATGGGTACTATAGTCATTGGATTATGAATTAAAAAAACGCAATTTCAGAATCGTAAAATATTTGTTCGCAAATTTGTTTTGCAAACCACCAAACGTTGATATAAAAAATGGGTATTATAGTCTTTGGATTATAAATTAAAAAACAGACGGCATAAAAAAATTCAAAAATAATGGTGGAATGCGAAAATGGGCTTTGTGGCATAGAAAACAGAAACGAATACATTGATACAAAAATTTCCCTTTTTTTGAAAACTAATCACCAAACGTTGGTATATGGGTGTAGATAGTATGATCCTTGGACTATGAATTAAGAAAAAACGCAATTAGAAAATTGCAAAAATAATGGGGGAATGCGAAAAAAGGCTTTATTGTGCAGAAAGCGAATTAAAAAAGATAATTAGCTATTACCGTTCCGCAAACGAATATATTGATGGAAATTTGGATTAAGAATTTAAAAAAAAACTACACTAAAAAATTGCAAAATAACGGCGGAATGCGAAAAAAGGTTTTGTGGTGCAGAAAATTAATTAAAAGAGCTAATCAGCGATTAACACTCTGCAAACGAATATATTTCTATAAAAATTTTCCTGTTTGGAAAATTTCTTTCGAAATTTTTTTTAAACTAACCACCAAAATTTGGTATAAGATATGAGCAATATAGTCTTTGGATTAAGAATTAAAAAAAAAATACACAATCAAAAAATTGCAAAATAATGGCGGAATAGGCTTTGTTTGTAAAACAGCTATTAGTTTCTACTAAATTTAAATAATATATATAATTTTAGGTTGACAAAAAAATTAAAAAAGTTTTGCAAGTGCAGTGAAAAATAACAAAAATTTGTATGTAATTTATTAATTATATAATAAAATTCGAAACACACATCTATAAGAATTTAAAAATAATTAATGAAAGATTAACATTATTTATAGTAGAGAAACACAAAAACAAAGTAAAAAAAACAAATAAAAAACAAAATTCACTAATTTTTAATAAACTGTTTATTGGTTTTTAACAATACCAAATATTCAAAATTGTCATCTGTAAGATGCTGTCGACGTTCATCCCCAGCAAAACCTTGGTAATATGTGGGTATTACTATCCATATTACCTGGTAATATATCAAACCGCTTACCCTTTCATTACCTTGGACCCTTACACCTTACCCTTGCTTTACTTGTAATACCAAATTCATACGTTTGAATGTTTTATTGGTATAAATAATTCGTTTTTCTAGAAAATTTTATTATTTATTATTTGTTAAAAAAACCTGTGAATTTAAAATTGATATTCGGCTTAAAAACTAAAATTTAAACAAAATGTTTTTAAGCACTCCTTCCCTGTAAGTTCAGAATAACATGTTACTAGGTAAGGAGTTACATCGATGGACATGCCCTTGTTAAAATAATAGGTCTAGTAATAGGAAAGTAAGAGCTTACCCCCTTCATTACAAAATGCTTATTTTTATAACCAAAACTTATAAAAAAAAATTTTCGAAAATTTTTTGTTAAAAATATGTAATTTTTCATTTAATACTCAATATAAAACAAATTGAAATTTTAAGAAAAAAAAAACGTATTATTTTAAGATTATTTGTAATCTAGAGGTAATAGGTGAGCGTAACATGAAAGCTCGGAATAACACATTACTAGGTAAGGAGTTACCTCGATGGACATGCCCTTGTTAAAATAATAGCTTTGGTAATAGAAAAGTAAGAGGTTACCCACCCTTATTTCTTCTTACCAATGTCATTACCGGGTAATAGAAGGTTTTGCTGGGTCATTCACAATACCAGCATAAGAAAATAGCCTTTCCACAGAGGCAGATGATGGCAACGTGGTATTAAATTTTAAAAATATTTCTTTTATTCATGGAAATATAGTCAGTAGTAACGGGGAATCATCTCCTGAATGTGTACCGCATTACATAACTCCTGATCTTATCTTTCTCGTTCTCAATTTCAAATATTTCTTCTAAATCTAAATCTTTTTTTCCAAATTGATATATAAAAAAAAAAAATGAAATTCACAACAAATATGTCATTTGAATTTTCAAATTCAAAACCTTTGAATATGGGCCATTCCACAGAAAGCCAATTTATAAATTAACATATTAAGATGATTTAAAATTATTTGACGTGTCAAATAAAAAACCTAAATAAATTGACGTTTTGAAAAAAAAGCATGGACGAAGAAGTTTTGATTTTAGACAAATTTCAGACCAGTAGTAAAATTTATATATTTTCAAAAGAAAGTCATATGAATTTCAGTTAAAAAGTATTTTGTTTTGGGAGAGCATTAAAATAATGATGTAATATTAACAGTTTTTAAATACCCAAATAATAAATTAAATAAATAAATTAAATCAATAAATTAACAGTTTTTAAATACCGAAAATACCAAAAAATTGGTATTTGGTTTCTCATTTGGTATTTGGTTTGTTTTATAGCAGGGTTGGCAGTCAATACCTCTAAAATACCGTTATCGATTCAAAACCATTTCAACTGACTACCGTTACCCCTAAAATGCCGTCACCGAAATAACCGAAATACCGTTATCCTTAAAATACCGTTAACAAAATAACTGAAATACCGTTATCCTTAAAATACCGATACCGAAATAAATGAAAAATCGATACCCTTAAAATACCGTTAACGAAATAAATGAAATACCGTTACCCCTCAAATACCATTACCGTTATTTTTAATTTTCTGTTTTTGGAAATTGCACGTAGCTATTGAGTATTTTTCAGAGACCCAAAATAACTGTTATATTTCTAAAAAGTCACCACCCAAATTTATTTAATTATAATATTTCAATAATGCACTATATTTTATAAATCATATTGCACAAAAAAATCACAAAGTTTAGCAAAGATTTTAATTTTTTCAATTTTTATATTTTACTCTATAAATTTCTGTTGTTTTTTGATTTTTATTTTAAAACTTTTTATAAAAGTTACAGAATGATTTTTTTGAAAAAATTAAGCACTAACTTTTTTATTTGATAATAAAATAAAAATTAAAAATTGACTTAAATTGAATGCCGGAAGTTGCTGGAATATACATATTTACTCACTTTAAATCACTGTTCAATCTTTTATTAACACTAGTTGACATCATCAGGATATTATAATTGGTGAAGTCATTGGTTCCATGGCTTTTGATTTATATTCTTAATTGTTATTTTTTGATAAAGAAAAAAAATCACAAAATAACTTTTATTATTTTTGAAAAAATAAAAATCGTGTTTGGATTGTTTTTGTTTGAATTAAAAATATAAATCAAACAGAGCAAATAAACAGAAAATTAAAAATACTCAAACAGGAAATAATTGTAAAACAATCACTTTTTTGAATAAAAGTTATAACTGTTACGTCCCTGTTATTTTTCGAACTTTAAGTTGGTAAATTGGTTCTGTTTTTAATCTCGTGTCTTTTTTGTAAAAAAAAATGGGGGGTGCATCGAAATAGCTAACTACCGTTATCCTTAAAATACCGTTACCAAAATAACTGAAATATTGCTAACCTTAAAATACCGTTACCGAAATAATCAAAACACCGTTATCCTTAAAATACCGTTACCGAAATAATCTAAAATAGCGTTACCCTTACCGATAACCTCATCGTTTCGGTTACCATCCATGTTTTATAGGGTTAACGCGAATACATACCTTTTCTACTATTTGTATTAGACTAGTTATATAAAAATGTATTAACAAATAAAATATGAATATAAGGTTGTGTGTGAAACGATAGCCAAGTACCATGGTGAAAAATATTTGATCTATGGTGAAAAAAATTTTAATTTTACTGTGTGAAATGAAATCTTTTTCCACAATGTAAAATTTTTGACAGTTTTAAATAATAATGAAAAAAATAAATAAGGAGCAACAAATATTTTTAGGAAATATGTGTATGCGCTTTCTGATTGTAATTCTCCTACAAACAAGATCGTTGCAATTAATGGAAGTTTTAGTTTTGCATATCAAAATAAACGAAGCCGAGAAGTAAAAATTGTAACCTCCATGTAATCTAATTTTCCTCTGCCTCTTTTCTGGTACGTTAATTTTAAATCTATTTTGGTTTTGTTCAAAATTTTTCATTTGTAAATACTGTTTCTTAATTTTTCTTTTATGTATATAGAAATTTTCAAATTTTAAAATGTCAAATATTTCTATGCCTATGTCAAAAATCCTACTAGTCGTATGGGCTAGTGAAATTTTATTGACCTTAAACCTGTCAAAAATTTACCATAAAGAATACTTTGCTACCGTTTCACACACACTCTAAATATGATTTGCTAACAGGAAATTTACAAATAAATTGTTATTTATAATGGAATGTCCAATATAGGTATTTCCAAACCTCATGTTTTTCTTTTTTTTTTTAATAAAATCAAAACTTTGACAAAAATTAAAAAGAAATTTGTGTTTCATTACTGTGTATACATTAGGTAAAAGTAATGAAAATTAAAAAAAGGTTAATTTTAATTTTTAAAACAAATGAAAATTAAAAAAAATTTTCATTACCATTTTGTAACGCAATGGTAATGAAAACAAAAAAAACATACCATTGTGGTAAAAAATGGTAATGATAAAAAAAGATCCATTACCATTACATCAACTAATGGTAATGAAAATGTAATGGTAATAATTTTAGCCCATCTCTGGCTAAATCATAAATTTATCCAGCTGAACGAGTTGAAATATCGCTAGATTTGACGAGAAAATAGCTAAATTGGCGACAGTGGTTAAGTGCATGAGACCACAAATAATAACCTAGTGTCCTCAAATGCAATAAATTATGCCATAAAATTTACGATTTACACAAAACAACAACAAAATTATTTTCGTTATTGCTGCTTTGTCTGTTATTTTCAAATGTCTTTGCTCACTTCATTGCATTTCCAGACACTAGGTAAGAACAATGAAAAGGAATGTATGAAATAAAGAAAAGTAAAAAAGGAACAAATAATAATATGTAGTTATAATTAAAAACAGTGTTTACCCCTTCACCCTCCATCCTGAAGTAAACATTTGGATAGATTGCGGTTGGCGTTGTCAAGTACTTATCCAAGTACAAAATTGCAAATCAGATAAAGTAATTTCCACCCCTAGACATTTAGCTAAATCTACAATAGTGGTGTACAAGTTATCGTTGCTTATTGTTGTTGGTAAACCGGTAATTATAATATCAGCACGACTCATTTGTTTTCTCAAGTTGTTGTTGTCTGCTTCCAGTTTTTTAATGTTTAAGTCCACAATCTTTTCTAAGTTATCATTACGACTTATACTAATAGAAAGATCTTTTTTAATTGCAACAACTTGCGCTGTAATTTCTTGCATATATTTTTCCAAATTATCGAGTTTAGAAGTTAACCCATTTGAATTCTTATTGCGACCTGTAAGACAGCCATTACAGTTGTATGCCAAATTACCACCGGTCTTTTAACAGTATCCAGTACACTTCTTGTGTACTGAGACCACCACAACAGGCACACTCCACACTTCCATCATTTTTGTTGAAAGCATTCTCACAATGACACTTTTGAGACATCTTTAAACAAGTTGCTAAGTAAACACAGATTCCAAATAATTTGAGGTTATGTTCACACTTGCTTATACTTATTAATTTTCTAATTCTGTTTTTGTTAGTCTTTCTATAATTCTGTAGGTTTTGATTTATTTTTTTGCTTTGTATTTACCCGAGTAAAAAATAGTATATATAACATATATTTTTTAATATTAAAATATATGATAATATAAAATATTGTATGCAACTTTATATGTTTTTATATGATGATATATTAGAAAAACTTTTAGAAATTTTCTCATATGTAATCATATTAAATCATATATCAGTATTTGGTTTATTGCCAATTTTTTATATAAGAATATATAATTGATAAAACCGTTAAAAATTTTATATATAAATAGATACGATTGATTTTATTTTATATATTACAATTAGGGTTTATGTCCCGGGAATTCTCGGGACGGGATTCCCGGGAATCCCGCCCTTTTTTCGATCCCGCAATCCCGGGAATTTTTTGCGGGATTTCCCGGGATTTCTTTTATTCTTTTACAACATTTTTAGCTAGAATATAACAATTTTGGAAGTTTTATTTAAAATCAAAAAATCGATTTTTTAAAATTAATTTAAATAAAAAATATTTAAAATTAAAAAATACGATTTAAAATTTAATAAACTGTATTTCCCAATAAAACATAAAACAATACGGTATCGTTAACGATATCATATTACGTATCATATTTGCTATCGTTTATGATACAAAAATATAAAATCGTAATGATATCATAATTTTTCAAAATAACGATAAAGTTTTTGAAAAATTGTTTGTTTCTTCAAATTTAATCGTTAAAGATATCATATATAATTGTTTATTTCGATATCTTTAATTATATCATATTTTCATGGAATAGTCACAAAATACCGACAAAAATTTTGGAATATGACGAAAATATTATCGCGTTGCTTGATATTTTCGATATCATAACGATATCGTTAATTCATCAAAAAAACCATATCATTAACGAATATGTAATTTTCTTCACAGTACCTATTACTTATGAATCGTTAATGATATCATTCTCGGACAAACTTATCATCCAAATGATATCGTTACGAATTCGAAACGATATCGTTTGGTTCGTTGGATAGTTACTAAAGTATTATCTAGACTGAGTTTTTTGGATGACGGTTGATATTAGTGTAGATAAACCGAAAACCAATTTTATAAGCTTTTACCAGGTTTATTGACAAAAATCCCTCGGAAAAATTTTCTTCTTTAAAATATCGATCTTTATTCAAACAAACTTCAAATACTTCAAAAAAGGCAATAAAGTTAAAAAATTATTAATATTTTCGAAATTTTAATTCATGTATTTTGAGTTACAGTTTTTACTTCAAATAATTTTATTTAAACTTCAACTGTTTACCCTTTACTTAAATTGTATTTTGTAAATTATTTTTATTTTTGTAAATAACGAGTTAGATGCTTTTTTATATTATATAGATCTATGAAAACTAAATTATTTCTTTTTATACACTCAACCAAAAAAGTCTGTAATGGCTACTGAAAATTTTGCTGTTATTACGGGAAATTTAACTGTTTTGAGGCTAATTTTAGCAATACAACATGTCTGCTGATCTGTAGTACAATAAAATTAGTAGAAAAAATTAGTAGCCGCTACTAAATTTTAGTAAAATTAATGTAAAATGCTATTCAAAATCGATTTGCTAAAAGCAGTTAAAAAACTTACTAAATATCATAATTTTAGTACAATGAAATTAGTATAAATAATTAGTTGCAGCTACTAAATTTTAGTAAATTGCTGTAAACTGTAATTTAAAATCAATCTGCTGAAATTAGCAAAAAATTGTACTAAAAAATAAAAAAAACTGTAAAATCTAAAAAAAAATGTTTTTCTTTCGATTGTAACAAGCGTATAATAACTTCATCGTACTTGAAATTTGAAGTCAAAATTGCAAACGGTTCTCCAGTTATTGCCGTTTTATGCATTGGAGATGTTATTTCTAAACTAAGAATATATCAATAGTAACAAATATAAACTAAACAAGAATTGAAAAAATCAAAAAAAAAAAAATATTTTTAAATTAGTATATTTTTCTGCTAAATTTAGCACTCGGTTTTGAAAAATTAGTAAAATGTTTTTCTGAAATCAGCAGCGAAAATTAGTAAAAAAATCCGTAATTTGTAATAAGAGAATAGCAAAAATGATTACTAAAAATAAAAATTGTACTAATAATCAGTATAAAACGAGTGAAAAGGTTAAAGTCGGGCATGCCGACTATACAATACCCTACACCAGTATGGTGTATTGTTTGGATCCGAAATTCGAATGGGTTAAAATGGGGCTTGTGTCAAAATTTTCTATAATGTGAGTCAGCGCACCAAATTTCATTAAAATATCTTAATATTTGCGACCTGCAGTTTGTAACCAAGCCAATTTTGGGGGGACCCTTATATGGGCACTAGTTCTAAACATGGACCGATGTTCACCAAAATCAATAGGCATCGTCCTTGGGCCAACATAGGTCTATGTACCAAATTTCATCAAAATATCTTAATATTTGCGACCTGCAGCGTATAAAAAGTATAATTTTGGTTGGACCCTTATATGGGAACTAGGTCTAAACATGGACCGATGTTCACCAAAATCAATAGGCTGCGTTATTGGGCCTATGTAGGTCTGTGTACCAAATTTCATCAAAATATCTTAATATTTAAGACCTGCAGCGTATAAACAGTATAATTTTGGTAGGACCCTTATAAGGGCACTAGGTCTAAACATGGACCGATGTTAACCAAAATCAATAGGCTGCGTTATTGGGCCAATGTAGGTCTGTGCACCAAATTTCATCAAAATATCTTAATATTTAAGACCTGCAGGGTATAAACAGTATAATTTTGGTAGGACCCTTATATGGGCACTAGGTCTAAACATGGACCGATGTTCACCAAAATCAATAGGCTGCGTTATTGGGCTAACATAGGTCTGTGTACTAAATTTCGTCGAAATATCTTAATATTTACGACCTGCAGCGTATAAACAATATATTTTTGGTAGGACCCTTATATGGGCACTAGGTCAAAACATGGACCGATGTTCACCAAAATCAAACTTGTTCGTCCTTGGGCCAACATAGGTCTGCGTACCAAATTTCATCAAAATATCTTAATATTTGCGACCTGTAGAGTGCGCACAAGATTGCATGGACAGACAGACAGACAGACAGACAGACGGACGGACGGACAGACGGACATCGTTAAATCGAAATAAAAAAAATTCTGAACAGATCGGTATACTATAAGGTGGGTCTACGACACTGTTGGTAAAAGTGGCACAAAAGTGCCATTTGTGGCACTATTGAATGTTCAATGGCACCTTGGCACTCTCCATAGAATTTTGGCACTTTTTAAGAAAATTTCTATATAATTTGATAAAAGGTCGATATCGCTGGTTTTTCATTAAAAGAACGGGTAGCAAAATAAAAAACAAATACTACACTAAAATTTTCTACAATTTTCTGGACCACTTTCCAGTTCTTCGGGGACAATTTAGTCATTACTTTGATTTTTAAAAATGAAAGAAATGGGGATCAAATTACAAAAATTTAACTGATTCTATTGTATTGTCCGTTACTGGATTTTTCAAAAATTTGTTATGGTATTCTTGTTTTTTTATGACAAGCAAAAGTTTTAAAAATTTCACCATACAATGGTAAAAGCTTTTTCTGCCAAAAATAAAATTATCAAAAAATTGTAATTTGTCAAAAATTACGATTTTTTCGATAATTTTATGAAATCTAAAATGAAATGAAAACTTAAAAAATGTCCGGGAACCGCAGAACACGAGAGAACTATTTCTAAGCACTTGGAGTACTTTTTCCTAACAACTTTAGCCCCAAAAATCCCATGTTAATACGTAATCTTTTGGAGGAATTTGCAGGAATTTTAGAATCCGTAAAAGGTTCGACGCATCTTAAAATAATATTTCAAAATATGAATGAGGTATTTCATATTTTATTTCTGTGAAGAAAAATTATAAAATTCAAAAGAAAATAAAACTTTTATATTTTAAATTGTTGACAAATGACAATATTTGTTTGTTATGTGCTTTTTATTACATGACAATTTTGTCAAGGTTTTGCTGTGACAATTTTTCTTAGAATACCAAAATTATAATAATTTCCATTCAACCCAGTTTTGTGACAATTTTGTTATTGTTATAAAGTTTAGAATAAGGGTGTAAATGTATAAATATTTGAAATAAAAGCTGAACATATTTTTTGAAACATTAAATGTTGCTTAATTTTTTTTGGCACTTTTAAAGCTTTCTTGGCACTTTTTTGGCATCATTTAGGCACCAAACGAAAATTCTCAAATACCATCACTGGTCTACGACCAATATTTTTCGGTGTTACAAACATCAGCACAAACTTATAATACCCTGACCACATAGTGGTGTAGGGTATAAATAGTATAGTGCGATTGGAAACTGTTTACAAATTTTTTTACAAACTTTTTTATCTGAGTGTACCAATAGACATACAAAAAAATTATTCAAAAACGAGTAAAAAGGTTAAAGTCGGGCATGCCGACTATACAATACCCTACACCAGTGTGGTGTATAGTTTGGATCCGAAATTCGAATGGGTTAAAATGGGGCTTGTGTCAAAATGTTCTATAATGTGAGTCAGCGCACCAAATTTCATTAAAATATCTTAATATTTGCGACCTGCAGTTTGTAACCAAGCCAATTTTGGGGGACCCTTATATGGGCACTAGTTCTAAACATGGACCGATGTTCACCAAAATCAATAGGCTTCGTCCTTGGGCCAACATAGGTATATGTACCAAATTTCATCAAAATATCTTAATATTTGCGACCTGCAGCGTATAAACAATATAATTTTGGTGGGACCCTTATATGGGCACTAGGTCTAAATATGGACCGATGTTCACCAAAATCAATAGGCTGCGTTACTGGGCCAACATAGGTCTGTGTACCAAATTTTGGTGAACATCGGTCCATGTTTAGACCTAGTGCCCATATAAGGGTCCTACCAAAATTATACTGTTTATACGCTGCAGGTCGTAAATATTAAGATATTTTGATGAAATTTGGTACACAGACCTATATTGGCCCAGTAACGCATCCTATTGATTTTGGTGAACATCGGTCCATGTTTAGACCTAGTGCCCATATAAGGGTCCTACCAAAATTATACTGTTTACACGCTGCAGGTCGTAAATATTAAGATATTTTGATGAAATTTGGTACACAGACCTACGTTGTCCCAATAACGCAGCCTATTGATTTTGGTGAACATCGGTCCATTTTTAGACCTAGTGCCCATATAAGGGTCCTACCAAAATTATACTGTTTACACGCTGCAGGTCGTAAATATTAAGATATTTTGTTGAAATTTGGTACACAGATCTATATTGGCCCAGTAACGCATCCTATTGATTTTGGTGAACATCGGTCCATGTTTAGACCTAGTGCCCATATAAGGGTCCTACCAAAACTATACTGTTTACACGCTGCAGGTCGTAAATATTAAGATATTTTGATGAAATTTGGTACACAGACCTACGTTGTCCCAATAACGCAGCCTATTGATTTTGGTGAACATCGGTCCATGTTTAGACCTAGTGCCCATATAAGGGTCCTACCAAAATTATACTGTTTATACGCTGCAGGTCGCAAATATTAAGATATTTTGATGAAATTTGGTACATAGACCTATGTTGGCCCGGGTACAAAGCCTATTGATTTTGGTGAACATCGGTCCATGTTTAGACCTAGTGCCCATATAAGGGTCCTACCAAAATTATACTGTTTATACGCTGCAGGTCGTAAATATTAAGCTATTTTGATGAAATTTGGTACACAGAACTATGTTGGCCCAAGGACGAAGCCTATTGATTTTGGTGAACATCGGTCCATGTTTAGAACTAGTGCCCATATAAGGGTCCCCCCAAAATTGGCTTGGTTACAAACTGCAGGTCGCAAATATTAAGATATTTTAATGAAATTTGGTGCGCTGACATTATAGAAAATTTTGACATAAGCCCCATTTTAACCCATTCGAATTTCGGATCCAAACAATACACCAGACTGGTGTAGGGTATTGTATAGTCGGCATGCCCGACTTTAACCTTTTTACTCGTTTTTATAATAGAAATCAGGCAGTTTTGCTAAAAGAGTGTGTTCAAATACACACTTTTAAACTTTTTTATAAAAATATTTGAAGAGGAATATTTCTGGATATCTGCACACTCACAATATTTTTTCCTTAAAATCAACCGAATATGTACATTAAAACAATAGAAAATAAGTTAAAAAAAGGACTACCCACTTTTCGTTTAAAACAATTGTATTTTGTCGTTTATTTTTAATTGTTATTTTATTAACTGGCAAAGTCGGTAAAAATAATAGATTTATCGTTTATTTTAAAATTAATTGTATTCTAAAAACTGATTGTTTTTAACAGAATATTTTGATTGAATATTTTAACTTCTACGGAAAGTCCGTATTTTGTGTATTTTATTTCTTGAATGACTGATAGAAAAAGTTAAAAAATATATTTCTTTGCAATTTAACTACTTATTCAATTAAAACAACTTTACTGATTTACTTTTTAAACAACTGTTGAACTTTTACGGTAAAGTTATTGTGAGTGCATAGAAGCAAAATGTCTAGAAATATGGAATCCACAATTTGGTGTCAAACTTCACATTTTTTAAAGTACTTAGATGTACTGTGCAAAAATATTTTAAAAAATAAGACTGTTTTCCATACAAATACACGTATTACCCAAATTTTCTTATGAGCGGGAATTCCCTGGATCCCGGGAAATTAAGAAATAATTCCCGCTGTCCCGGGAAATTAAAAAGTCCGGGAAAAGAAAAACCCTAATTACAATATATTAGTTAATCTCAGACACAAGTTCGAGACTCATTTCATCAAAAACAATGTTTTTTATATGTTTTACTAAATTTTTTCATTAAATTAATATTTTCTGAGCTTTTTTTGTTTTTCAGTTTTTTTAATTTAAAACTCCAATTTAAAAAAATTAACATTTAAAATCATGACCCGGCTCGTAATGGGTTAATAAGTCTAGGCATGTTGCATACCATTGGTAAGGTATTTCAAGTACCGTTCCAACGACATATATATTTTGTTCTGGTCCGTTAAGTTTTGAGTGTAGAAATAAGACATTGAATATTGTTATAAATCATTTTCCGTATTCAAAATGACAAAGTGTAACTAACTTGCTGTTACATATCTTTTTTACACATAAATTCCCATAATGGAAAGCTGGCAGCTATTCAGTTAGCATATGCTTTTTTCGTTTTGAATACGTTGGCTAATCTTTAAAGAATTCAACAGTATCGGATTTATACAATAACGTCTTTAATAGTTACTTATTACACAGTGCAGCACTAAAATCTTGAACCAATTTAGACAACCAAAATCTTAAAGCTTATGATGGTAGAAGAAAAACCCAAACTGGGTTTTGAATTACTAGCTAAGGTTTTTATACCCTACACCACTATGTGGTCAGGGTATTATAAGTTTGTGCTGATGTTTGTAACACCAAAAAATATTGGTCGTAGACCCACCTTATAGTATACCGATCGGTTCAGAATTTTCCTATTTCGATTTAACGATGTCCGTCTGTCCGTCCGTCCGTCCGTCTGTCTGTCTGTCCATGCAATCTTGTGCGCACTCTACAGGTCGCAACTATTAAGATATTTTGATGAAATTTGGTAAGCAGACCTATGTTGGCCCAAGGACGAACAAGTTTGATTTTTTTGAACATCGGTCCATGTTTAGACCTAGTGCCCATATAAGGGTCCTACCAAAATTATACTGTTTATATGCTGCAGGTCGTAAATATTAAGATATTTTGATGAAATTTGGTACACAGACCTATATTGGCCCAATAATGCAGCCTATTGATTTTGGTGAACATAGGTCCATGTTTAGACCTAGTGCCCATATAAGGGTCCTACTAAAATTATACTATTTATACGCTGCAGGTCGTAAATATTAAGATATTTTGACGAAATTTGGTACACAGACCTATATTGGCCCAATAACGCAGTATATTGATTTTGGTGAACATCGGTCCATGTTTAGACCTAGTGCCCATATAAGGGTCCTACCAAAATTATACTGTTTATATGCTGCAGGTCGTAAATATTAAGATATTTTGATGAAATTTGGTACACAGACCTATATTGGCCCAGTAATGCAGCCTATTGATTTTGGTGAACATCGGTCCATGTTTAGACCTAGTGCCCTATCAAAATTATACTGTTTATACGGTGCAGGTCGTAAATATTAAGATATTTTGATGAAATTTGGTACACAGACCTACATTGGGCCAATAACGCAGCCTATTGATTTTGGTGAACATCGGTCCATGTTTAGACCTAGTGCGCATATAAGGGTCCTACCAAAATTATAATGTTTATACGCTGCAGGTCGCAAATATTAAGATATTTTGATGAAATTTGATACACAGACCTATATTGGCCCAATAACGCAGCCTATTGATTTTGGTGAACATCGGTCTATGTTTAGACCTAGTGCCCATATAAGGGTCCTACCAAAATTATACTGTTTATACGCTGCAGGTCGCAAATATTATGATATTTTGATGAAATTTGGTACATAGACCTATGTTGGCCCAAGGACGGAGCCTATTGATTTTGGTGAACATCGGTCCATGTTTAGAACTAGTGCCCATATAAAGGTCCCCTCAAAATCATATTGTTTATACGCTGCAGGTCGCAAATATTAAGCTATTTTGATGAAATTTGGTACATAGACCTATGTTGGCCCAAGGACGAAGCCTATTGATTTTGGTGAACATCGGTCCATGTTTAGAACTAGTGCCCATTTAAGGGTCCCCCCAAAATTGGCTTGGTTACAAACTGCAGGTCGCAAATATTAAGATATTTTAATGAAATTTGGTGCGCTGACTCACATTATAGAAAATTTTGACACAAGCCCCATTTTAACCCATTCGAATTTCGGATCCAAACAATACACCAGACTGGTGTAGGGTATTGTATAGTCGGCATGCCCGACTTTAACCTTTTTACTCGTTTTTAAATTCATTTTTGAAGTTTTCGACTGGGAGGAGGATTTTAGTACATTTTTCAAAGAACATGTACTGATTCTTAAGTCTATATCTCGTGAACTATTCGAAATGTTGCTTTTCTCAGTTCAGCAAATTTTTACCTCTTAATTAGATCTAAAAATTAAGCTTTGAGATAAAATCAAAAAAACAACAACATCTTACTCAAAATAGCAAAACTGTTAAAAAATGTAAAATTTCGTCATATTTTTTTATGGTTTTTCACACTTATTTCAGAAATTGCTACGAACTCGACCAGACAATATTAGATCTGCCCAGTGTAGAAATGGTAATGACATATCATTATTTTTTGGACTACCAGTAATGCCACCCATATAATTTCTTCACTATTTTAAAACATATAATAATGAGTTACTAATAATGATTTATTTTAATCATTATTTTAAATAGAAAGTAATTTTCTAGATTTTTTTGAACATTTTTTAAAATCTACCGAGTGTAGCAAATCATTACCAGATATGTGGTTATGTAACTACATACTTGGTAATGGTAACTAGTTACTTTTGTTATTACATTTCTTATTACATTTGAATGGCGATGTCGCGAAAAATAATGAGTTATGCTTACAAACCAGCATACGAAAAATCTAAAAATATGTCATTACCTATATGCTTACCAGTACGGAAAAAAAGAATGAGTCTAAAAATAGATTTAAAAAAAAATAAATTCTATTCCATCTGAGCTATCTCGACATGTAATGTTTGATAGATAAAAACTTAATTGACCTGCTGCACACAAGTCACCTTACTCGCCAACATACAAAAAATCAAAAAATATGTGGTTACATATATCCTTACTAGTGTTGAAAAAATATTGAGTCTAAAAATACCCAGTGTAGAAACGGTAACGACATATCATTATTTTTTGGACCACCAGTAATGACACCCACTTACCTTCTGCATTATTTTAAAACATATAATAATGAGTTACTGATAATGACTTAAAGGGTTTTTCAACAGGGACGCTACAAAAGTAGAAAGACAGGGACAGCAAACGACGCCATATCTCTTGCCGCTCTTTTGACATTTCTTTTCAGTAAGGTTTGCCATTTCATGATGGAAAGATATACGAGCCAACAACGAGTCGAAATTATCAAAATTTACTACCGAAATTCGGAGTCAGTGGCCTTAACGTTAAGAGCGCTACGTCCAATTTATGGTCGTCATAATCGTCCTAGCAGATCAACAATTGAGCGTCTAGTGGAAAAATTTGAATCCACAGGCACAGTACAAAATGTTCCCGTGCCAGTGAGACAAAGAAGTGCCCGTAGTGTCGAGAATATTGCTGCCGCTGAGACTTCAGTTGAAGAAAGCCCAAATGTGTCTCTCACACGTAGTTCTCAAGCGTTGGGCATCTCTGGGACGTCGTTGTGGCGAATTTTGCGAAAAGATCTTGGCCTACATCCTTACAAGATCAAATTGACGCAAGAACTGAATCCGCTTGACCACCAGAAGCGTCGTATGTTCGTGAATTGGGCTGAGAAACATCTTGAAAATGATTCGGATTTTCATCGAAAAATCATCTTCAGCGATGAGGCTCATTTCTGGCTGAATGGCTTCGTCAATAAACAAAATATGCGTTATTGGTCAGACAGCAATCCACACGTACTCCATGAGTCATCATTGCATCCCGAAAAAATTACGGTTTGGTGCGGTTTATGGGCCGGCGGCGTCATTGGGCCGTACTTCTTCCGTGATGATCAAGACCGGCACGTTACTGTGAATGGGAATCGCTACCGTTCAATGATAACAAAATATTTTTGGCCCCAATTGGATGATATGGACTTGGAGGACATGTGGTTCCAACAGGACGGCGCCACAAGCCACACAGCGAATGGCACAATCAATTTATTGCAAACCAAGTTTGGAGAACGTGTTATCTCACGAAATGGTGCAGTCGATTGGCCTCCTCGGTCGTGCGATTTGACGCCGTTGGACTATTTCCTGTGGGGCTACGTCAAATCTATGGTCTATGCCAACAAACCATCGACGATTGATGAACTTCGTACGAATATCGAACGTGAAATTGCAGCAGTATCGGCCGATTTATGCTTGAAAACCGTCAAAAATTGGGTTCAGCGTCTGGACTTCTGCAAGCGTGCCCGTGGTGGGCATGCAAAAGAGATTGATTTCCATACATAATGGCATCGACCATACTTTCACAGGAATAAAGAATTTCATTGATATCCAAAACCGTTTTTGTTTTATTTAAAAAAACTTTTGTAGCGCTCTTATTGAAAACCCCTATATTTTTATCATTATTTCAAAAAGAAAATAATTTTCTAGATTTTTTTTAAAATTTTTTTAAATCTATTTTTAGACTCAATATTTTTTAAACACTGGTAAGGATATATGTAACCACATATTTTTTGATTTTTTGTATGCTGGCGAGTAAGCTTATTTGTGTGCAGCAGGTCAATTATGTTTTTATCTATTAAATATTACATGTCGATATAGCTCAGATGGTAGAGCTATTGACTGGTAATCTGTAGACCCAGGTTCGATTCCCGCACCAGCAAATTTTATTTAAAAAAAAATACAATAAAAAATATTTTTTTTAATATAATTTTTTTTTTTGAAAATCTATTTTTAGACTCATTATTTTTGTCAGTACTGGTAAGCACATAGGTAACGATATATTTTTTGATTTTTCGTATTCTGGTGTGTAACCGTAACTCATTATTTTTCGCGACATCGCCATATAAAGGTAATAAGAAATGTAATAACAAAATTAACTAGTTACCATTACCAAGTATGTAGTTACATAACTACATATCTGGTAATGATTTTCTACACTGGGGAGTTGCCAGATTAACAAACATATATAACATATTGGAAAATATATAAAGTTGATTTTTTTAAAGTGTTTTTTTTTATAAAAATAATACACTCAGAAATAAAGCTGTAAAAATAGGAGAAAAAGCTACTAAAAATTATGTAATTAAAAATGACCTTGCAAAAAAACTGCTGGTATTAGCAGATTGTTTTTTTGCTAAATACTAGTAAGATAAGAAGGAAAAATAAAACTGTTAAATTTACAAAATTTTGGTTACATTTAAGTTAACTTTTAATACGAATTACCTTGATAAAATCCGGAAAAAATTTTGCAGCATATTAGTAGATAAAAAATAGTTTTTTCTGCAAAGGTAATTTTTAATTTATTTTTACTAGTTCCAACTAAAATGTTTACAGGATTTTTCTTTTTCTGTTATATTTAGTGTCTAAATATATTTAGTAAAAATTTGATCAAAATAGATTTTTTAAATTACAATTTTTTAAATACAAACAAAATTGTAATATTTACCTTTTTCGTATTTTAACAAAAAATATTTGAAGAATTACATATTTATTTAGAACTTTTATATTTCCATAAAATTTCATTAAAAATTAATAGAAAATAAAAAAAAAACTTTAAATCGTTTCAAAAATTAATTTTTGAGTGTTCAAAAATAGAAAAAATAAAAATTTTACAGTGAAAAACTGCAAAAAATTATTAATTGCGTAAAAAAAGTTGCAAAAATTTTTTTTCGACCTGGTGGGATTCGAACCCACAACCCTCTGATTTCTGTGCCAGCACGTTCCTATGCAACCCCCATACAAAATATTAAAATCTTATCACCCATGAAAAAGAACTTCTGACTAGCATATATTAATTGCAGCATTAGATGTTGTTTAAAACCCATTCCTAAGGGAGTAATTCTTTGTGATGTAATGAAGGAAGTGATTCATTTAGAAGTCATTCCATTTATTTTTGCAACCCCCCACCCCCCCCCACAACCCCGCCCCAAAAACGAAACCTGGAGACGCCACTGACACGCGGTCAATATGTTTGCACAATTTGGACATTTTTATCATAATATTACAAATATAGCTTCAATAGCAGTTTTATTTCTTCAAACCACTAGCGGAATTTTAGCGAAACGAAAATATATATTGTAATTGTTTAAGTATTTAAATGTTAATTGTAAATGTTTTTATACATACCGAATTAAGTAATCCCTGCTGAGTAGCGTTCCTATATTTCTCCCATTTTGCCATAATGTCCGTAATTTTTTCCTCAAAAAGTAAACTTCTTTCCGTATTTCCAACAATTTCATAGATGGCATAGCCCATAGAGTTTTCTTGAAGACCAATTTTTTTTTTAATTATTTCCATAACTTCGAAAGCGGTGGAGCTCGGATGGAACTCTATGGAATAATATTGGCCGTCCATAAAGTGGAATCTTGAATAGCATGGCCTACGATTGACGGTACACAATATTTCTTCACGGCTTGGTGGCCATTGGCGCCTTCTCGTTCCTTGCGTTTTAAAAAAACACTAGATAGATAATTAAAATAATTATTATTAGAAACATATTATATCATTAATAGTATTATGATATCTAAAATATTTAAAATTTTTCGAGCAAAACTTTGATGTAGTAGAATTCAAAATTTTCAATGAGTTTGATAATGAAAATCTTTAATTCTTCAAAAAACTTGTATGAATTCCTTTTAATTTATCTTCTTTTTTAATATAGTTATACTTTATTTCAACAACAAACCATAAAAAATTTTCATTTTATAAAAATCATCATTTTCTTATACATGAATTTCTCTACAGACATCGTCAAATGGACACAAATTGTCAAAGTTGGTAGCGCTTGACAAGTAAACTCATTTAGTAACTTTAACGTTTTTGATTTATTTTATTAGAAAATTAGTTCGTTATTTTATTTTAAAATTTAAATTTCAACGTTGCACAGCGGTGTAAAATAACAAAAGGTGGTGAAAAGTACGGAACTTCTAAATTATTGAATGTATTTGTCTAAAAATTTAAATGATTGTAGAGAAAGAGTCAAGTTTAAGTCTATAGCTGAACCAGGGACTGAGCTATAGGGGGCGAAAGTTAACTACCTCGGGTGTGGAAAAATTTCAAGCAAAATAAATTAAATGTTATTCGTAATTAACCACTATTACTTGGCATCTTGAATCAGTACATGCTGATTTTCTAATTTTAAAGGTATTGTTGTTAACAACTACCAAAAATGTAATGTTAAAGTTATTTTGAACAACATCCAGATCAGTAATATGTATCAACATTAATAACATGCAAAGAAGTGATTTTCAGAAGTTTATGTGTTTCTTATTTGTATATTGAGGTTGGGGTGGTAAGGTGCTGGATTCACAAGCAAATGGTCCAAGGCAGTGTTGCCACTTTTTGAATAACTATTCAAAAACGGGACTGTTTTCATATTCGTTGGATAATTTTTGAATAATGACATTTTTGTGTAGTTTTCGTGTAATTTCAGTTTTTATAGAAATTTCCGTATATTCATTTCCATAACTTCAAATTGATTATTCTGCTATCATTCAATGAAAATCAGAAATTGTTTGTTCGAACTTTATTCACAAATTAGTGAGGGCAGATATTATTCAGCCTCTAGTTCGATGTTTTTATTTTTTATTTAAATAAAAACCGTGCATATTAGTTTTCAAAATTTTCATTTCATATTAGTTTGATGTAATTTTGTTTTCGTTTTTCATTGCTTTTTAAACTTCGGAGAATACAGAATTCTAATTAATTTAAAGTGGGAATCAGTATAAACTCTTATGTTTTGCGCATAAGCAATCAAATAACCTTAGTCATAACCTTTATGGTTATGATCTTGCGCGGATACTGATGATGGGGAGTAAGGTCCTCCGAAACAGCTGTCTATCCTGTTTGCAAGAACAAAATTTTAAAAACTAATATGCACGGTTTTTATTTAAATATATAAAAAATAAAAACATCGAACTAGAGGCTGAATAATATCTGCCCTCACTCATTTCCATAACTTTTTAATAATGAAATGAAAATTAGTCTATATTTCGATGAAATAAGTTTGTGAAACATTTACCACAAATTTCTATTTTCCGACGAAATATTTCGTAAATTTGTTCAAAACTAAGCCCAAGAAGAAATCAAAAACATTGTTCTATATTAAATTTGTATTTTTAACCCCGTATATTGTTCATGTTTTGCGAACGTATTTCTCAAACTTCCTCACCGGAATAGCTAGACCTTTTTTCTAGAGGGGACTATAGCCCTTCTTAATCTCTATATATAAAAGAATAACGTGACTGACTGACTGACTGACTCAACATCGCCCAGCCCAAACCGCTGAAGCTAGGAAGTTGAAATTTGGTATATAGGTTCCTCTTTCGACGTAGACGTCCGCTAAGACGGGATTTTTGGAATTTCCTACCGGAACGGGCAAAAAGGGGAAAAGTCTCCCCCTTGGCGGCCTGTCAAAACCCCTTTGGCTAGAAATCTGAAATTTAAGATATGTGTTCCTTGGAGTATGGGTTAACTTTTCTGGAAAGTACTTTCTGGAATTTTGGATAGCGACGTTGTAAAAATGGGGGTTAAAAAGGGGAAAAAGGCCCCCCTTGACGGCCTGCCCAAACCGCTGGAGGTAGGAAGTTGAAATTTGGTATAAAGGTTCCTCCACTATCGTAGACATCCACCAAGACGGGAGTTTTGGAAATTTTTACAGGGACGGGCAAAAAGGGGAAAAAGTCTCCCCCTTGACGGCCTGCTCAAACTGCTGGAGCTATGAAGTTGAAATTTGGTATGTAGGTTCCTCGACCGGTGTAGACGTCCGTTGAGACGGCATTTTTGGAAATTCTTATCGGGAGGGGCAAAAAGGGGACAAAAAAAGTACCTTTTTCCAAAAAAGTACCTTTTTTCAAAAAAAGTACCTTTTCCCAAAAAAAGTACCTTTTTCCAAAAAAAGTACCTTTTTCCAAAAAAAGTATCTTTTTCCAAAAAAAGTACCTTTTTCCAAAAAAAAGTACCTTTTTCCAAAAAAAGTACCTTTTTCCAAAAAAGTACCTTTTTCCAAAAAAAGTACCTTTTTCCAAAAAAGTACCTTTTTCCAAAAAAAGTACCTTTTTCCAAAAAAAGTACCTTTTCCAAAAAAAGTACCTTTTCCAAAAAAAGTACCTTTTTCCAAAAAAAGTACCTTTTTCCAAAAAAAGTACCTTTTTCCAAAAAAAGTACCCTTTTCCAAAAAAAAGTACCTTTTTCCAAAAAAAGTACCTTTTTCAAAAAAAAGTACCTTTTTCCAAAAAAAGTACCTTTTCCCGAAAAAAGTACCTTTTTCCAAAAAAAGTACCTTTTTCCAAAAAAAAGTACCTTTTTCCAAAAAAAAGTACCTTTTTCCAAAAGAGTACCTTTTTCCAAAAAGAGTACCTTTTTCCAAAAAAAGTACCTTTTTCCAAAAAAGTACCTTTTTCTAAAAAAAGTACCTTTTTCCAAAAAAAGTACCTTTTTCCAAAAAAGTACCTTTTTCCAAAAAAAGTACCTTTTCCCAAAAAAAGTACCTTTTTCCAAAAAAAGTACCTTTTTCAAAAAAGAGTACCTTTTTCCAAAAAAAGTACCTTTTCCCGAAAAAAGTACTTTTTTCCAAAAAAGTACCTTTTTCAAAAAAAGTACCTTTTCCAAAAAAAAGTACCTTTTCCCAAAAAAAGTCCTTTTTTCTAAAAAAATGTTCCTTTTCCCAAAAAACATACATTTTTTCAAAAAAAATACCTTTTTCAAAAAAAGTACCTTTTCCAAAAAAGTACCTTTTCCAAAAAAAAGTACCTTTTTCTAAAAAAATTTTCCTTTTCCAAAAGAAGTACCTTTTCCAAAAAAAGTACCTTTTTCCAAAAAACATACAATTTTCCAAAAAAAAAACACCTTTTTTAAAAAAAAATACCTTTTCCAAAAAAATTACAAATAAAGTACTTTGTAAAAACAAAGTATCTTTTTCCAAAAAATTTCGTTTTTCCAAAAAGTACCATTTAAAATAATATATAGTTTCAATAAAACTACTTTTTTTCCTCCCCCCACGGATATCTCCACTAAAACAAGGTTTCTTGATATTCGGCATAGACGTGCGCTAAGACGGGATTTTTGGAAATTCCTACCGGAACGGGCAAAAAGGGGAAAAGTCTCCCCATAAACAGTCTCACAAATTGGAAAAGTGCCTGCCCAAACCACTGGATGTAAGAAGTTGAAATTTGGTATAAAGGTTCCTCCACTGTAGTAGACATCGACTAAGTTTGTATTTTTGGAATTCCCTACAGGATATCCCAAAAAGAAACTCGATATGTGAGTTCCTCCTTCTGTGTAGGCGGGAGGGGAAAATAGGTAAAAGTCTCCTCCTGACGGCTTGCCCAATCCCTTTTGGCCAACCTAAAATTTTAAATATGTATTCCTTGGAGTAGGACTAACTCACCGGCAACGTAATTTTTCTATTTTGGAACAGGAACATAGTAAAAATGGTCCTTGAAAGGGAAAAATGTCCCCACTAACGGCCTGCCCAAACCGCTTAGGCAATGCAGTTGAAATTTGGTATGAATGTTCCTCATCCATCGCATATAGCCGCGAAGATGGAATTTTTGTAAATTCCTAAAGGGAGGGGCAAAAAGAAGAAAAGCCTCACCTTGGGGGCCTGTAAAAACTCCTTCGGCTAGAAACCTGAAGCTTAAAATGTGGGTCCCTGGAGTAAGGGCTAACTTATTAGAAAGATACTTTTTTGAATTTTGAACAGCGTCGTTATAAAATGGGGGCTCAAAAAGGGAAAGTTGCCCATTAACGACCTGTCCAAACTGCTTGAACTAGGAAGCTGAAATTCGGTACTTAGGTTCCTCTTCCAGCCTAATTCCAACCGGGAGGGACAAAAGAAGAAAAAGTGTCCCCCTTGACAGCCTGCCCAAACTGCTGGAACTAGGAAGCTGAAATTCCCTGTCGATGGATTTTCGGAAATTCCTACCGAGAGGGGCACAAATAGTAAAAGTTGGCTAGAAACCTGAAATGTAAAACATATGTTACTTGGAGTATGGGCTCACTTACCGGGAAGGTGATTTTTGGACAGGGACATTGCAAAAATGGGGATTAATGAAGCGAAAAGTGCCGCTTAAAGGCCTGCCCAAACCGCTGGAGGTAGGAAGTTGAAATTTGGTATTAAAGTTCCCCCTCTATTGTAGACATCCGCTAAGATGAGATTTTTGGAAATTTCCACAGGTAGGGTCAAAAACAGGAAAAGTCTCCCCCTTAACGGCCTGGCCAAACTGCTGGAACAAGGGAGCTTAAATTCGGTATTTGGGTTCCTTCTCCAACATTGACGTCCCCTAAGATGGTATTTTTGGAAATTCATACCGGGAGGGGTAAAAAGGGAAAAAACTTCCTTCTTGACGGCCTGGCAAAACTGCTGGATATAGAGACCTAAAATTATGTATGTAGTAGGTTCCTCCTCCAACGCAGACGTCCTCTAAGACGGAATTTTTGGAAATTCTAACCGGGAGGGGTACAAACAGAATAATTCTCCCCCTTGATGGCCTAACCGAACCCTTCGGCTAGAAACCTGTAATATATAATATGTTTTCCTTGGAGTATGGGCTAACTTATCGACAAGGCATTTCTAGGACTTTGGACAGGAACGTGGTAAAAATGATGGTTCAAAAGGGGAAAATTGCCCCACCCCCTTAACGTCTGCGTCTTTAGCTAGAAACCTAAAACTTAAAGAACAAGTGTATATGAAACACTAAAATTAAGAAACTAAATAGGAAACGAGTGGAATTGAAACACTACACAAGTGGAATGAAATGGATATAAACGTTGAACGAGTGGAATTGAAATTATAGACAATGCAAATGGATTGGAAGAGGGAATTACCTGTTCAAACACTATCCACGGAATATGAAACTTATGTAGCATTGAAACATACTCTCGAAAAAGTTAAACAAATTTTCTAAAAGAGAAAAAACCTTAGAAAAGGAATGGAACTTATATATGCCGATATTTAAACTTCATGTAACGAAGCACCGGTGGAAGAAACCGACGTAGTAAATTTTCCAACTGAATTTGTGAATTTACTTGAATTGCCAGGTCTACCTTTACATAAACTGGAATTAAAAAAAAACTTTAAGACACGCTAACAACGTAGCGGGCTTTGCCCGCTATTTTTAATATTATAAAATGCTTTCCAACCCTGCTTTACGTTATTTATTTTCATTCAAAACACAAATGAACAAAACTACTTACGGGTCTATCTACCTAAGTTCGCATTTTACCAAATTATCTTAACATACACACGTATATTGCAATTTATTATGGATTCATTACTAACAATCCACTTTCATGAGAAAAAGTGATCAAATATTTATTTATTTTAAACCCATTGTTGTGCAGAATTATTTATTTGTGATGGCTGGGTGAAGGCTTTTATTATAAAAACTGTACTTTAAATAAAAAGCGAATTTAAAAAAAACTTTAAGGCACGCTAACAACGTAGCGGGCTGCGCCCGCTACTATATGTATATTAGACCGACTCACCTTATATGGACAGAGAAAAAGCAAAAAAAGTGCCCCCATTAAAATAAACCTTGGTTTGTTTTATGATGATTCCCAAAATATTTCGGGTCTAGGAATGGATCTCACGACCTGGACCGTTTTTAAAAAAGCTTTTTTTTTTAGTTTTTGGAGAATTTTGGCATTTATTTAATACATTTAGCACGGTTCTCTGGACCAAATTTTGGTAAAATTTGGATTTACCCAAATTCAATAAAAAAATTTTATGAAATTTTTTGTAGGTTTATTATTAAATAAAATATTTTATTAAAATACGCGTGTCTGTAATTTTTTTAAGAAAAATCTAAATATATGCTGACCCTAAATAAAATTTTATAATAATTTTTTTCGCGAAAAAAAGATATTCCGCCAAAAAAGCTCGTGTTGAGGTTTTTCTGTTAAGTTGCAATTTTATCTTACATCTACTAGAAACTGAATTAAAATTATTATTAAAATTTTATAAAAAATTTTTTCCCGAAAAAAAGATGTTCCGCCAAAAAAAGCGCGTGTGGATGTTTTTCTGTTAAGTTGCATTTTTATTATAAATCAACTAGATACTGAATTCAAATGCAGATTGCAGTAACTCAAAAATTTTAACAAGATTTGGTCCACAGCATCGAGCAAAATATATGAAATTTACTATATCCACTTTGCGATGATTTACTTATCAAAAGAAAAGTTTTGTATATCTATTTAGAACTCATTTTTTCCTCCACATTGAATTTGTGATGAAACGCGAAAAATCGCGAATTTCAAAAAAATCTGAAACACGTGTTCACTTAAATCGATATGTAAGTTTGACATTTCAAAAACATCTCCTTACAAAATAGTCAAAAATTTGTTTTTTTTATAGAATATCCTTGAAAATAGGACATGTCTGGATACGCTTGACCATGTTATATATACCGCTGGGCGCGCCTAAAAAAAACCTTTCATGTGACACCCATATTGAGTATGTTGTCTACAGCTAAAATGCAAATTTCTTACAAAAACTAAAAAAAGACCCAAAATATTTTGGGAATCATCGTAAAACAAACCAAGGTTTATTTTGAGGGGGACACTTTTTTTACTTTTTTCGTGAGTCGGTCTAATATATGTATATTAGAGTGGTCCAAAAAAACATGAAAGTTGGAATTCGCGATCTCCACAATGTTCCCCCCATTCCTTAATGTCTCAAAACTCTCTTTGCCAAGTTTCAGCTAAATCCGCTTTTATTTAGAGGTAGCACAAAAAGTTGTCTTTTAAGACTTAGTAATTTATCTCTAGAGTAATTTATACAAAAAGTAGGGTTGACTTTAAATTTAATTATTTCTTAACCTGTACGCTGTTGTTTAACAATTTTTTTTAAATCGAGTCTTAATTAATGTTAAGAACAGGAATTTGAAATCAAAACTTAAAAAAATTAAGTAACATTTAAGTAATTCGCGGTCTTTTTAAAATTTATACAAAAAAATACATATTTTAGTAAAATTTTCCAAATTTTCCGAAAAGATGTAATTAAAAATTCAACTTGTTTTTGCCTTGTATGCGCAAATTTCTCAAATCTAATATTTTTTTTAACAAAGATTATGAATCAGCAATCGAAATTTAAAAAAAATTTGTGGTTTATGAATTATTCGCGGTTTTTGAAAATTCAGAAAAACTCAAGTTTTTTAAGATATTTTCCTAATTACCTGTAAACGCTGTTATCGAAAAATCCAACTTGTTATACTTTTGCAATTTACTTACCAAGGGCCTTCATTATATATATCAGTTATTTTAATTTTAAAAAGGATAACAGATATCCTTGCAAATTAACTTGACTTTTTTCAATATTTCGCTATTATTTAGCTTGCTAAAATTTTATTGCTACCAAAAACCCTATCTCCCTTAATAGGACATTCCACAGATATATATTAATGCAAAAACGAAATTTTCATATTGGTAAATATACGAAAACATCCTGATCAAAGTTGAACATTTTTTGTATGAAATTTTCAAATTTCGCGAAATCCGCAACTCCGATTTCAATTTTGATTTCATATTCGTAATGTACACTTAAAAATATATTAGATTTGATATGTCGCGATCATGATAATTATATTTAATTTTTCTCATTTTTTCTATTATTTTTAATTAATTAAAAATAATAGAACAAGTACAACCTCGAAACTTCAATTGCGATGTGCTACCTCTAAACAAAACTTTTTTGGTGATTTTTTTGATCAGACCACATTTTTTTTCAAAGTGGCATATTTGTAGGGTTGTGGAGCGTGAAAATTCCAACTTTTTTTTTTTTTTTGGACCAGTCTAGTGTATATATATTAGGCTGGGTCGATTTGTGGGGAGGCAAAAAAATCGCCCATGGCTCAGGGAAAATCGTATTCTAGGGATCAAAATAAGAAACTTTGCCGAAGGAACCATACCTCTAAAACGAATTCTACTACCCCTAACTGTTGACTTTTGTCCCGTAGGGTCAAGTTTTGAAAAATCCCACTTTGACCCATTTAGAGTGCCCCAATCGAGTCCAAATGTATGACCGACCCCCACTAACTTTGGAGGGCCGATCCACCCATGCCAGTGGTACACCCCCTGGAACTCCCCTGGGGGGTTCCCCATACAAACATTTTAAAAAATCACCATTTTTGGCACTTTATTTTATTATTTTTTATTTATTTTATTTATTTTTATTATTTTATTTATTTTTTCTCCTTAGAAATTTATTTAGTCAGAACATATGTAAATGAAAAAATTAATTTAACTTAGTAATAGAAAAGAAAAAATGCCCAGACTTGAAAGCAAAAAAGACTTCAAACAGTAATTTTTTTTATTTTCTTTTCTATTACTAAGTTAAATTAATTTTTTCATTTACATATGTTCTGACTAAATAAATTTCTAAAGAGAAAAAATAAATAAAATAATAAAAATAAATAAAATAAATAAAAAATAATAAAATAAAGTGCCAAAAATGGTGATTTTTTAAAATGTTTGTATGGGGAACCCCCCAGGGGAGTTCCAGGGGGTGTGCCACTGGCATGGGTGGATCGGCCCTCCAAAGTTAGTGGGGGTCGGTCATACATTTGGACTCGATTGGGGCACTCTAAATGGGTCAAAGTGGGATTTTTCAAAACTTGACCCTACGGGACAAAAGTCAACAGTTGGGGGTAGTAGAATTCGTTTTAGAGGTATGGTTCCTTCGGCAAAGTTTCTTATTTTGATCCCTAGAATACGATTTTCACTGAGCCATGGGCGATTATTAAATCGACCCGCCCTAATATATATATATATATTTTTTGTAATTTTGCCCAAAAAAATTATTTAAATTGTCATAGGCCGTTTAAATTAGTTGCTGCTCTGTTTTGCATAGGTTCATCTGTGCAATCGGCTGATAGCTACTCTAACAAGTTATGCTTTTAGTTTTACCCAGAAGCACTACAAAAATTCAGGTGAAATCAAATTGAATACTGAAGCAAGTCATACTTATTTTACTTATTTTTCAATAATGTTACATCTGATTCTAATATTTTTTATTCATTTGTAAACAAATGAAATTGTATAAAAGCAGGAACAATTGTAAAATATTTTCAATTAGCTTTCTGACTCCAAATAAGAAACTTTGTTCGGTCTTCGGATACGAACGGGATTCCTAAAGTCCTAAAGTTTCCTAAAGTCCTGAAAAGCAATTAGTAACGTGTGTTTTATTCAACCCGAATGAACGTGTACAACCTTCGCAACAAGGTTGTTTTAATACCACATTCTTAAGTCAAGGCCTACATTTTATTCGAAATGTACTTTAATTTTATGAGTTGCTGCAGCAATATTAATACACTGATATAAATAAATCTGTGCAAATAGCAGAAAAAGCTACTAAAAATTTGTTAAAAAGAGCCCTGTAGAAAAATCTGCTGATATCAGCAGAATTTGTTTGATAAATGTTAGATAAAAACAGCAAAAACAAAACTGTTAAATTATCAAAATTCCAGTTACATTTATGTTATATTTTAATTTTCTTTGAATAACAACTTACGCTTCTAAAATTGGGGAAAAAACTTATTTCAATATTAGTAGAAAAAAAATAGAAAGAAAAAACTGTTATATATCTATAAAACTTTAGTTATTTTTAAGTTAAATTCAATTAAATGAAAACGACATACAATCCTGCTGAAATTAACAGAAATTTTTACTGAACATTTTTTCACTGTTGATTTCAGAAGGGAAGAGTTTACTTACATAAAATAAATGCAAAAAAAAAAAAAAAAATATAACACCTTTTTCTGAAATTTTTAGCTCACTAATATTCAATAAAAATTATTGATGATCTGTTCCAGGTAAATTGTCACTTGCAATGAACTAAACTATAGCTAACATTTTGTAAATTTACACTACATTTATACTTGAGCAAAAACCACTTAGTTTTTGTATGAAAAAACCCTGCGGGAAATGAAGGGTCGATTGATACAAAGTGACAAATCTGTGACAGGTGCATAGGGGACAGGTTACAAAACTGATGTAAACCAAAATTTCGGTGTATCAAAAAGTGGTAATTACAGCAAAGTATTCAACCTCGTGCCTATTGAATTGGAGGCCAAACATTAACTGTTTCATTTTGGATATATCATATAACTGGAGAAAAAGTATTATAACATCAAATTGACAAAAGTAACTAGTACCATTACAGTCGAAGTAGTGATATAACAAAGAACAGGTGCAGTATAATTAGATGTTTATGAAAAAATGGCAATCGGTACGATAAAACCCTATACCGTGACTGTTACAAAGTTCACATAATACTTAACTTTGTGGCCACAGAAATGATGACATAATACTAAACTACGAGTAGCTCAAAAATATTGTTCGGATACGAGTATGCATAATAGAGTGCCAATGACAAGCAAAAGCAGTGACTGACTGAAAGGCTGTACAATCCTTTTGGATTTATTCACAAACACCTAGGGGATGTTATATCCAAAAAGTCAGAATTTTTTATTGGATATTCAAAATGACCCATTCAACTAAAATACGTACATCACATCTGTATTTGTAAAAATTAAAGAGACGATTAAATTTCTGTTTTTTTTTTGTAATAGATTAATGGAACGATTATCTACACTACATAACACAAAATTTTTAAAATATTGTAAAAAAATTGGTGAAATTTGCATCACATATTTCAACATTTTTGTAAGTAACATCTTTAAAATGAAACATTGTCTTGTCATAGGAGGTGGCAATTTCCACCTTTTGGGCTACTTGTGACTTGTCGCAAAGCTTGGCCATTATAACATATCACACTACTGGTTTAGGAGAGTATGCAATATAACAGGTTAAAATTATCTAATACGGAAGTAGTCTCATGTTAGACATTATGTGATATGTATCAAAACTAGTGCGAAATAAAATAACACGTGACTGGTTTAAGCGCACATATCACAGAACTGAAGAAAAATATTTGTTAAAAAACTAGTCCCACATTAGTCAATATGTGTGTTGTTGCTGAACTAGTACAAAATAATAGTTTCGTGACATATCACTATACTGCTCTAAGTTAACAAGTCACAGGACTAACTGAAACTAATTGACGTGTAACATGTCACTTATTATTCACCATGTGTCAAAATAAGTATGGGTGCTGGAAGAACCCAGAAGGTTGAATTTACGTAAAACGACAAGTCATCGAATCTGTTTTTAAAACATCACAAAGTCACAAAAAATTATTTTAAGAAAATAGTTTATTTTTTTTTTTTTTTTTTCAAAAAAATACCAAAATAAGTATCAGGGGTTTTCATATAAACTCGTAAATTCCATGTAAACCTTGTATAAATATAAACATATTTTTCATGTATGGAGTTTGATATTAAACTCATAAACATACCAAGTTTACACCGTTTACGAGTAGAATACGCGTTTATATGAGTTAATACTCACGATTACAATTCAATTTAGTTAAGTTCATAAGCTACACATACAAATTATTTTAATTTTTGCTTTAAAAATTCAAAAATTCTTTTTTCCGACTTTCTAAATAGATGTTCATATATTAAGTTAGAATATTGTTCTACACACACAAAATAATATACCATAAAAAAATTTAGCAAACTCGTTTGTTTGATATAAAAGTTAAATACAATAACCCTTTGAATTTGATTCAAACATTATGTTTATCACTATTGCAACTTTTAAAAATAACATTCAACAAAATGCATTTGTTAAACAAATAATTGAATAATTTTTCATTTTCGATAAACATAATACTTGAATCAAAGTAAAAATAAATTTTTTTTAATTTTGGCCGTTATTTTGATTTTTTTTAAGGCTTGATATGTTTTGTTTTTCTTTTTGTAAATTTGTCTATTACTTTTGAAGTTTCATAATTTAGTTGCTCTTTGGACTTTGATGCGATTGCACATATTATGTGTGAACCGGAAAAGTGTAATGAAATTATAAAGTTATTTAGTAATATGAAAGATTTAGAATTTTATTGACCATTTTATAATTTTTGTTGTTTTTTATTTTTCAATAAATAAATTTTAATTAAATTTAACATGTTTTTCTATTAAAAAAAATATTAAAACTTTGTGTTAAATCAACACATTCTTTCATTGAAAAATCACAAAAATTCAATAATTGTGTTTAATCAAATCATAAAGAAAGTTGTTGACAGAAAAATAAAATAATTTCAACAACGTGCTTACAATTTTCATTATTAATTCTGCAAAAATCGTCATCACAGGAAATTCAAAAAATTTTTTTATTGAATCTGCGATTTTCGTATTCAAATATGAAAATTATTTTTTTGTGTGCACCAAGTCCAAATTCGAATATGATAATATTGTAATATTAGATTTTATTTTTTGTTTCAAAATATATTCGAATTTGGACTTGAGTTAGAACAATATTCTAAAAAAACATATATGAAAGTATACATGTAAATTTTAACGTAAAAGTTAAGAAATACTAGTTACACCATACACCACTACTTCGACAGGGTAAAATAAGTTTATACTGCTGTTTTTAACACCAAAAAATATTGGACCTAGACCAACCTATTAGTGTAACGATTTACTCAGAATCGCGTTTTGAGTCGATTTGGCGATGTCCGTCCGTCAGTCTATCTATTTGTCCATGTACCCTTGTGTGCACGCAACAAGTCGTATATACATACGGACCAAATTTCGGCAAAATGGAATGACGTTTATAGGTCCCTAAAAACTTAAAGTTCCTTTTCAGGATTTCTGCATAAATTCTGAACAATTTTATACACGTTACGAATATGAAACACAATTTTTTAAAGTTCACTTACAAAAAGAAGTTTATGTGTGAATTGATCAAGGTATTTTTAATCGTTAAATTGCCTCTATATGAAAAACTTTTTGTGTATTCCATAACCGGGTATCAAAGCGGCAACAATCTACACAGGCTACGACCCGTAGCATCATCTCTTAACGAGATACACCATGGTCGACACATCGATGAGTGTGTCTAATTGAAGTCTTGTCAATCATAACCTACAAAATTAATGTTTTGTAATCGGAAGAATCAGTGCAATTGATGAGCAATTTATTTCTCAATTAGAAAATTTCTATCGTTATCTCCTTTTCACAGGTAATTATCACATTATGATGATTTCTTTGGCCAAAATTGGATGATATGGATGTGAACGACATGTGGTTCCAACAGGCGGCGCTACATGCCACATAGCTGAAGCGACCTGGACATTCTGCACGACCGATTTGAGGGCATGGTTATCTCACACTTAGAATTGTTCTTGTGAGGTTCCATCAAAATGCTTGTCTATGCCAATAAGTCACAAACAACCGATGTCTGCATAATCCGTGCCTTTGCTTAAATTTAATTGGGCATATCGGATGTGCGTCATATTCCACACATAATGTCATTCATAGGTGTTTCAAATAAAACATAAAATCCATTGCTATCTCAAACACAAAATCTCTTTAACCAATCTCAATGTTGAAGGCAAATCTCTTTCACATCAACATGTGAAAGAGTGTCTCCAACAGTGTTGCCAATTTAGCATATTTAATGCTAGATTTAGCATTTTTTTAATTCATTTAACATGAAAAAAATGTATCTACTTAGCATATAGCATTTTTTCAGCATTTTTCCAAAAAAATGTAGCATATTTTTAGCATTTTTTACAATTCTATTTTGTGTTTTTTAGAATATTTTGCATTAATTTGAATTTTAGCTATAAAAATATTATTGATGTTGTTTTCGATATAAAATCGCAACAAACAGTATTAAATCAACCTTTTTCTAGGGTTCTCGTATAACAATTGAACTGGAATTTTTATAGTTTTATAATAACATGTTAAAAGTGGTCCTTATAATTAATTTTTTTTTTTTAACTATTTTAATTACATTTTACATTTCCATTGTATTGTTTATTATATTCTCTACTTTATATAGTTAAATTAACACCAAATTTTATTATTTACAATATATTGAAATATAAATATTAAAAAATCACTATTACCAGATTCAAAATCACAGTTTATTCTAACCATCAATTGAAGTTTAAATGTAACCAAATATGAAAAAGAAATATGTTTTATACTTTTAGAGTAAGTATTAGGACTATTTTTATACGTGCACTTTAACTACACTGTGCTAGTCGCAAATTTTAACACGTTGGGCACCCTACTGGTAAAGCTAATTCGAGTACGCTGAATTCAATGGTGATAGCCGTTTTTCAAAAATAGCGCTCGTATTGGCGATATTTGCAATTTTTGATAAAAAAAAAAATAATTTAAAGAACAGAGTTTAAAATAGAATTAATAGAATTACAAAATGTTGATAAGGTTCATTTTTAATCTCTGCAATTATTAATGATTTTTTAAGGTTTGGGTCATAGAGGGTAATGTGGATAAATAGCGTTTTCTTATCCTTTAAGAATTTTAGTGAATTTTGATTTTTTTTCCTGTAATACCTGTAAACTGTTTCATTTAATTATACCAAAAATCTTGCAATGTAAACCAACATCACAAAAAGTAATAAACCTGACCGTGAAAATTATTTTTTTTTAAAGAATTTCATGAAGATAAGCCCAAAGATGCAGAAATTTGAAAACGGGAAACAGAGCATGCAATAAAAACCATTAAATTAATTTAGAGTAGATAAATTAAGGCAGAATGGGAAATTTATATTATCCGCCAAAGTATTCGACATTACCTTCTATTTTAGAAATAAAACATTTTGGGGTACTTTTGTTTAATCGTATGTAACTTTTTGAGATAAAATATTTTCAATGACACAGTTGGGAAATCAAATACATAATAATAAACTTATTTTAAAGTAGGGAATACACGTTCAATATTATTAATAAATTTTTCAAAAATTAACCAATCAGCACATTTTATTTTTAAATCCTTTGTTCTGATTGGTTGATTTTAAAAACATTGATCAATAACATTGAACATGTATGTTTGGCCTTAAAAGATTTTTGATTTTTTTTTTAAGAATCAACTTTTGAATTGTTTTTAATTTTTATTTTACATAATTTTAGTTAATAAAATTAATTGAATTCATAATCATAAATGACTTATTTCCAGTGTAATTGTAAAAAGTAACTAAAATACTTTTTTTTTTAACAAGTTGCAAAATTTTTTTATAAAATTTCTTTAGCATATTTTTTCTAGCATATTTTTGTCGTTTTTAGCATTTTTTAGCATTTTTATCAAAAAATCTAGCATTTTTCCCTAAATAAGTTTTGGCAACACTGGTCTCCAAACGAGTCTCCCAACTGAGAACTCCGATTTTGCCGAAATTTCTATCTTATGCAGTTTGTTTGGATTGTGTCTTTCTTATAGAAGTGAAAATTATTCAATTTCTCAATTTTATTTACGATTTTTGGTCTTTAGAGTTCGAGTGATTTTTTTTCACGTAAAAAAACATTTGGAAATCGGTAGTAGTTTTTTTCTTAACTGACGTGATCGTTTTTGCAACATGCTAGGGATTCTATAAAAAACTTACGATTATCTTCAACTTTTCGATGTTAAATTTCTAACATTTTAAAGATGTTACTTACAAAAATGTTGAAATATGTGATGCAAAATTACTGTCTTTCACCAAATTGTTTACAATATTTTAAAAATTTTATGTAATACGATAGTTATTAAACTTCAAAAACGTATTAAACTTCGTCTATCGTATTACACAATCTGGGCACAGATTTTAAGTAAAACTGTGTTAAGTTTACATAAAAAATAGGTACAAAATTTACAAAGACCATTCCTGAATTCAACACTAAATTGGTTTTGGGGTCATTTTGGGCTTTTTGAGCTAGTTTTTAGTTATTTCTATAAAATTGAGAATAGCATATTTAAAAAAACTGTTCAATTAATCTATTTAAAAAAAACATAAATTTAATCTTCTCTTTA